>JACEEZ010021368.1:27500-157500 GCA_016584305.1 Chionoecetes opilio | reverse complement strand
TACCATCCCACCCCTGGAGGTCACTGCCTAACGGCGCTGTAGGCACACACACACACACAGATACAGATACACACACACACACACACACACACACACACAAAAAAAAAAAAAAAAAAAAAAAAAAAAAAAAAAAAAAAAAAAAAAAAAAAAAAAAAAAAAAAAACGGCGGACTAAATAAGCATTTTTACAGGGTTTATAATACCAGAGTTTCGCGATCCGCGAGTTTCGCGCTATGTCTCCGGAAGAAAGCAAGCGCGAAACTCGGGAGGGTAGTGTACAGCACAACGAAGAAAGAATGTTTAGGCCTTTGTTCATTATATGAGGCGAAAGTTCGCTATTTCCGACCATTTGAGTGTACAGTAAAACCTCTCGTATTTGGACCCTCATTATTCGGACCTCCTCCTCCTCCTCTTCCTTTTTTTTCAGAGCTTTCATGATCCATCACTGAGCATATAGTTTGTATACAGTAATTGTGGTTTCTTTGTTGCCCAAATGTTGTATTAGAAAAGTGATCTGAGGCCATTGAGCCTTGGGCCCAGATCCAGTAACGGAGGTGGTATCTCCAGCTACCACCCGCTCTCCCACCACCTAGTTACTACCATCCCTTACTATCGTATCCAGCATGCCTCCCTTGGTAGGTAGTAAACGGGTAGGAAGGCCCTGACTGGCTTGGGCGAGTAATGACATCATCAAACTTGTCATCAGTCACCAGTCAATGACAAACTGTTTCTAAAACTTCTCGACAAATCACAAGCCAACTAGACGTGTGACACGACCTTTAAAGGTCGTGTCACACGGACACTTTTTCCGTTAGTGTTACGGGGTGGCCGCGGCAAGAATGTTTCCCCGTCACTGGCTACCCCGCCACCTCAACACCTTTAAATAACCCTTATTTAAGGTGACACGCAGTGCTACACTGACCTAAATAATAACACGTGTATATAACAATCAATCAATCAATCATTGGGGGCATACGCCGGGGGGCGCGTCGCCTCGCCCACCCTACGACGCCACTCCCGGGGGTCACCACGCGCGAGTTCCCATGCAGGCTCCTTTCCCATACCAAGCAACTCTCGACAAGAAACATCAACTTGCCCCAGCCACGAGCCTTGTGGGCGCCCCCTTGGCCTCCTCCACGCCGGATTGTCTCTTACAGATACAACCCGATGGGAAGGATCGGTTTCAGGATAGCGTGCCACATGCCCATATAGCCGAAGTTGGTGCTGACGGACTATGCAGGTAATAGGCCTCGTTTCAGTCTCACGGTGCAATCGCTGATTTGACACGTAATCATCCCAGCAATACGATACATCCCACGTGTCCATGTCTCACAACCATAGAGTAAGACAGGGATCACAAGCGACTTGAAGATCCGGATCTTTGTCCTCCTGCACAGGTACCGACAACGCCAAATACTCCCGCTGAGCGAGTCCATAACACCGTGGGCTATGCCAATCCGCCGTAAGGCTTCTTGACGTGACCCGCCGTCATTATGGACTGCGCTACCAAGGTATGTAAAACTTTCCAAGATCTCAATGTCCTCGCCACATGCATGAACAGACTGTACTGCTTCATCTACTAAGTCTCCAAACACCTGGACCTTGGTCTTGAGCCAGGAGACCTCAAGGACCAAAGGCTTTGCCTCCTCGTGCAGCGCCTCGAGAGCCATCACCAGGACCTCCAGCGACTCAGCAAAGATTACTGCATCATCGGCAGAAACAAGATCAGTGATCTTGGTGTTGCCGACGGATGCTCCACAATCACTTTGATCTACAACCTTGTCCAATAACCAGTCCATACAAGCATTGAAAAGTGATGGGGCAAGGACGCACCCTTGCCTCACTCCTGTATTCACAGGAAAGAAGCTGGATACACCTGCCCCACACTTCACATCACTGTATATAACAGCTGTATTATAAGCTGTATATAACAGCTTACAATAATCACTACGATGTATAATAGAGTAATAAGACGTAAAACCCTGCCCACCCTGCGGGCAAGCGGCCTGCCCTGCCCGGCGCCCTGCCTACCTCCCAGGACAATACGCTGTCATCCGCCTCCTCTGTGCCTTCCTGAAGAAGAAAGGTCAGCTACCATGCCTGTGATAGCATCAGAGGATATCACCAGGGATCATAGAGCTCCACAATGGATCCTCGCAGCCCTACAAACAACAGCAAGAAGGAGGAAGAAATCTCCGCCATCATGATACTGCTGCCGGCTGCCGCTGCCAGACATAGGACTGTCAGTACAGTACACTACACCTGTACAGTACTGTACTGTGCATTTTTACTGTATATTTATTTATTACATGATATATCTTATGTTTATTGATATTTGCATGACTTAGAAATGTTCTGTATTCACCTAAGAATTCTTTTTCTTTTTTTTATCCCCGCATTATTTGGATCCTTACATTACTCGAACCACTCCTTGCCCCAATTAATCCGAATGAGAGGTTTTACTGTATATTGAACTTTGTTTGTTACATTAGGTGAAAGTTTGTATACTTACTCTACATGCATCCATCACAAATATTACACGCATACATGGAAGTTAAAACAATACGTAGTGAGGCACGGGAGGCAGGCAACGTGGTGAGGCACGAGAGGACGTAAGAGGTGTTTACAATCGGGCAGACCAAGCTAGACTGATCGGCGTGCAGCCGCGCACCGCCCGGTCGGCTTTCTTTTCACAGCCACCGACCAACCTGCATGTAAATGTTCGGCCAGCCCACCACCGAATTAAACCCCGCATTTACCAAACTTATTCGGTATATCCCCGCATATATCGGACTGGCAGAAAAAGCTCGTTAAAGCCTAAATTAGTTATAAAGAGGTACGTAAAAGCGAGGGTTTGCTGTTATGTCTTGTTTATCTATGGTAATCTAGTCATTATTAGTGCTAGAAATTAAATCACATATTCAACATTGGATGAAAATGAGAAATTACGTAAGATTTGGTAAAAATGCTTCGTTACATAGATAAAACATTTTCCTCAATTTATTTAATCAATTTTTTTTTTTTTGTATACGTTGAAGCCTATAGCGCCTTGATTTATTTAAGCAATTTTTTTTTTGTATACGTTGAAGACTATAGCGCCTGTATGCTATGTATTTTCTTCCTTGAGGGCTCAGGTGGTTGGCTCTGCACATTCTTGAGGGCTGTGATGTTGGCCCTCACCCATGGTGGTGCAGGCTGAATTTTTTTAGTGACATCTGTGGTCTTAGGTGAAGGTCCTGTTTTCTGTGATGGTCTACCCTTAGTTAGGCTCATGCATCTGGTGTTTCCTCCGCCGCACTTGTAGTTGCAGTCGGAAGAACAGGTATGCTGCATGTGGGTTTCTTCGCCCACTCGACGATGGATTTTACAGTTGCTCCTTGGTGGGACTTCAGCTCAGGACCTTCCGCTCACCTACCAGGCTCTTGTTGACCGCGTTAAAATTGGTCGAAAGAGTTGCCCCCCGACAGGATTCGTACTTGGGACATCGAGCTCACCATCCAAGATGCTAACCACTCGGCCACCGCCTCCCCAATGATTAAATGGATGACACTAAGATGGCAACACCTATTCGGCACCACTGTCTTGCTCAAGGTCAAATAGGACAGCTGCAGATTGCCATACATGTCCGCGTCCAGTATCGTTCAGTAGGGAAAGTGCGGGGGGGAAGGTGACCGCTACCGAACGCAACAGCGGTGTCACTCTGGGGATATGTAAGGTTAGGTCATCAGTGCTTGAGGTGTTTAATGTGTTGGAGGCAATGTGGCGGCTGGCTGACGAAGTGGAAGATGCTGCAGAAAACTCCGACAATTCAAACTTCAGTTCAGATTATAGAAAGTTGTTGAAAAATCCAAACTGGGCCTGAAACAGGTCGAATTATCCGAAGTTTGAATCATACGGGTTCAAATTAGCGAGGGTTTACTGTACTGTATTGTCTTGTCAGAAGTCGTAGTAGCAATTGTTTGTGGTAGTAGTTATTTTTGCTTAAATTTTTTTTTTTAAAGTCCCATATGTATTACGTTCAAGCTGCTGTCAATGCTGGTGAACGCGTATAAAAAAAAATACATGTACAACATAGTATACATATAGACAGAAAATCAGAAAAAAACACTAGATAAGGAGCAATACTGAAACCATATTGGCAGTTATGTAGCGACTGCGGCCCGGTTACATGGGTACAAAGGCCCGGCCCCACTATCTCTTGTTCAGCACTATATCAGCACCTCCTTTATCTCCCTCACTTCTGGATCTTATCATTTTGCTCCATGCTACATTCACTTTCAGCTTTTATCTTCTAAACCAGTGGTTCCCAACCTGTGGTACGCGTACCATTGGTGGTACGCGAGGGCCTTCCAGATGGTACGCGAGCACTTTTGGGGACATGTGCGATTTTTTGTTAGTTTTTTCTTCACAATATGTTTTACTGCCTTATGTGTTCCTGTATTTTTACTCTATGCAGTTTTCATTTTTTCGACAGAAATTTTGGCTTTGGGGAAAGTTGGTCGGATACACAACAGATGGGGCTCCGTCTATGCTCGGTCGAAAGTCAGGGTTTCAAGCCCGTGTGAAAGCTGTCACCAAACGCCACCGCTGTCCATTGTTTCGTACACAGATTCGCCCTTTGTGCTAAAGTGCTCCCTCCGAAGTTGTTATCATGCTTGAACAGAGTTATCAGAATCGTGAATTTCGTCAAAACGTCCACCCTGAATAGTCGGCTGTTCAAGCTGCTTTGTGAAGGTCTCGGCTCCGACCACAGCTGTCTCCTCTACCACACAGAGGTGCGCTGGCTCTCCCGGGGGAATACGACGAGGCGTCTCTTTGAACTGAGGGATGAACTCCTCGTGTTCTTCACGGAGAACGAACACAATTTTCAAAAAGATCTGAAGGACGAGTTCATCTCAAGTTTGGCCTACCTGTCGGACATTTTTGGGGCCCTCAATCACTTAACCTGTCATTCCAAGGGCCCAACGGCACTGTCACCGAGTTCATCTCGAAGCTGGGACCATTTGTCCGGAAGTTGGACTTCTGGATGAAGAACGTGGAGAGCAAACGCTACGGAATGTTCAAACTCCTGAGTACCCTTGAGAGCGAGCCCAGTGATGAGTTTGCCCAAAAAATTGTACGTCACCTCTCAATGTTCAAGACCAAGTTGAAGCATTACTTCCCGGTCTTGACATGTTGTGCCTACATCGCCAATCCGTTCTCCGTTGATCCAGCCGATCTGCCTGTTGGGACCGGGGAACAAGAGGAGCTTAGATATCCAGGCTGACGAGGGAGCAAAGACGAAGCACAAGGAATGCTCTTCTATAAACTTTTAGGTGAGCATGGCCTCATCGTACCCGACGCTACCCCGTCACGCTGTTCCCCAGCTACTGATTTGCCCCTCTACGTGGGAGTGCAAGCAGGGGTTCTCAGCCATGCTGACCATCAAGTCGAAGAGCCTGAACTGTCTTGCTGCGCCCGGGCATGATTTACGATGCGCTGTGAGCAAAGTTATGCCCCACATCGACCAGCTGGTGGAGAAGAAGCAGATGCAGTCCTCGCATTGAATTGAATTGTGTTCTTGTTCTTAGTTCATTTGTGTTCTACTTGTGAATAAATTGATATCTGATCGAATTGAGTTTACGTTACAGCCAACGTGTTTTCTGTTGTTCACAGTAAACTAGTAGAGGTTCACTAGAAGAGCAAGTTACTCGATACTGGGTTCACTAGAAGAGTAAGTTACTCGATACTGGAACCTGGAACCAGGTGGTACGTGACGACGGTACGGGACCTCCAAGTGGTACGCGATCAGAAAAAGGTTGGAAACCACTGTTCTACACAACCTCCCAAATTCTGTAACTAGAAAGCAAAAAGTGTTGTATCATCTGCAAGCAATAAGTGACTCCCTCTCCCTTATCTCTGCCCACTATTACCAATTCTAGCCCTAGCTTTCATTCCCTAACTACATCATCTATGATAATGTTGAATAGCCAATCAATACGAAAACACATACAGTAACCCCTCTCTAAATCGGGCCTCTTTATTACCACTACATTCTTTATATTATAGTAAAACACGGTAATACCTAAGACTGGACTGCACTTATCGGTGCCTTCCGCCATTTGCATTCGCTAGTGTTTACACGTTGTGTATCAGCTGTTTCAATCAGCTGTGGGTGGAACTGCCGCTAAACGTCTTCTCCAGTTGTCACTTTTGCTCCGGAAGTGGCGCATATTGTAGTTGTCTGACTGGAGTTACGGTAGTTGGTGTACAGCGATTGTTAGTAGTGCTGTTGTCCAGTTGTTTGGCACTCGGTGGTAATGGTTCGCATTTTATCCTTGCCGTATAAGTCGACCCCTAGTTATGAAGAGATTTTTTTAGGCTCAGAGTAGACTTGTAAGCCGCCATTTATGGTATTTAGGGCGAGAATGTGCTGAAGCGTAGAGAGTGGTGGTGTGTTGATTGTTCTTTTATTTAATAAACTAGTTAAGGTAGTTAACCTGGATTTGTTGTTTACCCTAGTATGATCCTGGACTGATAGCTCCACAGTGAGTCTCGAAAACCCGTCGGTAAGTAATTTTTGAGTTTCAGTGAAGTCTTAACTCACACACCCCATTAAAAAATTATAACCCCGACACTCGACAGTTAGGTTCCACCTGGCATGCTCCTAAAGCTAAATACTCAGCGTGCCGCTTAGCGCTACTGTCAGCACTTGCACTTGAAGACACTGAAGGCTTGGGAGGCATAGTTAACACAGGTAAGCAGTACTGTAAACACAAAAAAATTTGCACACTCACCACAGTTTGAATGTTATATCATTGGATTTTCGGTCACGTAAATTGAAAATAGACAAATTTACTCAGCTCGTATCATTGCTTTATCGTTTAGCATGACTTTCCTGTACAGTACTGTACTGTACCTTTATTTTAGTAATTATATAATACATACAGTAAACATTATTTTGATATCAAATAATATTATACAGCACCGTGTTCTAGTGAGTTTGGGTGTGCTATGGGGGCAGGGGCATACACAAGTTTTTCAATCCTCAGTTAATCATAACTTTCGGATAGTTCGGACGGTGGTTTCCCCAAATTTGTCTGATTTATAAAGGGTTTACTGTACATAAAAAAAGTCTGTCAATGTATGATTAAGTAATTTGATACATAAAAAATGATGTATGTATTAAACAATGTATGGAGCACTTACTTGTTCCTGGCAGCAATGTTGGAGAGGCAGGTCTTGAGATAGGTCTGGTAGGACTGCAACTGTTCCTTGTAAAATCCTTCCTTATCTTCCAGTTGCTTGGCTGTCACCAACAGTCTCTGAAGCTCCTGCCAGGATTATAGTAGAGCATCAAGAACAGTCTTTCAACTACCCACTTCATATCTGCCACACGGGTCAGTGACTGACAAAGTAGAGCCATAGGTGCAAAGTACACAATACAATACAAATTTGCAATACGAGGTTAATCAAGTATTGATTGTAGATAACACAGCTGTTGGTGCAGATAGTATTTAGAGAAACTCCAGAATCTAGTACAAGTCTACAATTCTTCATTCAAAATCATTAAGGCCAGCTGTTTCAATTATATTTTATTTTATATTGAAACATAAAAAAATATCAAAAGGGAAGCTTTGTCCCTCTATCTCCCTTCTTCAGTCTACCTAAGTCCCTCTGTAGGAGGATGGAAGAATTCTTAAGTTGTTGTGCATGAAATTGAATACCAGGTACTATTTTACCTGCGTTCTGTTATCTGTAACAACTCCAGAGAAGCCCTGCAGAGATGGCTGATGTGCAAAAGCTTGTCAGCCAGGAAAAAGAGTCACAAGAGAAGCTTACCAAGAGAAAGGATGTGATTAGCTTTCATATAGCCAAAATTCAGTCTATTGATGCATTCCTTTCGACTCACTTGCTAAAAAATATGCATTCAGGGACACACACCTTAGTTTATTTTTTAACTGATTAATCACTATAAACAAAAAGAAAACAACCTTTAAAGGGATTTTTCTAGGCTATAAACCATTAGTCGTTCAAGTATCATTACTATAGACCTTGGTATGTACGTATTTCTTATGTATTCCATAATCAGCTTTTTAGTTATAGGTTTGAGGTAGTTTGGTGTTGAAGTAGGTGAATGAAGACAGCAGAAAGCATGACCAGTGTCTCCTAGTAGCACTGTGCTGTAATTTTACTTTGCTTTGCTTCCTGACCAGTTAGTGTGTATTGCATACATTGTAAATGTATTGTCCAAGTGCCTCACAAAGAACAATAATGGTATGGTAGTCATCATCATAATTTTCAAGGAGCAAGTAAATTGTCCTTGTTAGCATAAGGATACTGAGAAAGATGACGTGAAGGCAAATACAGCACACTAACAAAAGTTTGGAGCAGCTTCTGTGGCAAAAACTAGAGCAAATGTTTCCAGTGAATAATTTGTATCAATTTCCAAAAAACCTGCGAATATGGGAAAACAGTAATTTAGGAGGTGCGATATCCGGGTCCCTACTGTATTAGAAGTCATAAAAATCTGTTGATATTTCAGAAAGTCAATGGACAATCTCCTTAAGACTTAAGTCTGGGAAATGGGTATGAACACCAAATTAGTTATGCCACATATAGTAACTGCCATTTTATTCATCAAAAGACATAAATGGTGGTGAATATGATCTGCAAAATAATAATTGAGACAGGATAACACAAGACAGAAGAAAAGGTCATGGTAGAAGGAGCAATGTCTTATGAAAACAGCAAGAGCACCTATCACTACAGGAGAGGCAACAGCAGGCCACTCACCATCTTCCTGGATATCCGGTGTTGACGCTGGTTCACTATGTCTGCAGCAATGGCATTCAGAAGGTTCTGATAGTTGTCACTGCGGGAGGCCAATCCCTGGTTCTCCAGACGACGCAGATTGTGGCTCAGCCGAGTCTTCACCTCATGCAGGCTCACCCTATCAGTAGCAGATATTCAATTTTCCAGATAAATTGGAATGAGAGCATGCATAAGATAATAAAAAGAGGAAAATAGTATTAGCTTGGCTATGTGGAGAGAAAAGATGACTGACTGAGTGATGTATTAAAATTTGTGGCCTGGTGCTTACCGACGGTTTTAAACTAACCTTAATGATGCAGATCCATTCAAAATCTTGGGGAAAACCACATCACTGTTTTCTCTAGAATTACTTTACCTTACATGAATGATATTGATGAGATTCAATACAAATGCAATAAGGAAAACATTGTTGATGCACACAAGCCAATAGTCTTTATATTACATCCATAAATGTAAATTAATTGCTATGAATATTCCATACGAAACCTTACAAGGTGCAAAAAGACATTCTTTCCTCATCCTCATGTGAGGTTTTCAGTTCTTGAGAGAGAGAGAGAGAGAGGAGAGAGAGAGGGGAGAGAGAGAGAGAGAGAGAAAAAGAAGAGAGAGAGAGAGAAGAGAGGAGAGAGAGAGAGAGAAGAGAGGGGAGAGAGAGAGGAGAGAGAGAGGGGGAAAAAGGGGGAAGAGGAGGAGAGAGAGAGGAAGAGAGAGAGAGAGAGAGGGGGGAAAAGAAAGGAAGAGAGAGAGGAGAAGAGAGAAGAGAGAGGAGGGAAGAAGAGAGAAGAGAAAGAAGAGAGAGAGAGGAGAGAAAGAAAGAGAGAGAGAGAGAGAGAGAGAGAGAGAGAGAGAGAGAGAGAGAGAGAGAGAGAGAGAGAGGGAGAGAGAGAAGGAAAAGGGAGAGAAAGAGAGGAGAGAGAAGAGAGGGGGAAAAAAAGGGAGAGAGAGAGAGAGGGGGAAAGAGAGGAGAGAGAGAAAGGAGAGAGAGAGAGAGAGAGAGAAAGAGGGAGAGAGAGAAAGAGAGAGAGAGAGAGAGGAAAAGGGAAGAGAGAGAGAGAAAGGGGAGAGAGAGAAGAGGGGAAAGGAGGAGAGAGGAGGAGGAAAAGAGAGAGAGGAGGAGGAAGAGGAGAGAAAGGGGGAGAGAGAAAGAGAGAGAGGAGGGAGAGAGAGAGAGAGAGAGAGAGAGGAGAGAAGGGGGGAGAGAGAGAGAGAGAGAGAGAGGGGAGAGAGAGAAGAGAGAGAGAAAAGAGAGAGGGAGAGAGAAGAGAGAGAGAGAAGAGAGAGGAGAGAGAGGAGAGGGGAGAGAAGAGAGAGAGAGAGGAGAAGAGAAGGAGAGAGAGGAAGGAGAGAGAAAAAAGAAAGAGAGAGAGAGAGAGAATCATTGAGTTTTTTCTCATGCCAATTATAAAGTTGATCCAATGTTAACTATTTACTAGATTTAATATAACCTATTCTTTTCTTTCTTTACTGATGGAGTCTGTTTAGGAATCAAAGACTTCATATGAGACCACCTACCTATCTCGGTTTAGGAAATGGAGATCGTTGGAGCTGTGTGGTTTTTTTGGCCTGGTGCTTTTTTTTGCTGGCCCGGCTTTCAACACATGGGTGGGGGGGGACTTTTTTCCTCCCCCAGGGCTCCGTCTTGGACCAACCACCAATTTCCCCCCCAAAGACAAATTTCCCCCTCACAAAAAAAACGAATTAAAAGTCCACCAACAATTGCTTGGTCCTTTCGCAATAAAATTTAAAACGGGAAGTACTTACCCACTGATAATGAGGGAAAAAAAAAAAGACTAAGATTTTTTCATACAAATGCCCATCCTCCAAACACATGAGGTGACATCTGAGAAAAGGAAGTAAAGGATTGGGGAGTTGAATGAGTGATGGAAATGCTGCAAGTGCTAAGGCAACTCATAGAGGAAAATAGGAAACTGTTGCAGGAACGTGATAACATGAGTCCTTGAAGGTTTATGAAGCTAAGGCTTCAGAAACACTGAGATGAGATCAAACAGCAGCAGTGTGGCTGGAGAAAAATTAATGGTGGGAGAGGGGGGGGGAGGGGATTTTTTTGGGGGGGCAAAAAGGAAAATAAAGGGGAAGGGGGGGTAAAAAAAAGGGGGGAAAAAAACAGCTAAAGGGGTTTTTTTTGAAAGGCAAAAAATAAAATTTTTAATTTATGGGAAGGGTTTATTCAATAAGAGGATTTTTTCTGTGGGCCCGGAAAATTATGGCATGTTTTGAAAAGAATAAATGGTTAAGGATAATTGAGAAAATTAAGGAAAAAGGATTTTAAGAAAGAAGTAAGAAATAAAAAAGGAAATTTTTTATTATAGAATGGGTAAAAACAAATAATTTCAAAAGGGGTAAATTCAAAACTTATGGATAAAAAAGTAATGGAAAAGGGGAATTAAAACTTTTAAAGAGAGAAAAGAAAAGAGACCAGAAGTAGGAACAAGAGAACTTAAGGTTATATTGTAGCTATGGACTTGAGTATCAGGGAATGGTGCCGACTGAGGGTATATTCTTTAGATGTTTCAGCAACTCTTTTATATTTTCTTGTAATCCCCAACTTTTCACACTTACCCTTTTCATGACTAAGCACTCCATTACTGCCTCTCAATATACTAGCCTCTGTGAGGTATTCATCCAATCTTTTCACTGCATCCTTTCTTTAGAATACCTCTCTACTTTTAACTAGGGCCACTTATAACCCTTACTCATTAACTTTCTTAACAAAATGTTCACTGTTCTAAAGTTCTAAACTGTTCCATTAAGTTTCATATTTTCTGTCCTCATCTCCCATAACCCCTCTAATTTCTGAAATGAAATTAACCTTTTCTGCCACTTTTTTACACCTCTTCTACTCTTCCTTCCTACACATATATTCCTACAATAACATCATTTGCCTAGAAACAGTGGATGTATGCCTTTCTTTTCAATGGCTAGTGGCTTCACTTCAGCATTCTATCATCCACTATCTTCCATTCTTTCTTTGCTTCATTTCCACACACCGCACATTACCTTTGCATTATCAACACATAATGAGACAGATTACAAGAATCATCCTACCAGTACTAAAATGCCATACACAACTTGAGCAACAAACATCCCATCAATGTTGTACCTGTTGAATAGCTTTTTTGGCACCCTTTGGGTTTCCTTTTTCCTCAGTTTTTTTGGCTCATGCCCAAAAATTTTGGGGGGTGACCCCCAAAACCCAAAGTTCCACCCTTCCCCAGCGTCCCTGAAACCTGACTCTAAAAAATTAAAAGGGCTGAAGCCCAGTGAAAAAAAAAGGAGGGGAGAGAGAGAGAGAGAGGAGAGAGAGAGAAGAAGAGAAAAAAAAAAAAAAAAAAAAAAAAAAAAAAAAAAAAAAAAAAGGGGGGGGGGGGGGGGGGGGAAGGCACATAATTTTTCCTGTCAGGAAACATAAAAACTCAATCACTCACACTCACTCTCTGTTTCCCTTTAAAGTGACCTTAAGGAAGGGCAGAGACCTCTCCATCCCCCCTTTTCCTCCCTCCTTCTTTTCCTCCCCAATGCCCACTCCCACAAAAACAGAATTTTCCCCTCTCCTCTATAACTTTTCTTCTCTTTCCTCTTTTGCCCTGTGAAAATACTTTTCCCTTATTACCTTCGCAATGTTTTTCAATACCGATAATACCGTCTTTTTCATATAGCCTATAGATTTTTTTGGGGGGACTCCGGGTTAGGAATACATCCCTGTTAATCCCATTAAACTTAAGTTTGATATACGATGGACAGCAATATGAATGGGTTTCCAGGAGCATAACCGCATTGTATAACTTGGGAATAATGAATTTTTCATATAAATTTTCATTTTAACCTTTTTTTTCCACAACATTCCTCGTTTTTTTTATTTTATGCTATAACATTTAATTCTTAAAGAAAATCGCCCAAGACCATTTCATCTTTCCCTGATTTTGCAGAAAAATATGCCATTATCGAGTAATAACTCCATTTTGAGTCGAGTTGTCACTTTTTCCCCCAGCCCCCTTTTTTTAAATAATCCGAAAACCCAAAAATTTTTTAATTTTCCCCGAGTTTCCAAAACGCCCTGTTTAAAAAGCAGACACGCACCAGGGGCTCATTGACTTTCCCCGAGTTTGGTCCCCAACCCCGCAGAAAATACAAATCCCCCTTTAAAATTAAAAATTAATATAGAAACCTTGAAAAAATTTTTGGATGTTTCTGATTTTTTTTTTTTTGCGAAAATGGCATATACGTACTGCACCCTTTTTGGGTGCAGCAAAAAAGCTGGGGCCTTTTCCCAGAGAGCTTATAAACCCGTTTCCCGACCTATAGGGCCCCACGATATATGTGGGGTGGTCCCCCGGGGGAAAAGGCGGGCTGTTTTGAACCCAATTGTCGCCTCTCGTGCCGCCCATCACCCAATTTTTCACGCCAGGGTGGAACCGGGGCCTGTTTTTTTTTCCCGGCTTTTTACAAAAGTCATTTTTTTAAAGGGGAAATGGGGTGGGGGAAATAAAATTTTTTTGGGATTATTATTTTGAATGAACTTTTCCAACATAATTATCCCAAAGAAAAAAGGGGGGTTGGGGACGATTACTTTAAAGGTATCATCTATGCAGTATCACTCCCACTCACTCCTCTGTTGCTTTTAAATGTGCCTTTTTCCCCCCAAAACCTTGGGGAAACCCAACGGAGAGCGTATTTCAGGGCTGTGCTGTAAAATAATCCTGAAATAGTAAAATTTTTTTTCTTTTCTTTTAAAAATTTAAAATATAAACTAAAGTGTGGGGTGTTGGGGGTTTTTGGTGTGTGGTGTGTGTGGTGTGTGTGTGTGTGTGTGTGTGTGTGTGTTTTGTGTGTTGGGGTGTGTGTGTGTGTTTGTGTGTTTGTGTGTGTGTGTGTCTGTGTGTTGGTGTGTGTGGGGTTCCGCGAAAATTTGCCGCCCCCCCGTGGCCCAACCCCACATATGGCACAATTTTGGAACCAGCCTCGACCAGGGGAACTTTTAAGCCCACTTATGAAAGATCCGATCACTTTTTTTTTTTTTTTTTTGCAGCCTATTAGCGAGAATTGTGTAAACAAAAAGTGGGTTGCGAGAATTAGGGAAAGGGGAAAACCCTTTATTTAGGGGGATGAAGGGAATTTGGGGGAGTGAAAAGGGTGGGGTGGGTGGGGAATGCGTGTGGGGTGAGGGGGAGTGAAAGGGGGAAAGGGGGGATGGGTGAGGGGGAGGGAATAAAGTGGGGGGTGGTGGGGTTTGGGGTTTAATGGGTTTTTGTGGTGATGGGGAATGGGTTTAGTGAATGGGTGGGGGGTGATGGGTAAAGGGTGATTGAAAAGGGTGGGGGGGGGGGTTAAGGCGGTTTAAAACATACATTTCTTTCATCCAAAATTTTAGGGGAAATTTTGAAAGGGGGTATTGAGAGTCTGGGTTTGGTGGGGCCCTTTGGCCCCCCCAAACACACTCTCCATAGTGTGGTGGGGGGGGGCGCGGGTGGTGGGGGGGCCGAAGGCCCTGCCAATAGCCCTCCGCAGGAGCTAGCCAAAAAAATCCGCCCCGGGGGGCGGCTTTGGGGCTGTTAAAAATTTTGTTTAAAAAATCTAAAACTTGCAAAATAACCCGATATACAAAGTTCATGACCCCCAATGGGGCACCCCTTTTCCAAAAAGGTTAAAAGTCCGGGCTGAGATTGCAATGGTTAAAGGATCCAAAGCAGCCGATCCCCAGGGGAATGGGGTTATTTCCCCCAATTCCATATTGGGGTGTTTCATGACTCCCCAAATTTCCTCTCCCCTGAGGGGGTGAACAGAGGGTCGCCTTCCCCAGCTTTTGCCAGCAACCCGGTGGAGGGGGTCCTCATTGGCTGGTGCCAAAGGGTCTCTTTTTTGTCCAACAGCAACTGTGGTTCCCCAAATTTCCTGAAAAAACAATTTAACACTCCCTTACAATTTTTTTTTTGGAGGGGGAAACTTGCTATTTTTCCCAAAATGTTTTTGGGGTTAAGTCTGGCTGGGCAAACATAAACGGACCCCCTCCCAAATATTATATATGATATATTTTATATATATATTATATATATAAAATATTAAAATAAAATATATATATATATATATTAGGGGCCCCCGTAGGGGCCAATGGGAAAAATGAAATATAATTATTTCCCCAAATTTTGGGGGGTGTTTTCTTATTAAAATTTAATTTTTAAAGGGGGGTTTGTCGCTTCCCAAATTTTTTTGGTTTTAGCACTTTTTGCCCATGCAAAAAAGGACTTTTTTTAAATTTTTATGTAAAACAACTTAAAGTGCGATTTTGCATAGTAAGAATTGCTAAATGCCAAAAAAGGAATTTGATAAAATCATGTAGAATTCCAATTTTTCATAGGGAAAATTGGGATGCCAAAATTGAGAAAAAAATTTTTTGTTTAAAGGCGTACGCTAAAACCCGGGTTTCCAAAATAGTTTTATTGGGTTCGATTTGGGGGGAAGGCAAGGGCCCGGCGATGGTGCCCCCACAGCTATGGGAAACTGCAAACCCCAAGGGTTTATCAGGGGGGGAGCATGTGTCAGTGGGCAGAGGAACCATCTGGAAAGGGACCTTTGGCACTTTTTTCCCCGAAAGGGCCCGGGGCTAACCCGAAAAAGCCTGCGGGTTTAAGGTTGGGTTTAGGGTCTCTTTATCTGCTCGGTTTACATACGACTCCCCCGACTCAATGGGTGGTACTGCAAGGTGGGCTCAAAAATAGGGCCCCAAAGGGTGGAAGGGGGGTACCCCACGCCCCCTTTTTGGAGAAAATGCTGGGACCCCAAGCTCTTCTGGAGTATATGCGTGTTGCCCAACCAAAAAGAGTTGCCCCTTCCCACCTAATCACCCGCATCGACGGGTCTAAACCCCACTGACCCCCTTTTGGGTTCACGGGGTTTCCCGGTTGCGTCTTTCTGTCCACGTGAATTTAATGCAGTACAACGCCCGAGTTCAGAGGAGTGCCAGGGGGTGGGGATCTCACGGAGCTACCCGGGGATTTTTCCCCCGGGGGAAAAATTCCACTGAAACCCCAGGTCTTTCCCACCAGCTGGTTTCCCGGGTGGAAGCGGGGGGGTTTTTCCCCGTCCCCAGGGTTTAGGAGATCAAGGGGTGGCAAAGGGGTTCCCCCCCGTGGCTTCCCCCAGCCCCCGTCGGTCGTGTACTGTTTGGGTCAGAAAGCATGGGCTGACGGCAAAAAACTGAACACCCCGGGAAAACCCAGTCAAATACTGCCTGCAGGTTTTACTTTTAAAATCTATAGACATCAAGGTTTACCACAACTAGAGGGCGGCCCCCAAACACAAACCTCAAAAGCCCAGCTCAGAGTGATTGAGGCCGCAAAACCCAAGAAGGGCCAAACACTGGGCCTTCTACGTGCCGGGCAGGAGCAGGGTTTTTGCACCCTTTAGAAGTTCCTCCTCTTTGCCCCGATGGCGAGTCGAGTGAGGACGACCGGGAGGTTTTGCCAGACCCAGGGTTTTGAAGCTGAGGGCTGGGCGAGGAGTATGGGGACACCAGTGTAAGACCTCGGGGATCACACCCAAGGGGTGAACTTTTCAGCCCCCAGCTTGCAGACCCTGATCAGCTGGCAGCCTGGCCGGGTGCACCCCCCGGCATTCCCCTGTTCACTGTCCTGGGATCAATCCAGGGATCCTGGCCAAGCCTACGAGGTTCCGGAGTTCTATATCCACACTAAAGGCACCGAAAGAGGGGAACAGGTGCAGAGGCTCGGACAGTGGTGGGGCGCAGGCCAGGGGGTTTCTCCGGGTCGGGCCCACCACCGGGGACCATCCCGCTTCGTTAAAAAGGGAATATGGACACGTTCTGGGCCAAACGAGGGGCTGTGACACTGGAGTATGCTTTTAAACCAACTGATCAAAAAGGTTACCCCGTAGCATTTGGGCTATTTGGTGCATGATGAAAAAAACAGGACCCCCCGGACCTGCGTACCATTTTGTATTATTGATAGGGTGCAATATAAAAATTTTCATTTTGCATAGTAAAAATTGCTCAAAAAGCAAAAATGGAAGGAGTTAAATTGTCTTAAATTCCCTTTTACATAGGAAATTTGGATTCAAAATTTTAGTTGAAAAAATTTTGGGAAATTTTTCGTACCCAATATTATATATATAATATATTATATATATATTTTATATATATAAATACATAAAAACCTTTATAACTCGGCCCCCATAGGGGCTCTGGCCCTTGCCGATTATTCAAAGTGCCGAGTTAGGCATGTCCTCCTCTAATGGGTATAATTTTTTTTTTTTTTTTTTTTTTTTTTTTTTTTTTTTTTAAAAAAAATATGTACGTAAAAAAAATAAAAATACACTACAAAGAAAAGGGTAGCAGCAGGCATGAATCCAAAAGAGGGGCCCCTTTTTGAACATGTAAAATGTTAGGGGGACTCAGTCGCATTTTAACACTGGGTATCACTTTAATCACTTTATAATCACAACTCGGCGGGGTGGCCACTGTATTTTATACAGTACTGTACCCGTACAACTTTAATTTTTTCATCATTTAAACCTTAATTCTGCAATACTATGCCCTCCATTAACTTACCTTGACTGAGAGTGCAAAGGGGGGGACACAGGGGGGGGGGGGCATGACCTCTAATCACAGGCGTCACTATAAAATCCTGCCTGCCCCCACCACGGCGAGGGGCCAAACCCTCACAGCCCCCGATGAGCCCCCGGGCCACCCTCCCCCCATGGAGCGGGTTTTCGTGCCCGGGTTTTAAAGGGTTTTACGATATATATATAATTAATATATTGTATAAATTATAATATATATATATATAATATATATAATAAAATATATATTTTTATATAATATATATATAATTATATATATTTGGGTGCCAATAGCGCATATGGGTAAATTTAAAACTTGATATTTTTGAACGGCCCTTGGTGGGATTACTGTGCAGTAATGAGAAAACCTCTCATGCAAAATTTGAAGCGAATCGGTTTATATTTGAGGTGGCGCAAGTGAATTGAAACCTGTACTATGTGTACTATGTGACTATACCTGTACCGAAGTCTGAAAGGCTAGGGTTCTAAATCACCCCATTTCTTTTCAGAATGGCTCATTCACGCGCAGCTACGACTGTTTTGGCTGGTGAGACAGCCAAACCCCGACCCCAAATCCTGGGAGCCAAACTCCCCCCCGTGGCGACGTGCTCAAGCGGGCTTTTCTACTTCCACAACGTGGAAAAGAAAACCGTCGCCACCAAAAGCCGCGGCCACTGTCCAAGAGGTGTAAGGTTCTGGGAGACCGCGAGGTTTCCCAACGATGACGGCAAAAAGCGCCGTTCGCAAGGTGGAGGTCTTGTTCAAGGACTGGAAGGCGCTCGTAAAGAGCAAGGGAAGAGCGACGAACAAGACGAAGGAGGAAAATTTTCAAGAGGCCCTCTGCGACCTCTTTGACGTCGCCCACGCCGACGCGATGACCTATGAACGATCCCGGCTGATCGCGAGTTCCTAGCGGCGCAACGCGAGAAGGGTCGCCGGGGGATCGTGCAGGGAGCTGACGGGGTTTGCTGGAGCGCCGAGTCACGCCGGGAGATGACAGTGTCGGCAGAGAAGCAATCACGAAAAGGGCCTCGACGTCTTTAGCTGGACGAACGCGCGGTCCCTCGCGTCCTCCTCCTCCTGGGTTGAGTCCAGTCCGGAAAGCGGCGGGGCGGCTGCTACGCTGAGCCGACCGGTGCAAGCCCTCCGAAGCGACGAGCGTGGGGTCACAGGTCGTGCTCTCCCAGGAGTTAGCGAGCGCCCTCGACCGGGCCGGCTGTGAGCAAACCGCAAAAGCGCTCCGCATCGTCGCGGCGACCGCCAGTAGCCTCGGCCAAATCCTAGGAGCTGATCCTGAATGGAGCATCCGGCAGGCTCGCGCCGGCTACCGGTCCCAGCTGGCGCGGAAGTCAAGACAACCTTCGTCCTGACACGCCTCTTAACCGTTCACTGGGACGGGAAAATCCTGCCGGATTGCGACGGGACGCGGGTGGATCGGCTGGCTATCTAGTCTCCGGTGACGGCGTCCAGAAAACTCACGGCGTTCCCAAACTGGCAAGTGGGGCTGAAGAGGCGATGGCGAGCGCCGTGGCTGAAGCACTCGACGACTGGGGGCTCGCAGAGCGTGTGGTGGCCCATGGGCGTTCGATAAATACCGCCGCCCCAACACTGGAAACCCTCGCCCGGGGCCTGCACCCCTGCTGGAGCAGAAGCTTTTTGGGCGGGTCTGCTAAGCCCCGCCTGCCGGCACCAATGTACACGAGCTGGTGCTGGAGAAGGCGTTCTCTATCTGCATGGGGGGCCGTCGTCGGGTCCTGACATCGGCATCTTCAACCGATTCAAGGAACGGTGGCTTTCATAGACCAAAGCCAGCCCGGGGAGCCAAAGCCCTACGAGCTGCCGCCCACCCTCCTGAACAAGCGGGACACACTTCTGCAGGGTTGGGCCGCGATTGTTCAACACCAGCCACCCCCGGGACGATACAAGGAGGTGCTGGAGCTCTTCATCGTCCTGCTGGGTGGCGAGGGCGACGTCCCGAAGGTGAAATTCCGCACCCGGGCGCCATGCACCCCGCGCGCTGGATGGGCGTGCCATCTACGCAGCGAAGACTTACCCTGTCGTCCCCCAACTGGGGGACTCTGCTCGCCGGCCCAGTGTCCAGCTTCCGCCGGTTCACCTTCTTCCCTCGCTGAGGTCTACGTGACCGCTGGTTCAAGGCGCCCGTGGCCGCCTTCGCGCCGGCAAATGACTTGAAACTGGCCCGCCGACCTCCGCGCCTTCCACGACGCTGAGATCGGCAAGGCGTGCGTGAAGACCTTTTCCGGCACCTTCTGGTACCTGAGCGAGCCACTGGTCGCCATGGCTCTCTTCGACCACCGCTTGCCAACTGCCGAGAAGAAGGGGGCTGGCGGAAGCGATGCCAGCGGAAAAAGGATCCGAGGAACCGCCGAAGCGCATCACCGTCTTCCCATTGCCCGCCTCGCCTCGTCCACGCTAGCGTCGTTCGGGAAAGCCAGGCTCCGGCCCCTCCTCGAGCCGTCGGAGCGGAGAGGGCGTTCCTCTCGAAGGAGCCGGAGGAGTGGCCGAGTGACACGGGGTTCATCGCGGCGTCTCGGCGCGCCGGGAAGCCTACACGTCACCAACGACACGCGGAGCGAGGGGGGGCGCTGTGTCCAGACCTTCAACCTCAGCCTGACGAAGAACGAGGATCAGCGCCAATTCCTCTTGCAGGTCGTCGAGAGGCCACCGTCGACAACAGCCAGGAACATCGAAGGCTTCCCTTCCCCGGCCAAGCGGAAGACAAAGAGTGGCTTGGGAACCATGATACCCCCCGCCCCTAGAGGGGCTAATACTCTCTTTGAAGAGCGAGGGGGACCAGGGAGCCCAGCTGGAGGAAGGGGAAGTCTCAAAAGGCTTCAATATTGCCCAAAAAAACACCCAGAGACGATTCCTTCCTTGTAGTCCCTATCGGAGTCTATAGGGGAACAATCAATCGACTTGCGCCACTTTTAAATATACTTGATTGCGCTCAAATTTTACCCACTTGTTTTCTCACCACCCCACAGTTTTCCACTAAGGGCCGTTCAAAAATCCAACTTTCGTTTTTTATGGCACCCTAATATATAAAATATATTATATATATATATATATATATATATATATATATATATATAAATAAATAAATAATATTAAAAAAAAATTACAATAAATAAACAAATACATTAAAAAAAGAAAAGAAAAACATGCCAGCCAATCAATCTATGATGGCCAATAAAAAGGAAGCCGGAGGAGGAGCATGCATAATAATGAACACTTGCAGCACCTTGGAAAATCCAAAGTCAACACAGACCACCTGAAGTTCCCGGGATCAATCACACTAAGGCTAACAGAACTGTGAGTTACAATTAATACACTTTAGAGAGAAAGAGAAAAAAATAAAAATAAAAAAAATTCTGACAAAGCATTTTAAAAACAATATATGCCACGGTGGGCAGGCACTCACCTGCACTGTGATGTAAATGGTAGGCTTGACAATGAGTGTTGCCTCTGAATACTGCGCCCCATTGTACACAAAACCCCGGGTTTCCTCCACTTCACAACACCGCCGGAAGAACCCTTTGAATTTCTCATGACACTCCACAATGAAGAGGTTGAGGCACTTGAGATGGGATGCTCATCATCACCAAATCCTATGAAGATAAAGTGAGCATTAGGGAGAGATATCTGTATTCTTAAAAATCAGTTGTAGATGAAAACTAATATGTACATGTATCAAACCTTGGTGTAAAATCCATTAGCCCAGTGTAGCTCCTCACCTTTCTTGGAAGCAGCGAACTGGAGAATCTTGGCAATGCTCGCAAGGTTGCGTCTCTGATTGTTGTTCAGCTTTTCATCAGGGGAAACTGTCACAATGTCAAAGGCATCAGGTGCTACGATGGCGGAGTTGATGTAGCGGTAGTAGACCAAATTTCCCACCACCTAAAATGTGTCAAGAAGGGAAGGATTACATATTCATTCATGATTTAGTAACTGAATGCATCTTATATTTTACATATATTTATTTTTCGTCCTTGGTGTACAAGGAAGACACTTGGCAGTGCTCTCAGAGGAGCACTGCCAAGGCATTTGCCTCTCCCTGAGGACGAACACCCAAATACTTTGTAGCCTTTTGGTCATGACCCCATTGCCCCATCACTCCAGTAGGGTTAATTTTTCATATATTAAGTTATAATTTGATGCATTTTCTCACATCAACTTAGTACAGTTGGGCCAATACATTGTCATGATATTGTTTGAATTAAAACTACACCTATACTTTGTTTAACGCAACCTCGCTTTGTATAAATTCATTTACGAAAAAAAAATTACAATAATTTTTTTCCTGCATTTATGAAAAAACTTCGTTTTTTGTTAAAGCTTTCGGACGGGGTGTGTGTTTTGGAAGACCGCCCAATGAATTTTCTACGATTGTTCCAATAATGCTGATAATCCTGATTGGAAAACAGCGACTTTCAATACCATCATCCGAAGTTACACCATTTTGAAGCCCATCAGATTTAATTTGCAATATGGCTGACACACACACACTCTCTCTTTCTCCCTCTCCCAGCTTTCATACACCACCCATCCAGGATTTGAACCACCGGCCTCCCACGCAAGTGCTCATTTCACACACCCACACAGCAGCGCCACTGTTGAAAGCCTCAGCAACCACAACACACTGTCCACCATTGCTCTCATTCACAACTGAAATTATCTACTGAAAAACCCTTCAGTTCATCATGGCTAGCCAGGAGAATACAAGGGAGGCGAATATGCCTAGTAATATTAAGTTTATCGCTATCTTATCTAATATTAAGTGCTTAAAACAGCATTTCTTACATTCTATTTACCTCATTTCAAGATAGGGTTTTTCTAGAGGTAGGTAGGTCCCAATTAAATTTTCCACATAAGTTATATATAACTTCAGTTCCTATAACAATGTTCTGCATAACGACATGCCCTTTGGAATTGAGCAGTATTGCTGTAGAGTACCCCACTGAATACTGATCTATAAGCTGATAAGTGTGACATCCTTTCCCGAGCCATCATTCCCGAATGATGGTGACAGTTGTCATGCAGCATAACAATTAGTTTTCAGTAATCACGCTGAAAGGTAAACTGTGTTTGATGTGTTTGGGTAGTCCGTATCGCTACTGACAATACCTTATATGTCATACATAATAGAGGCAATCTATATTTCTCTACACAATAATTACCTTAGAGAATGTAGCTTGCCAATGCATGTATGCCATATAGAGCTCCTATTCTTACAAAATACAGTGGCCGCCAAAAGTTGTGGCGGTCTGCACTGGCCGCCAAATTAATAACCTTTCAATTGTTTTTACACGCAACTCGAGCAGGTGAGATTTAAAAATTGATAACATGGCAACAAGACACTAACACTTAGCAACACCGCAGGGGGCATGACCGTTAAATGTAAGCAAGTCAGTGCAGTCTTGGAGGACAGTGGGAGTGCACGCACTGTTTCACTTCTTTCGTCATTAGTTACGAGGATATTTTCAAACTGTGCAATAGTTTATTGCATTATGGGTCCTCGGCTCATTATATCCCAGGATACTATAAGCTCCATATGTGCCTTGCATGAGGCTGAGTTTTGTGCAAAAGCTATCGTAGAACAGACAGGAGTTGCAAAAAGGACAGTTGAGCGGTGGTTAAAACGTTGTCGTGATGCCTGGGACGGAGAGACGCCCACACACTTAGCGAAGACTGGACGGCCAAGGAAATGTAACTCAAAAGACTTTACATGTTATAAAAAGGCAGCTGAATATCAAACCAACAAGCACAGCACATGAAGTTAAGGAAAACAATCCTGCCTTACTGGGTAATATGTCAGTGAGAACTGTGCAGCGTTATGTGTTACGTGATCTCGGACTATTTTCAAGATCTGCCGCTGTAAAGCCACTTCTAACTCTTCGTCACAAGATAAAGCGACCCACTTTTGCTAAAGAACACAATGACTGGCCTCTTGAGAAAGTTTGACGCATATTATGGTCGGATGAAAGCGTCTTTAGTGACAGGAACTAACTTTGCAAAAGAAATGCGGCTCAAGAATTCAGACCGACACGACCCTCGGTACACCGTGGAGAGAGTAAGACACCCAGATTCTCTCATGGAGTGGGGTTGTTTTTCATATTATGGAGTGGGTAACCTCGTATTTCTTGAGAAAGGTGTTACTGTGAACAGTGAGCGATACTTAGACATCCTGCATGACAATCTTGAATCCTGCTACGACAAGTGTAGGGCAGAAACTTTCATGCAGGACGGTGCCCCATGTCACAGGGCAAACGTTGTTAAGGAATGGTTGGATATGTGTGCTTTCGATTGCTTTGACTGGTCTCTTAATAGTCCTGACTTGAACCCAATAGAAAATCTTTGGTCCATAATGAAAAGGAAGCTTCAAGAAGTGGACACTAGTTCAGTGGCGAAGTTAAAAGCTGCACTGTTAAAATTGAGGGAGGAACTACCAAAGGAGCTTCTTCAAAAATTTGGCAGACTTGTTACCTAACCGACTGCAGGATGTTATAAAGAAGAAAGGGAATGCAATCAAGTACAGGGAGGTCCCGTTATACGAGCATTCGATATACACACAAACCTCAATTTCCCGGACTAATAGGGGGGAGCACTGGTCCGGGAACCGCAAAAGTCCGGGAATCGCAAGTAAAAAAAAAAAATATATATATATATAGTCCGATGCCATTACCCACCCCCGGACGTTTATCCTACTCTAGTATTTACTGTCCGGCAACCGACAATATCAAATACCCCGCCGCGGACTTTTACGTCCGCTGAGCATGCAGCCACCTGGCGGGAGGCAGCAGAAAGTGTTCAATAGTCTCAAGAGACGTTCCTGCACCAGGGGCAGTGGGGGTCAGGGGACTAACGGAGGCTGTGCAGGTGAACCGTGAGTGTCGTGTGCCCAAATGTAAACAATACGACCGCTGAGCATGCTGCCACCTGGCGGGAGGCAGCAGAAAGTGTTCAATAGTCTCAGAAATGTTCTTGCACCAGGGGCAGTGGGAGTCAGGTGACTGACGGAGGCTGTGCAGGTGAACCGTGAATGTTGTGTGCCCAAATATAAACAATACGACCACTGAGCATGCTGCCACCTGGCGGGAGGCGCGGACACTGACCAGGGGTGACAGGAGACGCTCGGACCGCCGGACAACTTGGTCAATTTACGAACAGGACCAGGCATTTCAACGTATAAAAAAAAAAAAATTTAATTTGCCCGAGACTCTGACATATCCCCGGACCTTAGATTTTGTCCGGCAAATCCGATATCCGGGAAATCGAGGTTTGTGTGTACGAGAATCCGATGATACGAGATGTGTAAATTAGGGTCTATTTTCAATATAAGAGATCGAAAATCCAATGCTACGACATTCAAACTGGGGTGAGTAAAATTACCAAGTTATTTACTAAAGTAAATTAAAAGTTATTTACTAAAATTATAGTCATTTACTGACTATATGATTTTACCTAAGTTTGTACGATAATCAATCTGAAAATATGATAATTCTGGTGGCTCGGTACGACATGTGGCCTACAAAAATTCACATCCCTGTTGGCAACACTGCAGGCGGACAACAACAACACGCGCTTGCCAACCTATCTCGAGCCTTGTTTTAGCGTGAAAATACGTTAAAATGTACGACGAAGTAATAGACGAGGTGAGTGAGAGGTGCAGAAAGATGTGCCGCGTGTGTGTGGGTGTGTGGGGAGGGCGGGGGAGGTGGAAAAAGCCAGCTCTCGTGTGTCTCAGTTGGGGAAAACGTGAGGAAAAGCGAACGATGGACTGAACGATGTACAATGATTCAGATGCGCAGAGACGAGTTTGTGGGCAGTGGAAGAGGTCTGCGCACCCCTCCTTTGTCCCTTACCTACCATACCCTCTTGAGTCTAGTGTATCATGCGGCGTCCCCATGAGTACATACGTCTTTGTTGCTTGTATGTATTGTGCCTTGTGAGTCGATTTTAGTTATTTGCTGGTTTACTTAATGTGCTTATTGTGACTTATTTGTGCTCTGTCGTACTGTGCTGTCACACTCTTAATTCACTGTGTTTTGTGTGGTGGTGTGGTGGTGTGGTATATAGAGCCCTATATTTGAGAGTTTGAGAGTTTGTTGTGTTTGCTATAGTTTATTTAAGCTTGAAAAACATTTCTTTATTTTTTTTCTCTTTTCTTTTAATTGATGGGGTCCTGGAACCAAACCTATATTTTACCATTAGTTATGTGTTTCGTTATACGAGATTTCGCTTTACGAGTATGCCAGGTGGAACCTAACTGTTCGTATCTTCGGGACTTCTGTACTAGGATACCGGTAAGTTACAGATTCTTGATTTTTAATGTTTTACGAATATTTGGTGGGAATTTGAGTGAGCGTATCACTAACGACATCAGGAAGTCCGACCGCCACAACATTTGGCAGCCACTGTATATCAATCAATCATTGGAAGCATACGCCGGGGGGCGCCTTGCCCAGCCTATGACGCCACACCCGGGGGTTACCACGCGAGTCCCCATGCAGGCTCCCTTCCCATACCAAGCAGCTCTGGACAGGAAGCATCAACTTGCCCCAGCCATGAGCCTTGTGGTCGCTCCCTTGGCCTCTTCCACGCCGGATTGTCTCTTACAGATACAACTTTAGGGGAGGCGGTAGCGGAGTGGTTAGCGTCTCCGACTGGCGTTCTCGGTGACCCGAGTTCGATCCCCGAAGAAAACCAAAACCTTTCTGCACCGTCGAGTGGCCTAAGAACACCCACATGCCCTGCCCATCAACTCTACCTTCGATTGCGAGTGCATCGGAGGACACAGGGGGGTGACATGAGCCTCTAATCACAGGCGTCACTATAAGAATCCTGCCTGCGCCACCACGGGCGAGGACCAACCATCAGAGCCCTCAAGTGAACCTCCAAAGCCTACCATCCAAGCCCTGGGTCACCACTGCCTACAGGCGCTATAGGCACATATGGGGAAAAAAAAAAAAAAAAAAAAAAACAACCGATGGGAAGGATTCGTTTCAGGGTAGCGTGCCACATGCCCATATAGCCGAAGTTGGCGCTGACGGATTATGCAGGTATTAGGCCTCGATTCAGTCTCATGGTGCAATCTCTGATTTGACACGTAATCATC
This sequence comes from Chionoecetes opilio, assembly GCA_016584305.1. Classification (NCBI taxonomy): domain Eukaryota; kingdom Metazoa; phylum Arthropoda; class Malacostraca; order Decapoda; family Majidae; genus Chionoecetes; species Chionoecetes opilio. The sequence continues at coordinate 130,959 of JACEEZ010021368.1, read as the reverse complement.
CCAGCGATACCTCATGATTCTGCAAAGACACTTATTACCAAAGGCATTGATTCGCCTGTTCAAGTCGCTATTTAGTGTCCATGTCTCACAACAATAGAGTAAGACAAGGATAACAAGCGACTTGAAGATCCGGATCTTTGTCCTCCTGCACAGGTACCGACAACGCCAAATACTCGTGCTGAGCGAGTCCATAACACTGTGGGCTATGCCAATCCGCCGTAAGACTTCTTGACGCAACCCGCCATCATTATGGACTGCGCTACCAAGGTATGTAAAACTTTCCAAGATCTCAATGTCCTTGCCGCATGCATGAACAGACTGTACTATTTCATCTAGTAAGCTTCCAAACACCTGGACCTTGGTCTTGAACCAGGAAATCTGAAATCCTTTTGGAGGGATTTAATTTGATTTGGACTTTTCGCTGCACGAGGAGGCTTTGCCTCCTCGTGCAGCGCCTTGAGAGTCATCACCAGGACCTCCAGTGACTCAGCAAAGATTACCTCATCATTGGCAAAAACAAGATCAGTGATCTTGGTGTTGCCGAGGAATGCTCCACAATCACTTTGATCTACAACTTTGCCCAATACCCAGTCCATACAAGTGTTGAAAAGTGATGGGGCAAGGATACACCCTTGCCTCACTCCTGTATTCACAAGAAAGAAGCTGGAAACACCTCCCCAACACTTCACAGCACTCTCAGTCCCAGAGTACAGACCAGTCATCAAACCAAGAGTCCTTGCAGGAATCCCACAAAGTCGCAGAAGATTTTTTACAAAGTATAGCTTTGAGTGTAAAAGGTTTGATTTTATATTCATGCGAGGAGGTGAAATTTGTCCAACAACAATCCCCCATTGCAGCCAATGTTATAATATAAGTAAAGAATGAATTGACATAAGTTTCCAGGGATAAATATAATCTTTTGATAAATTTTGCCTAAATCTCTTATTGTGGTTGCCTGATATGCATCAGCTATCACAAACAAACTATTTTAGATAAAATCAATATCACATGTACTTATGAATGCGTCAGTCTGATCATATCATTAATATTCCTTTGTCTTAAAAATTCCCACCTGGACATGGAAACTAACCACAGTTCACCACATAAGAGGAAATAAATACTCCGGTACTTGAAGCCTTACCTTCAGTATCTCCTTCTCTGGGATGTGTGGGAACCTCCGCTGCAGGGCACAACGCATTACTCGCACCATGTACAGCATAGCATAAGGGATCATGTCCCTGTTGGTCGTGATCTGGTCACAGAAGGCTTGTGTGACCTCTTTAAGAGTAGTGATGGCTAAGGCCAGCCTCTTTTGTACCTCAGGATACTGCAAGGCCTGTTCCTGGTTGACTGAATAGGGCAGGCCACTAGGGGAAAAAAATGGGTCTTTAGTCTATGCTACTGCTTTCAAACTATATGAATCAATGCTCAGCCTTACATAAGATATCATCACAGTCCTATTGCAACTGAGAGAATTATCAAAGACCAAATTACGTATCTGCTTACTTTTACAATTACGGAAAGGCCTCAGTGAAAATACTTAGGAAATGGAAGATATCTTTATGTAGTATTTATGGAAATGGAGAAAGCAATTTCAGAAGCGACAGAAAAGCAATGTGGCAGATACTTCAGATGTATGGGGTAGGTGGGATGTTACTACGAGCTGTGAAAAGTTTTCATAGGCATAGTATGGCCTATGTGAGGGTGGACAGAGAAGAAGGGGAATACTTCCAAGTGAGGGTTGGACTGAGGCAGGGATGAGTAATGTCTTCAGGGTTATTTAACATCTGTGTGGATGGAGTAGTGAAGGTGAAAGCCGAGGTCACGGAAAAAGGGGCTAGACTGGTTTAAGGCTTAAGGGTGGTCAAAGACTGGGAAATGAGTCAGTAACTGTCTGCAGATGATACTAAGCTCACTGCAGATAGCAGGGAGAAAGTACAGAATCTAGTTACAGAGTTTAAAGGGAGTGTAGAAGGATGCTGAAAAAGAAAGTGGCAAAGGCTAAAGAGAGGAGATGCAGGAAAGAAGGAAGTATAACTGTTGGTATTGTGAACCTGGGAGGTTCCCCATTTTGCTCTGTCATAACAAGGGAGGACTGACACTCGAATGGCTTTCCACCTCAGATCCATAGCTCCATTCCCTTTGTTGGGAAGCCAATCATAAAACCAGAAAAAAAAATTGTTGTGGCAACACTCAGTTTTTCTCTTTAATAGTTTGAGATGTTTGGCAGAGACAAGTGAGCAAATGAACAAATATTTGTAACAAGTAACTTTTGGTAGTGGTGATGGTGGTGGGTGGGCGCTCGACCAATCGCTTACGTAAGCAGAGGTTACCAAAGAAGATCAATCATATAAGCGAGGTAGCATATAACAGCGTATTGTATAGCGAGGGAATACTGAACATGGATGGTGTAGTAAGAGACATGAAAGAAAGTTCTGATAGAGGGCCATATGTATGACAAAGAAAAAATAAGAAAAAACTAAGTTTCATGGTTTTAATTGTTTTTTTTAAGGACGGTAAGATCACTCCAATCTATATAAGTTTATGTATAGATTTATTCCATATTTCTCACCAATCATTACAACATCCCTTGTCACGCCACATTACCTGGTCTGTCCTGAGTTCATCTCAAGCTGGTTGATCCAAGTCTTGTAAATCTCTACTGGATTTGTGTTGATCTGCATGTTGCTGTTGGCGAGAACCTGCAGTGCAAAAGGAGTAAAATAAATAAATAATATACATTTATTACAAATTCAGATTTAACAAAATTACATAAATGTGTAAAAAAAATTGGCCTACACCTTCATAAGAGACAAATATCTATATGCGTAAACTTATGATCTGAGAATTTCAATTTCAACATCAGCTAAATATAATTCCACATATATAAGTAAATAAATAAATAAATATATATATATATATATATATATATATATATATATATATATATATATATATATATATATATATATATATATATATATAATATATATATATATATATATATATATATATAATATATATATATATATACATATATATATATATATATATATATATATTTATATATATATCATGAGAGAGAGAGAGAGAGAGAGAGAGAGAGAGAGAGAGAGAGAGAGAGAGAGAGAGAGAGAGAGAGAGAGAGAGAGAGAGAGAGAGAGAGAGAGAGAGAGGAGAGAGAGAGAGAGAGAAAAAAAAAAAAAAAAAGAGCGAGAGCGAGAGAGTCAACCATAATATGTATATATATAATTTAAAAAAAAAAAAAAAAAAAAAAAAAAAAAAAAAAAGGGCTTTGGTTCTAACAGATGCAGTGACAAGAAATTCAAAAACAATTTAAGTAAATAAATATCAGGAGGCTACACACAGGCCTTTCCCACACTGCCCACCTTGCATATGAGAGGGCCCAGCATATCTCTGAGGGAGGCCTGGCCAGCGCCCCGCCTATTGAAGGACACGATCATCTTGACCACCAGGGGATTGCCAGACACAATGTCACTCAGACGCAGCACCTTGCATCTGTATCACATTGGGGGACAAGAAGTTACCATTAACATACCTGTCAACCCCAAATCAGTCCCGCCCTTACAAAGCACTACATTTGCCCTTACAAAACAGCAAAAAACCTTACACGTGCGTAAAAAAATGGTTTATTTGGTAACATACATTACAATATTGGCCGTTACGAGGAGCACTGATTATTGTATGTAGCTGTGGCTGATTTTGCCAACTTCAACATTTCACTTGTTGGATGCACTTGATAGCAGCTTTCATCACAGTTCATTTTTACTTTGAGAAAAGCTGTTAGTGTATCAATTCCAATGATCTGAAACTCGAGAAATGCCAGTGGTCGCAAGGTTTTAACTCAAAAACAGCAGTTTGCAGTTTTAACTCAAAGGTTGGTCTACTGTGTTTTGGCTCCGCGACTAATATTTTTCATAAATTAATTTCGCAATAAACATTGATGCACCGCATCTGAATACCAAAAAATATAGTTCTTCTGTTGTTCTACTAATTATATGGATGACATGCATTACGATGGAACGTTCTATAATAGCAATTTAATGCAAATTACTCGCCTCGAGTAGCAAAGCTTAATATATTTTTTACATGTATATTGTGGCATGTAAAATTTGGGTGATGTTCACACTGTTTTCTAAGACAGTACTGCTGCGTCTGGCAAACGCTTGTCAAAATACAATAAGCAATGCCTTGGAAAAACAAAGAATAAAGAATGCCGAAATCGGCTTGTTGCTGCGACAATGTAGGTTATAATTGTGGAGGCGACACGCCGCGGCGGGGAGTGGTGGGGGGGGGAGATTGTGGCGGGGAGATTGAATCAAAACATTACGACTTTACGCGTCGACTCATTGCACTTCCAGGCTTTCTATCTGATTGATACACAATAATAACAGGAAAATATGACTGCCTAGGTATAGATAACTTCTAAACATTCGTTATTGACTATATAATATCATAGAGTAGCATTTACCTCGCCTCCTCAACTATAACCTCCTTGGTTATTTGGTTATATACAATGTTTTACAGAATCAGGCTTCTATACAATATACATATAGAAGAAAATCGTTCTTAATATTATACTTTTGTGTTTTAAGTGCAGTGGAATAAGCCCATATTTTGTTTTCCAGTAGACCAACTTATTATCAAAAAAGTGAGTTACAACTGCCAGCGACCCCTGGCATTTTGGGTTCCAGTTCTCTCGAACTGCCATGGTCTTCCTATATTCAGTGTTGATTTTCCTCACATGTGAAAAGGCTCGCTCACTGTCAGCATTACTGTGTGGCAGACACAAGAGGGAGCTTTTTACCATACAAAACTGCATTGTACGCCGTACATGCTCAAAAAATCAAATTTCCCGTACAAAATACGGGTAAACCTTACAAGTTGACAGGTATGCATTAGTATATTACTATTTTCAAAGGGATAAATTCGGGTGTATCTCATTGGATGGATGCAAGAGGGAGAAGCACCTATTCTCTTGATAGGTATACTATGGGGAGGGGTAAATGAGATGGGTATATGCAAAGTTGATGTGGATGATAAAAGGAATACATGAGGAGATATGGATAACTGCTAGTGCTTCTGAGGCCTGCGAGTAAGAGGAGTGGGGAGAAAGTTTTTGGGAATAGCTAAGGGAGTGCTTAGAACATTTTGGAGAGAAAGAAAGAAATAACATGATGAGAGTTTTGAATGCATGACTTAGAGATACTCCAAGGGTTGGAATATCTAGAGCTTATGGAGGGCTGGGATCAAATGAAAAAAGGGGAGTGCCTATTGGATGTGTGATGAAAGAAGGTTAATAATAAAAAAAGACATTAATCAAACAGGCAAGATATTCACAATTACCAATGGACAAAAGGTATTATTGGATTATGTGCTGATAGATACACATGAGAAACACATGCAAACAGGTGTACCATGTAAGTGTATTGAAAGGAGCAGCAGGAGAGCCCTCAAACTTCAACTTGTAAAGGTAAAAGCACAGCGCTCTCTTGCATTTATTGGGTTTGGAATTGGCGAACGTAAATTTGGCAACAGGATTGGATTGTGTCCGCAGTTTTGATTTGGCGAATAAACATATTTGCCGTGAGTAACGTAAAGCATAATTCTGAAACATCATAGTGTGATCAAATATCTGTGAAAACCAAATTTTTTATTTCAGACAGGTTTATTTTTATCTCTGAAAGTATGCAACATGAATGTTGGTTAAGTAGGGGAGCGCCTGTATATAGATCACAAGTAGAGCGTAAAATAGTGAGGGAGGGGTACACCAAGAGCGATGGAGAGATGGGATCAAGGAATCATTGAGTGACAGGGCCTAAGAATCGGTGAGTATGAAAGTGAGGATGGAGGAGTGAGTTGGCACAATGTAATCTAACAGGGGCAACAAAGTATGAAGCAGTTGGGGTAAACCATCGGTATTGTGACACGGCTGTAGAGAAGTCTTAGGGTGACATATGATAATACTACTAATAATAATATAGATATATTTGACAAAGGAGTGCCCATTCCTTTAAGAAGTTCACAGTTCCTCCTCCAACATCTGCAATAGCACATGCACTCTAGATTAAAAGAACATAAAAAAGTAATACCCTATATCGCACAATTAATCTTCGATCACTAAAATCAAAGGATCGTACTAACAAAACTGACTATAATTTAGATTTGAAAGTTTCCACAAAATCAAATTTCTTCAACGAAACCGGCAATCTATTCAATAGGCACAGTGCTATATAAGAAAAGACCCTATCTGAAATATGTTGCTCTGGTCTCCATCAGCCAAAAAAGATCATCAGTGTCTCAAACTAATATCTCCTGTGCCATAATGTACTAATTGAAAAAAATCTAAACAAATATATCACTATCTGAAAGAAAAACTTTATGACTTGTGTAAAGGTGTGTATATCTGAGTATAGGAATATCAATGTGTATGCCTAAATGCATGCATACATGCACATGTAATATTATGGAAAAGTTAAATAAAAATTAGGATAAGGCAAATTAGAAAATAACACAATAACAAAAATGCAATTAGAGGGTGAATGTGAGCAAAAGGAGAATGCACTTGTAATATACAATACTTCAATACTTCAAGGCTTTTATAAAGTTGACAAAAAATATGTAAATTAAACAATAGAATAAAACATAGAAAATCCTTTGTAATATATTCACTTTGCATATATATATATTTTATATATATATATATATATATATATATAATATTATTATATATATATATATATATATATATATATATATATATATTATATATATATATATATATATATATATTATATATATAATATATATATATATATTGTAATCTCCTATCATAAAATTCATAAATATCTTTTAGAGAATTTATACCTTGAGAAATGTTTCAAATTTTCATAAAATAATTTTGCATATTTAGCAGAGCCGGCCCGAGGCATAAGCGAACTAAGCAGCTGCTTAGAGCCGCCAAGCTCCTGAGGGGCCCACAATCTCATAGGCCGCCAAGCTCCTGAGGGGCCCACAATATCTTGCATAGCCAGAGGGGCCCACAATCTCAGGGGCCGCCAAGCTCCTGAGGAGCCCACAATATCTTGCAGAGCCAGAGGGGCCCACAATCTCGGGGGCCCCCAATCTCTTGCAGAGCCAGAGGGGCTCACAATCTCGGGGGCCGCCAAGCTCCTGAGGGGCCTCCAATCTCTTGAAGAGCCAGAGGGGCCCACAATCTCGGGGGCCGCCTAGCTCCTGAGGGGCCCCCAATCTATTGGAGAGCCAGAGGGGCCCACAATCTCGGGGGCCGCCTAGCTCCTGAGGGGCCCCCAATCTCTTGGAGAGCCAGAGGGGCCCACAATCTTGGAGGCCACCAAGCTCCTGTGGGGCCCCCAATCTCTTGGAGAGCCAGAGGAGCCCACAATCTCGGGGGCCGCCAAGCTCCTGAGGGGCCCACAAGCTTGGTTGGTAGGCCCCCAAAGCAAATCCTGCTCAGGGCCCCATAGGCTTGGACCGGCCCTGATATTTAGAATGTGTAAACTGCAGGTGGTATAAATTTTTTTTTTTTTAAATATAATGTACAATTCTGAAAGTTGGTTGAAAGTTTGGTCCGAAGATTTCCTTCACGTTTGTAGATTGCTTCAATTTTTTTCATACTATCTTCTATTAGTTATGTGCCACCTAAATTATATATGATAATACCAGTGGTATGAAAAAAAGAAGTTATAAGTTGTAATTGGTATAGAAAATGACACTTCATTTAACCAAGTCATTCATATAAAAAGAAAGAACAGTAAACAATTAATACACCTTACAGTGTCCCCAGATATTGTTTTTCCTATGCATCATTATATGAACTGATATTCAAGAAGGAAAAGAAAAGGTATCTGTAAATTATCACAATACTGAGAAAAAATGATGACACAGTACTGGTATTGGTGACACTCAAGACATGAGCAGTGAAGGTGAACATGAACAGTGGCAAGGGTAAGTTATAGGATGATGACGATGATAAATACAATATATAAAAGCCCACCACTCCTAACCTGATCTCCTCTTCAAGTGCAGTCTTCAGCAGCTTAAGTAGGAGAAAATTGTCTCTGTCATTGGCACCATAGTTGTACAGTGTGAAGATGACGTTCTCAATGAACTTGGTGGTCTTGCCCGGTGGGATGGCAAAGATGAGGGTGGCCAGGTAATGGGGCTGGGTCTGCAGAAGGTAGAAGAGATGCTGGTAGCCAAGCAGCTTCTCCCTGGACTCCTTGTTCAAGGCCTGCAAGAAAAAAAGGTGGACGAAGCTTACAAAAAGTGGAATGAAAAAATGGACACCTATATAAATTATGATATACAAAATTACAGCCTAATTGAAAACTTGAAAACTATCATATTTTGTAAACAAGACTAAGTGAACAATAAAGTAATACACTGGTACATTTTCATCAACTTTCACCTGTGTTAGAGCAACATACGTATATACAAATATAACAATTAGAGCAGATGAATAATTCAGTCACTTCAGTATAAAATTATCTTAAGACTGAAATACACTGCAACAACTTAACTACCACTACACTACCACTACCCACCATCGGCACTTCCCGTCGATCGAGTGTTCGTCACTCAAAAGTGGCAGTGTGGACAGGATGCCGTCGAGGAAAATGTAAGTGCAAGTCGGCAAGTAAGTAAGCACCGACGGCAAGCCCGACAGTGAATTTTGCTTACTTAATATACGTTAACTACGTATATGAATTGGTTGTCGTGAGTTGCCATTTGTGGGGGGAAAATTCACAGGATAAGATGCAAATTTGACTTATAGTATAGTTTAGTAAGTAGTTGTTTAAAGCAATCTCTGGTTATCCGGCCGGATGGCAGTGATATCCGGCCGGATAGCCGGATATTTCAAGGAAGGCCGGATACCGGAGAGTAAAAAACAGGCCGGATAGCCGGATACCAACGGGATATCCGGTACATCCCTAAATATAAAGAAACTAAACATACATACACATACCTTTAGTCCCCTCTGGGACCTGACTGAGTTGTACTTCAGAGTATCTCTGGAATTCTTTTTGCTTTTCTTTGGTTTGACATCTGGAATATTTGGGTTCATATTCTCCTTGTCAGCTGGGAGAATATCCTGAAACAACAAAACAATACAGCACATCATCATCATCACATGAAAACAAAACATCAATTATACAACTCTCAATCAAGTGCTTAAGAAGAAAAATATGAATCAGACCACACACCTATGAATAGCATATCCTCCACTGAGGCCAAATAATTTAAAAAACGGCTACTACAAATACAAAATACATTTGACTCCTTCATACTCAGTCTCTATTGAACTTGCATATAGCCAAATGATGTAGAATACAAAGCAAATATAATCGTACAAAAAGGGTTAAACTTCACCTTTCATGAAACATAACATTATGCAAGTCAGCAAAATCACCCAAGGACAATGTTGCCAAAAGAGAATATCTGACAGGAAATATTTATATTGTCACTTTAACAACCATGGTGATTTATTACCATATATCTTAAGTTAAACTACCAAACACAAAGTGATATGGTACATCGCCATGGTAACATCCAAATGCAGACAGGAACAATAAACCACATCATAAGAACCAATGAGGTCAAGTTTCCTCTAACTCAAAAAAATCTTGGTGCTAAATAAAGGCTTTCTTTACTGCAGAGTTCAAAAACAATTTCATTAGAGAACTTAATCAGAGAAGTGTGGCAAAAGGAGTTAAAAAGATTAAGGGAATTGTAAGTGACCTGCAAAGTGATGCGATTCTGCACCAGCAGACCAATCTTGACATCCAACTCATCCACATCCCTCTCCAGCTGGTGGGCGTGGCGGATAGTCTTCACCATGTCACTCTTGACACGCTGTAAGAGGAAAACCAAGAAGAATGTTGAAGTTCCTCCAAGACCACAAAATGGGTGATAATACTGATTTGGAGATGCTAAGCTATGATATCATTCTTTACTACTCCAATCATTAATCAAATTTGACTAGCTAAGGCCCATCCACCTAAGGCATCCTCCTTTAGATTTTTGTGAGCCTCCCAAGGGAAGAAAAACCCCGTATTTGACAACTGGTCTAGATGATTGAGCAAAATTCAGATTTTTTTTCATAGGATTGTGCTATGGGAAGAAACTACTGATGCACAACTATCTATGCACATTCTTAGCAATCATGCCAACTAATGATAATAAAGACATCAAAGCCAACAGTACCTGCAGCCGGAACTCTTCATCCAAGTCACCTGGAGACACATCAAGAAGGTGGATGAACTTGCGAATGACTGGCATAGGTGGGTTCTCCTGGTGTGTGATGGAGTGGAGGTGCTGTCTAGCTTTGTGGGCCCTCCAGGCACGCTGGATAACAACAACCTGGTTCACCTGATGACAGCACAAAAGCAAAGCTAAGTAAAGAAATTAGGCCCCTAACCTAAGACCTGCAAATTAAAACAAAATACCTGACCCCTGACCCTCTCTCTAAAGCGACACCTGTCACCAGCACTTGGTCCTTCATGTACCAAAACACTCAACTAAAGACACTCATTCATGCACTGCATTATCTTTTGTCTGCTCCAAATCTACATCTACATCAAAATGAAGACCATTAAGTAGATGTTCAGTAATCATACCTGTAATTGATATAAGCAAATAATAGCAGTTTTTGATGTCTATATAAGTAAATGTCTTATAGGACCCAGTCACTAAGGTTTGTTCCATTCTTCTTACGGAAATATTTTTTTGCATTACTACTCTCGTCAAGAAGCCTAAACCTCATGCAATGTCAGTTAAAAAAGTTTCTAAACTCCTATACATTTTTCAGGCTTGCTTACTTTTCATTCATTTTGTCATCTTCCAAGTACTGTGTCCTATTTTGATAAAACTGCTCCCAGTATCGTTTCTAATCTTGAAAATCTTGACAGGCATTTTTCAAGATCATACATAGGTGAGCTTGCAATTTGCCCTTGTTTTTTATCATCTTGAATCTTTCTCCTTTCAATAAATATTTTGGTTGAGAACAGGAATATGTTCACAGCCACCATGTCAGCCAAGCAGGCAGGCTGGGGAAGCAGTTATCTCCATTTTTGGCACAATGGTCATGAATCAGCAGCAATGCATGTGAGGGCATATTATCATGATGGAAAAATCTTAGTTTTTCCACAGTTTGGGCCTTTTTCACCTGACAGTTTTGGTCAGATTTGATACCAGTGAAATGTTTCATTTGTCTCCAATCTCTTGAACTTACAATTTGAGTGCAGGATCTCCCAAACTTTGGCAAGTGTTGTCAGTTATGGGCTGCTCTGAACACTACTCAACGTCAACTGACTGCTGACCAACTCTGGTTGCTTAGAACATTAAAAACACTCAGCACAAGCTATGCCCTGATCCCGGCTCATAAACTTGTTTCATTACTTCATTTGTTTCATGTCTCCAGAGATGTTTTCTAGATTGATACAAAATTTTACATTAATACTGTCATGACTTGTGAAACAAAGCATTTTGCAAATCCCTAAAAATGCACAGCAAACTCACAGAGATGCACCCCAATGACTAATACAAGAGGATGACATAGTACTTGTGAAGGTTGCCACTAAGTACCATGCTTTATTAATCTGCAAACTTTTTGACCAGACCTTGTGGTATCTGCAAAAACCCATTCCTATCTCAAGTGTACATCCTTTCTCTAAATGACACCCTGGTTATCAAATCAGTGCAGTATACCCACGTGGTCATTGAAGTGAGTGTGGAGATGCCTGAGTCTCCTGCGGTGGAGCCAGATTCGTACTTTTCTCTGCAGTTTAATCACATATGGCTCACTCAGCCTTAGAGCCTGGCAATAGAGGGTGTAGGTGCGGCGGGCTCTGACCATCCTCCACCAGGTCTGGGTTAAGGGGTAGTATCAGCACATGTAAGAATACTTTCATGTTTAAGTGTGTGTGTGTATTTACATAGTTGTAGCATACAGGGTTTGAACTATACTCGTGTGGTCCTGTCTCTGTATCTATATTTATCAAGTTTCTCCTTAAATTGAAGCACACTTTTTGTAGCTATCACCTCTTCATCTAGTGCATCCCAGGCATCTATAATTCTATGAGGAAAACTATACTTTGTCTGATTCAAACATCTTTTCTTAATATTTCCTTGTGTACTCTCACATATCCAGCCTCTTTTTCTCATTGTAATAGCTGTTTTTTCCCGTTAACTATCTCATAATAATTTATCAGTTTACATACAGCACCTAGGTATCCTCTCTCTTCAAATGTCAGGTGTTGGCAGTTTCATTTCCTCTTAGGTTGGATCTTTCAACTCTGGCACCATCCTGGTAGCCATCCTTTGTATTCTTTCTAATTTCTTAAAACAGTGAACCCAGCTATCTTCTACTCAACTATCCAGAGAACTCAAGCAACGGGAATTTGTTTGAAGAGATAAGTAAGATAATATATAAGATGTTTGTAATTACAAAAATTTACAATCAGCGCCAAGCAAACAGTGTGTCCCCTAGACTGACTACAATTTCACTTTCCACTACTGGCAGAGCTGCATGTACTCCTTGCCGCATGTATAAACAACCAGTTTGCTGTTTAGATAAGCGTTTCTGCCACTACGTATATTCTTACTGCTTCCTTAATCATCCACCTGCCCAAGTTGCCAGTCAAATGTAAACATGTTGTGTTAACAATGAATTGGAAGTGTATCATCAGCCATCGAACCTCATAAGATATTATGGAAAAATCTGACATTAAACAGAAAGAAGAAGAGAAGAAGGATATTGAGAAGATAAGTAGAGTGTATGGACAGGAACAGATGGAGACTCACCTGATGTGGCCATTCCCTTGAGGGCATGGTAGGGAATGAGCATCAGAATAGGTTATATCAGATTACATAGTCAGAAGATATAAATAGCTGAAGTAGAGCAGCTGTATAGCACATGAAAGGACAGAGATTGACAAGCGGGCATTGGAAAAAAAAAAAATCATACCTGGATGGTTAGCGCGGCTTCCTGCCTCCTGAACAGCCTGCGTCTGGTGAGCCAACCCCGCGCCCTTGCCTGCAGCCTCAATACCAAGCAGTCCAACTGGCCAGACACACACCACACCAATGATGATATCAATCATGGCAAATAACAGGAAAAAAAGTGATATTGATACACTGATATTATTGATAAACTGATACAGTGGCTGACAACACTGTGAACAAACCATTTGTGTGGATATTATATTCATCCTTTTTTAACAATGTATATTATGCAATCGAGTAAAGAAAACATCAACAAACTGACTATTCATTTACCTTCCTAACATCTACATGCAATACCACTCGAATATCCCCACCCATGCTTCCTACTGACTACCAGTACTCTCACAAATATCCTATACTAGCTCACATCTTTCTTGTCTACTTTCTTTACTTCACTATCATCTAAAAATTGCCATACACAGCCTAATAAACACATAGGATCCATTTTTTTCTTATTAGTGCTGATGCAATTAGTTTTTCTATGCAGTCATCACACTAAAAATTTATTTTACCTATTTACGTACAACAAAGAAGTATCAAATGATAATTTACTAAATTCTTATCAATACAACCTTTAACCCCTTGAGACCCAGAACGTAATTTCCATTGTAATTTGGGTACCATTAGAAGATTTGTAGTGCCTATAAGCAATGTTTTATAGATATGACCCGTTTAGTATCCTTGTTCACTAACTAAAATGGTATATTCAGTTATTTATCGTAATTTCATGGCTCGACAACATACATTTTTTTATAGCAAAGGAAAGATCTGGGCGTGAAGGGGTTAAGAAGAAATAGGAAAAAAAAGGGATCGACATAGCTGAAATTCCGTTAACTTCTTGCCTTGACACTCCACTAAGATAAAAAAAACCAATGTTGTATTGAGGAATAACACCTGGCTTACCTGTTTGTTGTGAGCCTCCAGGTGTGCTGCCTTGGACACTGCCGCCTCTAGGTCACCCAGTGTCATGAAGCAGCTCTTCTGGGGACTTACAACTTCCACTGGCTGTTCCCACTGGTAGTCACCATGATCCAGGTCAAGGTACACCTGCCATGGTGAAGAAAAGGCACATAACTACAGGAAGATGATCAACAACCCATGTTTATCTACTAACGCAGGTATAAGGTACATATAAAAAAATCCAATTAAGGCAAGGTATAATTTCTTTATCAATGAGCAGAGAAGAGGGATGACCATGAAACTTACTGCAAACCCACTTTTTTGTTATTGCAAGAATATTTTTTTTCAATGTGAGCAGGTTATATCATCCAGCAGGGTTAGGTTATAAGAAACCCCATTGGGTAGCAAATATGAGATGATAAAATGTTAGGCTATTACTATTAAGGCAAGTGACAAGAAAAAAAATATATATTGTTTTAAGTTGGTGGGGTAGCACTGTCTAGGCTGTCTTTTGTTTCACTGCTGAACTACCAATCAACCTTGGATGTCTCCCAAAAACCATAGATTTCTGTTATAAATGGATTTCCTTAAGTACCGTAAATGGCAGCGTATAAGTCGACCAGGCGTACAAGTCGACCTCATGATTATTAGCTCAAGATTACGGGTTAGGCCTATTCTTGCCGTATAAGTCGGCCCCAAAAATACGGTAGGCTACTAGTAGGCCAAAGCTTACAAAGTCTTTACCCCCGTAGTGTATGGTCACGATATATTTGTAGTTCAGAATTACCGGTTGTATTGTTAGAGTGTGAGGTACGATGAGTTGGGCGGACAGCGCTGGCGCTCGGCGAGCAGCCAGGCAGTTGTTGTTGTTGTAGTTGTCTGATTGGCCGCTTCGGTTCAGTGGCGTTCTGGTCAGTTGTTTACAATCTGTGTATCAGCTGTTGGAAACAGCCTATGGTTTTGTGTTAATATAAACTGAATTTATATTATTATTCTATTATTTATATATTAATCTGTGTGTTAAATATGTTAAGTAGGTTCACTGAACACAAGTTTTAGTTGAAAATATTTGTGGTAACCTGCTGGAGTTACGGTAAGAGGTGTACAGCGATTGTTAGTAGTGCTGATCCACTTGTTTGCCACTCTGTGGTAAAGGTTCGTATTTTATCCTTGCCGTATAAGTCGACTCCTAGTTTTGGAGATATATTTTCAGGCTCAAAGAGACGACTTGTATGCCGCCAATTACGGTAATGGTATTACATAGTATATCATTATTTTTGTTGTTTCCATTGTTTATTTTAGGCGAAGGCATGTCAAGACTCTCATCGTCCACTAAACTGTGGTCTAGACTTATCTGTGGTGGTCAGCCTGGGTGGATAACCATACAGTCAGACCCAAGACACAGGATGTGGAGTGCATGTCTCCATATTTACTGCATGTGTAGAGGTGAAAAAAGGGACTAGGGCAGAAAGGTTGAAATACCATCCCCTGGTAATGGCATTTCCCAAGAGCCCGTCCACACTGGGCATTACGATGTGCAGCATAATGCACATTACGATGTGCAGTATAATGCGCATTACGCTGCTGGAACTCGATTTTCGTGTTGAGTGATGCTAGAGAGTGATGCTGGTGGAAAATTTAGCGCGGGGCCATAGACCACTATATACCTGGACTGCACACGCGACAATGTTTTGAATTGCGGGGCTGCATAGGGGTCTGCAGGGCACCCGACAAAGAGATATAGTGGTCTATGGACTATCATATAGACTGGTTTATCAGTATATATGATATACTGTAATCTTCGTAAATGTTTGTTCTATAATATTATCAAATAAAAACAAGTAAAACACGCTAAAGAAATGCCATTACGAGACTATGAAGAAATATGCATGAACTTAATATTCACTTAACTCTTCGCCATTTAAAACTGTGCGAGTCAACTTTTATCATGAAGGGTATCAATAGAAGTGCAATTTTATTAGCTTACCATTGCTATATTTCGTTATCTGATAAACTAATTAGAACCATGCATAAATTAGCGTTAAATAAATAAATAAAATCATCAATCGGGTAATTTTCCCGATTGATGATGTTATTTATTTACTTATATATTTCGTTTTCTGATAAATGAATTAGTACCATGTATAAATTAGCGTTGACTAAATAAATAACCTCATCAATCGGGAAAATTACCAGATTGATTTTATTTATTTAGTTAACGCTAATTTATGCATGGTTCTAATTCATTAATCAGATAACTAAATATAGCAATGGAAAGCTAATAAAATTGCGCTTCTATTGATACCCTTCATGATAAAAGTTGACTCGCAAAGTTTTAAATGGCGAAGAGTTTAAGTGAATATTAAGTTCATGCATATTTCTTCAGTCTCGTAATGGCATTTCTTTAGCGTGTTTTACTGTTTTTTATTTGATAATATTATAGAACAAATATTTACGAAGATTACAGTATATCATATATACTGATAAACCAGTCTATATGATCCGTATATATATATATATGAATCTGAGCGGCCCTCCGACTTCAGGCCCTTGTGCGACAGGCCGATATTCCGTGCGCAGTCCAGGTATACAGTGGTCTATGGCGGGGCATATCTACAATTTGATGCGCATCAGTAGCCGTCGAGCTGTCGTGCCTGCCGTTTCTTTTTTACTATCAAAGGGTTATTACTATTATTTACAAGGAATTTTCTTACTATTGAAGGATTAAAATTATTATTACAAGGATCTTTCTTTGAATGAGAGGCTTATATTATCATTATCTGGCTCTCTCTGGTACAAGTCAACCACTGATGCGCATCACGCCAAGGTGTAGTGTGGACACACACGTAATGCGCGTCACTTCCCGCAGCACATGATGTGCACTACGCTATGCATCATGAGTCCTAGTGTGGACCTAGTCTTCTTTAGAAAGAAGAAAGCAAAATAGTACTGAAATTGGATTGCCTGAATGTGCGTGGATATAACGAGCACAAAGATATGTGTGTTCGGTGGTATTATGCATGAATAAGACTTGGATATAATGGTTCTCAATGAAACCAAACTTAAAATCATGGGTGAGGAAGCATCAGTGTATTCAAAGGAACAAAATCAGGAGTCTCATAGCATGCATGCAAGAGAGGGTGTAACTATGGTCTTGAAAGATGAACTACGGGAAGTAGTGAGATAAAAAAAACAGGGAACTGCTAGGTTGATGCTAAAAATTAAATTGAGAATGGATACCTATCAGTGCTTATGGGCCTGGGAGGTAGAGGGGTGGAGAAGACAAAGCTTTTAGGAATTGCTGAGTGATTATGAAATTAACACTTTACAGTCCTACCTTGGATGAGCTTCTTGGTTAAGAAAGTAAAGACCGTGACAGTGACAGTAGCTGGCATGAAATGTCCACATAGGTCTCCATTTGTGGAGTGGAATTGATGAAAAAATTTGCCCTTTCTGTCTCTCTCTCTAAAAAAGAGAACCTAAAGATAAATAGGGAGAGAGAGAGATGGGGGGGATGCACCAGCCTCAATCCTTATTAGATGCCTCAAGATAAACAAAAATTCTGATGCTGTAACTATGTTGCTATAATTGTACCCGACTTGCTGGGTGGGAGGCCTTCACTTGAGTGTTTCCACCTAGATTCAAAATTTTTCTTTTTAAATTCTGATGAACCTGATCTAGCAGCGGTGACAGCCTACGTGACTCTCAGGCAGGCACTCATAATAGCACAGGTAATATGTTGTCGCAGGTCAGACTCGCCTGCCTGGAGCTCCCATGCAAGCCCTCGCCCGGAACCCCTTGCCACTCGCAGAGTCGAAGCGTGGGAAAATCTGAAAAACAATTTCTTTCTCTAATTGTTTTTGTGTACTTACGTAATCACAAAACTTCACATTTTGTTTCTACAGTATCAAAGGACACTTTTTTCAGTCTAATTCGATTTCTATATTCTATTTACAAAATATTCATATTTCCCCACAGGAAAATTTCTGGATTTTGAGGCAGTCGCACTTTAGGGTAATCGTCCAGATCTTTTCATCATTTTTGATTTAATGCAGTCAAAATATAACGTGAAACTCTCCAGGCAGCCAAAGGCATGTATTTGGGAGCGCCCAAGGTCAAGGCGTGGTTTTGTCTCACAGAGACGCTGGAGAATATCGGGGAGAGTTGCGCTGCCAGGCTTGGTGGGAACCAGAACCAGTACAGGACTCTGTTATGCAGGATTAGAACCCTCCTGTACTGACAATGAGAGGTATGTCAGAAGTCTCGCTGAGGATGTCGAGGGCCATTTGAACGCTAATGACCTCCGACCCCCTACCGATCCCTGAAGAAGCTCCGTTCCAAGTCTCCATCCCGGGCATGAGCTATCCGAGCAGCAAATGGGCCCCTCGTGTAGGACATGGATGGACAGATGGCTCGTTGGGCTGAGTACTTTGGGCAGTTGTTCAGGGTGGACCCTTGAGCAGCTTCATACCACTGGATTACGGGCAGTGGATGCCAATCCTCCCATTGATGAAACCGCACCCTCTCTTGACGACAAAGTCAGAGAGGCTGTAGGTAAGTTGAGGGGTGGAAAGGCAGCTGGTATTTATAATATCAGTGCGGACCTGCTCAAATCTGGAGATGAGGCCATGATCCGCGGGTTGCATGCTGTCCTGACTGCCGTGTGGCAATCAGGTACCTTGACTGGAAAAGTCATTTTCCAGTCAAGGAAATTCCTTGACTGGAAAAGGGGTCTTTCATCCTTTACGGCTGGTCGTCCCTATCTGGAAAGGGAAAAGGGACCGTCAGGACTGCAACAATTACCGCGGTATTACACTGCTCAGCATGCCAGGCAAGGTGCTTGCCCATTTATTGTTGACAAGGATCCGCAGTCATCTGCTGAAGCATCAGAGACCTCAGCAGTCTGGGTTCACGCCTGGTAAGTCAACAACGGACCGTATCCTAGCGCTTCGTGTCCTGGTGGAACACCGACATGAGTTTCGACAGGGATGCTTACAATCTATGTTGATCTCAAGAAGGCGTTTGACTCAGTGCATCGTGACTCACTCTGGGATCTTCTGCGACTTCGCGGGAATCCTGCAAGGACTATGGGTTTGATGACTGGCCTGTACTCTGGGACTGAGTGCTGTGAAATGTGGGGGAGGTGTATCCAGCTTTTTTCTTGTGAATACAGGAGTGAGGCAAGGGTGCGTCCTTGCCCCATCACTTTTCAACACTTGTCTGGACTGGGTATTGGGCAAAGTTGTAGATCAAAGTGATTGTGGAGCATCCCTCAGTAACACCAAGATCACTGATCTTGTTTTTGCTGATGATGCAGTAATCTTTGCTGAGTCGCTGGAGGTCCTGGTGATGGCTCTCGAGGCGCTGCACGAAGAGGCAAAACCTTTAGGACTTGAGGTCTCCTGGCTCAAGCCCAAGGTCCAGGTGTTTGGAGACTTACTAGATGAAACAGTACAGTCTGTTCATGCGTGCGGCGAGGACATTGAGATCTTGGAAAGCTTTATATACCTTGGTAGCGCAGTCCATTATGACGGCAGGTCACGTCAAGAAGTATTACTGCGGGTTGGCATAGCCCACGGTGTTATGGACTCGCTCAGCACGAGTATTTGGCGTTGTCGGTACCATTATGACAACTCGAAATAGTGGTGAGCAAAACAAAATAAACTTTTCGTTTCCTGCAAATAGGATAGTCTCAAAATGTGTTGGTTTCGACAACTAGAATAGTATGTAAGTGACTGCAATGTTGTGACTTTCCTCCCCTTGACAGATATTTTGCTTTTCAAGGGTGCACTTTGATGCATTATTCAGAGAAAACAATATAAATAATGGTGTTAAAACAGCAATGTTGATAAATCAACACGAAAAAACAATAGCAACAAATACAAAACAACAACAAAAAGAGGAAAACATCAAATAGCACTCCATGTGTTGTTAAGATGCACCATGAACATACCTTAGAACCATCATTAAGTGTATGAGGCACAAAACTGCACTTGTTTTTATTGGCAGATTTCTTCTGAAACACCTGTTTTAAGGTATCCAGAATACTGGGGATTGTATTGGCCTTGATGAGGAGGTAGGACAAATCCCGAGATCTGGAAGAAATTATCCAATTTGTTAAGAATCGTATGTTGTGCCAAAATGTTTATCTCCAAGGAAAAAGTATTTGAAGTTATTTTTTTCACACATCACGTTTTCTCAAACATGTGGTGTGGCACCTAACACAGAGA
Source organism: Chionoecetes opilio (assembly GCA_016584305.1). Classification (NCBI taxonomy): domain Eukaryota; kingdom Metazoa; phylum Arthropoda; class Malacostraca; order Decapoda; family Majidae; genus Chionoecetes; species Chionoecetes opilio. The sequence continues at coordinate 110,782 of JACEEZ010021368.1, read as the reverse complement.
AGTTTGTTGTTAAATGTTAACATGAAACCTGCCTTACAAAATGGTATGATAATTTTTCCACCCAAAAAAGTACACAAAGCAGGGAGACTAAGAACAATATAAATTGAAATTGACAACTTAGCAAAATACTTAGAGATTTATGAGATGGGATGCAGAAGTACATGAGTAACAAATAACAAGTGCCGAGACACATCTACGTTAATACTACATATTTTTCTGCTTCATAGAAAAGAATGGAATAGTAAGATCCATCACCCACCTGAGGATAGCAGCAGCAGTGTTGTCATTAAACCCAGCGAGGGATCTATTCAAGGCACCCAACAACCCTGATATCCGGCCAGCCTCTTCTGCATGCCTCTCTACGGCCTCAATCACCTCCACTATGTCCTCCAGCCATAATTCTGCTGCACTGCTTCCCATCATCTCTCTCTTAGCACTCCTCAACAGCTGTGTGGTAAAACATAATGCCATAAGATTAACATACTACTCCTTAGGCAAGACTAAGGACTAAGGAAAGAGTTTGTGTGCCTCTTATGTGATCCTTCCCCTTGAAGACTTTGGTTTCATGGTCTGTAGGTGTAGTAGCTATGCAGTACATAATAATTTCTAGGGCTTTTACATGGTTTGGTCTGTAGGTTATTGTGGTGCATCTCAGTGAGGTTAGAGGCCCAGGCAAAGCTTGCATACTCTATCAATAAGATATAGTTATATTGTTTATATTGTTATATGTGTATATATATTGTTTGCGTACTCAACTATGGTTGTGGTTTCTTAGTAATGTCTGAATGTTGTATCGGCAAACATCCGAGGGCATTATGTCAAGGAGTGCTTTTGTTTTTTATGTTTGTGATATGGTGTTTGAATGTCATCCATGTACTATGTATTACACCCAAGTAATTAGGGTTTGTGTATGTAGTATGGTGTGGAGTGTAGCAGTGTCCAGCTGTCCCAGGGTTGTCATGATTTAAATCAGAGGAAAAAAATCATGATTTAAATCAGAGTGATATTTTTTTTACAAATAAGCCAATAAATTTCTTATTCCATTGAACTGAGTATATAGCTATATAATGTAGAAAGGTAATTTCATTCCTAGGGATGAAGTACATCATGCATTTTTCTATGAAAATGCTTATATTCTTTGCCTCTAATGATTCAGCTACCACATATATGATATACGCAATTAGTACATTGATAGCTACATTTTCTGAATTTACTCTTCATGGGGAACTCCATGTCATTTCAGCTATATATCATTATTCTAAAGATATGTCATGGGGGGGAGGGGGTCTTCTTGTTCTTACTACTCCTTCTCCATATTTTCTCTCTTCTCTTATAATTATATATCATATCTATTTTAATATTATATTTCTCTCTTCGTTATAAAGGCTGGCCTTCTAAGTTGTAAACAAACATTATTGTATTTATTTATGCGGCAATTATTAAATGTTTCAATGTTTCAAATGTTTCTCTTTACTTTTTCTTGTGTGCGACAGGGAACACAACATCAGTCTCTTTCTCGACACACATGGACTATCATTTTACACTGATGCAGAACTGCTCACCCAGCTAATGGCCTCTCACATCAGCCTTCACATGTGCGATGGGAAACATGACATACAGTAAAAGCCTTATAACTCGGCACTGTATAACTCGGAATTTGATATAACTCGGCATGGCAAAAACAATTTTTTTTTTTTTTTTTTTTTTTTTTTACACCTATGCCTATAGCGCGTGTAGGCTGTGAGCTACAGGGGTGGGATGGTAGGCCCTGGAGGCTCACTCGAGGGCTGTGATGGTTGGCCCTCGCCTGTGGTGGCGCAGGCAGGATTGTTATAGTGACGCCCAGGGCCGGATCAAGAGCTCTGGGGGCCCTAGGGCTCAGCTTTTGTGGGGGCCCTATATTCGCACGAAAATTAAGCACTTTTGTGGGTATTTTGAGGCCTATGTTTGGCAAAGAACTATTAATGCATAGTCTGGTATTCAGAGATAAAGGATGAAACAGACAGGCAAATATGTTTTGGTTTTGTAAATTGCCAATGTTTTTAATATTACTGCTTAAAGCTAATATACATATGGTGGGGGCCCTGGGGCTAGAGCCCCGGTAGCCCCCCCGTTAATCCGGCCCTGGACTGATGCCTGTGATTAGAGGCTCATGCCGCCCCCTGTGTCCTCCCATGCACTCACAGTCGAAGGTAGAGTTAATGGACAGGGCATGTGGGTGTTCTTAGGCCACTCGACAGTGCAGAAAGATTTCAAGTGGATTTATGGGTCTCACTCGGGATCGAACTCGGGTCTTCGAGAACGCCACCCGGTGACGCTAACCACTCTGCTACTGCCTCACCTAAACTGCATCTCATGGTTTTCACTCGGCATATCATGCCCTCACAACTTCTTGTGTGAACATGTAAACAGAAAGTCGGCAAAAAATATATAATGTATCTCGGCATATTGATGTTATAACTGCATCTCTTCGCTTACACTCACTTACCGTTCACTGGTACAGGCTTGCGTGGATGATCTTTACGCCAGAATCCGTTCATCGAGATTTACCGCGCAGATTTAAAGTTACTTCCCAAGCTATAGAAAAATGCAGAAGGCATGAATCGTATGTCTGACAGCGACGTGCATCATCTTGCACACTCACCGGTGTGTGGGAGGGAGGGTTTCCCTCCCTCTCCTCCCTCCATAGGCGTTTGACAGTTTGCATGATTTTGAACTTATAGCCTGCAGCGTTCACCTACATCCCGTGTTTTTGCCTGTTTTTGCTGGATTACATAATGGGTGGAAAACATACGGATGGCACAACGATTCAAGCAATCATTGATCTTTACAAGGCTGGGATCAATAATAAGGAAATTTGCAAGCTTAAAGGACTAAAGCTTAGAACAGTGCAAAATTTGATCCGCCGATTTAAGGTTGGCGGAGAGGTGAATCTCCCGCTCCCAAAAAAACAACCTGGGAAACAAAAAAAACGTGTAACAGAACCATGAGCGTGTTAATGCGACAGCTTGATGCCAATCCTAGCCTTACAGCCAGAGAACTGAAGCAGGAAAATCATACTCTTCTTGGTAATGTGTCGCTTCGTACTGTACAGGAAACTTTGAAACGTGACCTTGGGTACAGGTGTTACCGGGCGTGGAATAAGCCACTGATAAATGACCGCCAAAGGAAGAAAAGGCTTCACTTTGCAAAGAAATACAGAGATTGGCCTCTCGACAAGTGGCGGGCTGTGCTGTGGAGTGACGAAAGCACATTTTGTGTGAGTGGAGGAGGACCAGCAAAAGTGTACCGTCGCCCCGGGTCAGACCCCACCGAGCCTCGCTACACACGAAAGACCACAAAACACCCTCCCAGTTTAATGGTGTGGGGTTGCTTTACTTTTCATGGTATTGGGAACTTAGTTATTTTCCCAAAGAACACAACAGTTAACAAAGTGGTGTATTTTGATCTTTTAAATCACCACCTGGAGGCCTGCTTTGAAAAGACACAGGCACAGATTTTCCAACAGGATGGAGCATCCTGCCACACAGCTCGAGATGTGATACAGTGGCTTGATGACTGCAAGATTGGGAGAATAGATGACTGGCCAGGTAATTCTCCCGATATATCACCCATAGAAAATCTTTGGGCCATCATTAAAGGCAAACTCCGCTCACGTGACACCTCTACACTCCCCAAGCTTGAAATGGAGCTCCGAAAGTGTTGGGAAGAATTTAAGCCTGAGTTCCTTCAAAATCTTGCTGACAGTGTACCACGTCGCCTTCAAAGGGTCATCAAGAGGAAGGGCTACGCAACGAAATACTAACTACAATTGTAAGTGTTGATATTCTACATTATTTTGTTATAAACATGGTGCATCATACGTGTAAACATTCCCTTTTTGGAGGCGCGCACTGATTATCCACGCAAACTGTAAGTGTAGTTTTTATGCTTTTAATGTACTTTTTTTTCTTTTTTTCCCCCCCCCCATATCAGAGAAGGACATTGCATAACTCGGCACATTGAACAACTCGGCAAGGGCCAGAGCCCCTATCGTGCCGAATTATAAGGCTTTTACTGTATGTCCCTTCTCCGCAGCACATTGGACTCAGGCTGGTAATTCACAATTCGGAAATAAATAATTTCCTTTTTCCTTGCCCGCGAGGACTCGAACCTCCGCCACATCAGAAGTTGCACTCGAGCCCAGCACGTAACCGAATCCGCCATAAGGTTAACCCAATGGTTTTACGGCTTCTGATGTATTTGTTCATTCCAGATATACCGTATTTTACGGCTTATAAGACGCACTTTTCCCCCAAAAAAATACCCTGAAAAATACTCATGCATCTTCCAAGACGAATGTTGTAGGTGGTTAGCTTAGGTAGCTATTCAATTCAGCCTCTTCTATGATGTAACCTCAGTACTTATCTGTTACAAGTATTTTGAATACCGTAAGACATTCAAATCAACTAATCTGTCTTCACGCTGTGCTATTTACTGTGGTACTGGCGGGAGCCATTCCGCCTCGGCAGATTGGCGCCAACAGCCATTCCGTGTACGCACAAACCTCGATTTCCCGGACTAATAGGGGGGAGCACTGGTCCGGGAACCACAAAAAACCGGGAATCGCAACAGTCCAGGAATTATCCTTATAAAAAAAAAAAAAAAAAAAAAAAAAAAAAAAAAAAAAAAAAAATCCAATGCCATTACCCACCCCCGGGCGTTTATCCTACTCTAGTATTTACTGTCCGGCAACAGCCAATATCTACTGCCCCGCCGCGGACTTTTACGTCCGCTGAGCATGCTGCCACCTGGCGGGAGGCAGCAGAGTGTTCAATAGTCTCAAGAGACGTTCCTGCACCAGGGGCAGTGCGGGTCAGGGGACTAACGGAGGCGGTGCAGGTGAACCGTGAGTGTCGTGTGTCCAAATGTAAACAATACGACCGCTGAGCATGCTGCCACCTGGTGGGAGGCAGCAGAAAGTGTTCAATAGTCTCAAGAGACGTTCCTGCACCAGGGGCAGTGGGGGTCAGGGGACTAACGGAGGCTGTGCAGGTGAACCGTGAGTGTCGTGTGTCCAAATGTAAACAATACGACCGCTGAGGATGCTGCCACCTGGCGGGAGGCAGCAGAATGTGTTCAATAGTCTCAGAGATGTTCCTGCACCAGGGGCAGTGGGAGTCAGGGGACTAACATAGGCTGTGCAGGTGAACCGTGAGTGTCGTGTGCCCAAATGTAAACAATACGACTGCTGAGCATGCTGCCACCTGGCGGGAGGCGCGGACACTGACCAGGGGTGACAGGAGACGCTCGGACTGCCGGACAACTTTGTCAATTAAAAAAAAAAAAAAAAAAAAACATTTTGGACTCTTGACATATTCCCGGACCTCGGATTTTGTCCGGCAAATCCGATATCAGGGAAATCGAGGTCCGGGAAATCGAGGTTTGTGTGTATAAGGAACTTTGTTTGTTACATTAGATGAAAGTTTGTATACTTATGTACATGCAGCCATCACAAATACTACACGCATACAGGAAAATTCAAACAATACGTGGTAAGGCACAGGAGGCAGGCAACGTAGTGAGGCACGGGAGTGCGTGAGAGGTGTTTACACTCAGGACGACAAAGCCAGACTCAGCTGATCGGCACGCCAGGCAGGCAGCTGTACACCGCCGCGGTCGGGTTTGTTTTCACTTCCGCCGTCCGACCTGCGTGTACATGTTCAGCCAGCCAAGATAACGATTTACTTATACTATCGCATACAAGCTAGAAAATAAAAATGGCTGATGAGCAGTGCTGAATGAAGATAATTAATAGTGAGTGTGTTCTTGTGTGAAAATGGCTATATATCGGACAACAGTTTTGGTGGTCTGTTGTTGTTTTTTCGTAGAAATTTCCTTCTAAACTCAGGGTGCGTCTTCCAAGATGCAGCGTCTGATAAGCCGTAAAATATGGTAATAAGTAATTTAAGAAATAATATGGTTTATATAGAATCCATACAAATGCAAATGTAATGATCACCATCATACAGGTCACATAATTAATACAGGTACATACATACATAGGTTCTATCATACAGGTTTACTTTAAATATTGTATTTTCCAATTTTGTAATGAAAAAATTATAAAAATTATACTTAAGTTACCTTTCCTAGAAAGCTAAGATCTTTCCAAAAGAAGGGAAGTTTTTTTTCTTGTTTACTTTTAAGGGCAGTCTTGAGATTGATAAAGCAAAAAAATCTGAGTTGATTGAAAAAAAAATCTGATCAAAATAAAGAATACAGTGGGGACTCTGTACTCAAACTTAATTACTACCAGAGGGCTGTCAGAGTGCCGACTTGATCGAGTACTCAACAAATTTTTTCCCATAAGGAATAAACTAAATTGAATTAATCCATTCCAGACCCCAAAAAATGGTATTATTTTACACTGGTGTTTTAAAATATTAATTCACTTTAGATGTGGCTGGCGGGATGAGCGGATATGCCACATCATCGCCGCTACCCTCTATCTCTCTCATATTGTTAACTATCAACTACTTCTAAACGAGTTTTAAATGGTACTCTGTGTACATTTGATTACAGTAAACCCTCTCAAATTTGAACCCGTATAATTCGAACTTCCGATAATTCAACCTGTTTCAGGCCAAGTTCAAATTTTTCAACAACTTTCCAACTTTCCATAATCAGAACTGAAGTTTGAATTTTCAGAGTTTTCTGCAGCATCTTCCACCTCCTCTGTGCCATCCACTTCATCAGCCACATCGCCTCCACAACATTAAGCACCTCAAGCACTGAAGACCTTACCTAACAAATCCCCTGAGTGACACCTGCCACGGCTGCATTCAGTAGCGGTCACCCCCCCGCACTCTCTCTACTGAACGATACTGAACGCTTCACAATAGACATTGCTACAAAGATAGCAGCTGCCGAAATTTATCTCTGTGGCTATTCTTATTGTTGAAGAATAACTTGCTGATGACCCTGTATTTGATGCAGCAGAAGTTATAGCAGCAGGAAATGAAATATTATGGAGGCAAGAAGAGGAGAGCGAACAGCAGAAGCTTTCTTTGCCCTTTGTTTACATACCCTAATTGTGCGGGAGCTGGCAACTCGATAGCGATCCACATCCCAGCTGGGCTGTAGTGTGAGGGTAGCTAGCACTAGGCATACTGTATACTGACAGAGGCGCACCTCACCGTGCACCTCCATGTGCACCTGTGCACGATGCTTTACTGAATGCAGCCTTTGCCTGAAGACGCTATCAGTGACGCCTGACTGCTCAGTTTACAGTAGTACTGCATTTCTAAACTTCAGTATTAGCCATGTTTTGGTGAGTACAAGTAATACAATCTGTGCTGTTTTGGCATGTTTGAGTGAGTTCTTATTGTATGGGGGGGCTAGAGGCAACCATCGGATAATTCGACCCAGGCCTATCCCAAATTAGATAGAATTATAGAGGGTTTACTGTATATGATAAGACCATATAATTGTAGGAACGATTCGTTTACTGATGACAAAACAATGAGTATGTATACATCCCTATAAGTTGAGTCAGCATTGCTTGTGTGACGATGTCAAGTAAAAGGTGAGCAGGTCACCGCTACAGGCCCTGCAGTACCTGCGGGCTGCAGTCATTCATTCATTTGAGGTCATCCATCATGGAAGCTTCCCCTACAACTTGCTCACGTGTTCTCCACAGCCAAGCCAAGGAAATTATTTACAAAGTAAATAAATATTTCTCAGAAGAGAAGGCAAATAGAGGACCTTTAATAGCGCCCTCTAAAGCAGTTGCACGTAAGGCCAAAGCCACCAACGTCTGTGAAAGGACAGTGCTGAGGATTTGCTCAAAATTAAATAGAGCTTGTGACACACAAGATGTACCAGAAAAGCCTGTATTTTTCTCACCAAAAAAATCGCCCACCAACTGTGACAAAATTGGATGACTTTGATAAGTGTATACTGAGAAGAAGTCTCTGAGGGCGAAATCTCTCTCCTCTTATTTGGAGAATAAGAGGAGAAGATCCCTACATTATACAAGATTAATATAAGGAAGAACTCAAAGAAAGCATCTCTTTCGACGGCTGCATCAAGTCCCTTCACAAGGTTCTCCTACAAATTGGATTTAAGTTTGCAAAGGTTGATGGCCGCAAATTTCTTATAGAAAGGAGTGATGTTGTTTCGGCTCGAGCCAGATTCCTACGTGAAATGCGGCAGCACAAACAATCATGCTAGACTTTTGTTTACCTTGATGAAACTTGGGTGAACCAAAATTAAACTGTTGGCAAAAGCTGGGCTGATACTACATCCCCACAAGCAACAGGAGTCAAGCCACCAACAGGAAGAGGAAGTCGCTTAATCATTCTGCACGCAGGAACGACAGTTGGTTTTGTCACAATGCGGATCTGGTTTTTCAATTAAAAAAACGATGGAGACTACCACAACCAAATGAATTCTACAGTTTTTGAAGAATGGTTTAGACGTCAGCTGCTACCGAATATTCGACCCAATTCAGTGATTGTTATGGACAACGCTTCCAACCACTCCATGCTGCTTGAGAAAATCCCAAACTCATCACGGAAAAAGGAAGAGAAAAAAGAATGGCTCATAAAAAAAGGAGTTCAGCCCAGTGACGATTTGTTGAAAGCAGAGCTATATGAGCCTACAAAGAAATTGCCCAATAACGGAAAAAAGTATACAGGGTGTAACACGAGTTTGTGCAAATATTGATACAGGTGGAAGAACATGTAATTCTAAGCAGAAAATATTCTATACCCATATGCTTTTTGAAGCTTCCTTTAGACGTGAGATGTAGTTTGATGTATGATTGAGATGTATGATTGATGAAATTGCAGCAGAAGCAGGACATAGGGTTGTACAGTTACTGTAATGAACATAAATACATCAGAAGCCGTAAAACTATTGAGTTAACCTAATGGCGGAATCGGTAACGCACTGGTCTGCGAGTGCAGTTCTGATGTGGCGGCGGTTCGACTCCCCGCGAGGCAAAGAAAAAGGAAATTATTTATTTCCGAATTGTGAATTACCAGCCTGAGTCCAATGTGTTGCAGAGAAGGGACAGATGTCATGTTTTCCATCGCACACATGAAGGCTGATGTAAGAGGCCACTGGTAGGGTGGAAGTTCTGCATCAGTGTAAAAAGGAGACCCATGTGTGTCGAGAAAGAGACTAATGTTGTGTTCCCTCCCGCACGCAAGAAAGAGTAAAAGAAAAGTCAGAAGTAAAGAAGAAGGATAGTAAGAAGAATAAGAAACAAGAACAAGAAGACCCCCTCTCCCATCCATGACATTACCACCATACCACTGCCAGTATAACCCTATCGAGCTTATTTGGGCTCAAGTAAAATCGTATATTGCCAAGAACACTTTTCTAATGTTCGATTACTAGCCAGCAAATGAAACATGGGCATTTCTACCCACCAAGTGGTTAGCAAGCCATCATTTTGTGTTGTTCATGTTTGTGTTATATATCTTGTTTATGAGGTTTGGGGGGAATAGCATCGGAGGCTTTACTGATGTTGAGTGTGACAAGGAGTGTCCTGTGCAAGGCAAAAATAGCCCTGCTTCTGAGCACAGCAAGGTGCCAGGGAGCATCGACACACAAGGGTTAAGGCTCTTCTAGACAATGTTGATGAGGGTATGGAGTGTGCAAGTGGAGTAGTATGAGTACAATAAATCCATGGGTAAAAGAAACCCTAAATGCTCTCTAGCATCAAATATAAGCTTCATGCCCAATTACATAAAAAAAAAACTTATTACACTGTAAATATACTATTATCTCGCTCTCCATTGTCTGTGCTAAGGTAGAAAGTCAATCTGTAAAATGAATGGCCTTGAATATTTATGCTACCTTACCTTTAGCAGCTGGTGGTGGTGAAGGGCATCCTTAGGGGCCACTGATGAGCCAAACTGGAGAGCTGAATGCTGGAGAGCCGTCAAGGTGTCCTCAGGGTCACCGCTACTCACTGCCATGTTGACGGCTGCTATGGCCAGTACCTCTGAGGTGTGGTGTTAGCATTACCATCAGTATTATCAATGAACTGATAAGGAATGTCATTCTAAAGCTGTAAAGTACTGAATACTGGCAAGATGATAAATAGGTTGTCAAGTTGTTAAAGGCTGTAAATGATCGACATAATACACTGTTTGAGTGATTCCCATTACAAACCACACAATGCAAGTCTACTAATCTTTAGTGGTGATTCTCTTTCTAGCTTGGCCTTAGTGAGATTAGACAAAGATGGTGATAATGATCTACAAGTTTCAAGAAAAGAAAGAAAGCGCAGCTCCCTCGATGGCAATAGATACTGTCAATTTAAGCTCGTGCTGCTCTGTCTTCTCTACCTGTTGTTTATGTTTGTGTGTGTTTGTGTATTCATCTAGTTGTGATTTGCATGAAAAGAGCTAAGCTCGAACTGTCCTGTCTCTTAAACCACCATTATCCAGCTTGGCTTTGCAGTTGTGAATATTCTTGGCTTGTACTACCTCCTTATCCAGGTTAATTCACAATTCAATGGATCTGTATGCGAAGCTCTATTCCTTGAGTTCTCTATTACATGTGGTCCTTTTCAACTTCTTCCCATGACCTCATGTATCTCTTGCATTCCATAAAAATAATGGCTTCTGTATCGACATTCTCCAGTGTATATGTGAGTGAATTTTCCTATTTGTATATATATAGGATTGAGTCAAGTTTGTAATGTCCCGTCTTTTAACCCTTAACAAGCTAAGGGTATGCTTTATACACCTAAGCCCTGGGCGAAGGGTATGGTCATTTTGACGACCCTTGCAAAAATCGATAAAAACTACATCAGCGTGTAGGGAATGTTGTAGTGCACCCGGCCATATATATTTGACCCCCCAAAATATGTCTGGGGGGGGTGGGGGGGTGGTCCGTAGTTGAAAAATGTGGCGCGAACTGCATCGTATGGCTAGATTGGTGTCGCGCGGCGAGATTTCCCGGGCGAATATCTGCCCGTATACGCTATGGGTTAGAGCGTAATATCGCGTATATCTCGCATGCGCTCGCATATCTCGAGTTGCCATGTTGTACTACATACACACCAATTTGTAGCCGCCTGGGTTAAAGCCCGCGGTTTTGGTATGCCTTTAAAAACCCCGCTCTTAAGAGGCCACCCGCAGCCCACCAGAGAAACCTCTTAAGAGTCCACCCGCAGCCCATGGGTTAATATACAATGTTCAAAATTTACTTTAGATTTATGTATACTGTTCACACACCACTTCCTATGGTAGCGCATTCCATTAATCTATTGCTATATTTAGAAAACTACTTTTGTATATCTTTATCTCCTCTTCTCTTGTTGTTTCTTACTGTTTTCATAACGTTTTGTCCCCTCGTTGAAATAAGTCCTCTGTATCTACTATTTCCTATTTTTCTGTTACACATTTATATAGCATAATAATTTCCTCTTTTCCTTCTTTCCTCCAGCTTGGGTAACCTTAACTTTTCCAGTCTTTCTTCATAGCTTAAACCTCAAAGGGTTGGTACCCATCTTGTTGGTGCTATTTATACTTTCTTTAGTTTCATGATATGTTTCTTCAAGTGTAGGTTCCATACCACTGCCACATATCCCAATGTGGGTCTCATGAATGATGTTAAACTTTTTCTTACCATCTCTTCGTCTACATATGTGAAGGCTATTCTCATGTTTTCAACAATGCATAGCCTAAATATTTCTAACTTTCTCATTTATGTGATGCTCTGGTATTAGTTTCTTATTTATCCAAACCCCTTTCTTTCTCTGATTATTTTAGTATGTTATTTCCTAACTTATACTTCCACTTTGGACTTCTAGCACTTTTACCAAAATTGATAACATGACACTTAGGAATCTGCATTATACTCCATTTACCATTTGTCACTCCAGTTATTCAATTGATCTAAATCATCCTGCTATTTCTTGCAGCAATTTTCCTTCTTAACAGATATTTGTATATTGGCATTATTATCATTCATATAGCTTTCTTCAGTATCATCTTCCTGCATATCATTTATAGCTTAAAAAAATAATTAGTGCTAATACTGAGCCCTCAGGGACTCCATTTGTTACCTCCTTCCAGAAGAATTTTCCTCTTAGCACTGTTATCATTTTCCTTTCCTCTAGAAAGTCTTTCATCCATCTCAATACATTTCCTTGAATTCCAATGATCTGAAACTCGAGAAATGCCAGTGGTCGCTGGCAGTTTTAACTCAAAGGTTGGTCTACTGTGTTTTGGCTCCGCGACTAATATTTTTCATAAATTAATTTCGCGATAAACATTAATGCACCGCATCTGAATACCAAAAAATATAGTTCTTCTGTTGTTCTACTAATTATATGGATGACATGCATTACAATGGAACGTTCTATAATAGCAATTTAATGCAAATTACTCGCCTCGAGTAGCAAAGCTTAATATATTTTTTACATGTATATTGTGGCATGTAAAATTTGGGCGATGTTCACACTGTTTTCTAAGACAGTACTGCTGCATCTGGCAAACGCTTGTCAAAATACAATAAGCAATGCCTTGGAAAAACGAAGAATAAAGAATGCCGAAATCGGCTTGTTGCTGCGACAATGTAGGTTATAATTGCGGAGGCGACACGCCGCGGCGGGGAGTGGTGGCGGGGAGATTGTGGCGGGGAGATTGAATCAAAACATTACGACTTCACGCGTCGACTCATTGCACTTCCAGGCTTTCTATCTGATTGATACACAATAATAACAGGAAAATATGACTGCCTAGGTATAGATAACTTCTAAACATTCGTTATTGACTATATAATATCATAGAGTAGCATTTATCTCGCCTCCTCAACTATAACCTGCTTGGTTATTTGGTTATATACAATGTTTTACAGAATCAGGCACCTATACAATATACATGTAGCAGAAAATCGTTCTTAATATTATACTTGTGTGTTTTAAGTGCAGTGGAATAAGCCCATATTTTTCTTTCAAGTTGACCAACTTTTCACCAAATTGTGAGTTAAAACTGCCAGCGACCACTGGCATTTCGGAGTTGCAGTTCTCTCTAATTCCTCCATTATAATGTAGTTTCCATAAAAACCTTTGATGAGGGACTCTGTCAAAAGCTTTCTTAATGTCCATATAAATGCTGTCTACCCATTCTCCTCTTTCTTGTAATCTTCCTGATACTCTGGTATAAAAACTCATTTGTAACACAAGATCTTCCTTCTGTAAATCCAAATTGCTTTTCAGATATCATATTTCTCCCCAAATACTCAACCCAATTTCTTTGAATGATCTTTTCCATAATCTTGCACACGACAATTGTTAGTGATACAGATCTGTAGTTTGAAAAGTGTGTGTATTTACCTAGTTGTAAGTAATTTAAAAGGTGTGTTTGTGTGTTTGTGTGTGTATTCATCTAGTTGTATTTGACAGGGCCAGAGCAATGCTCGTATGGCCCCGTCTCCATTCATATGGAGACACGTCATACATCAACATTTATTTTTCTCATTCATCCTTAGTGTTGGCCGAAACCACCACCCCGGGAGGCGGATCACAAACCCCGGCTAACACCCGATACCCATTCACTGCTGGGTGATCAGGGGCTCGGTTTTAAGAAGACCGCCCGTCTGTCTTCGCTCCGCCCAGGGATCGAACCCGGGACTTCTCGGTTGTGAGCCGAGCGTGCTAACGGCTAACCCTTAACCCTTACACTACGGAGTTCCCCTACGGTGTGTGTGTGTATTTACCTAGTTGTATTTACCTAGTTGTAACATACAGGAAAAGAGCTATGCTCGTACTGTCCCGTCTCCAAATCTATTATTATCCAGCTTGCCTTTGAAGTCCTGAATACTTCTTGCATTAATCACTTTTGCATCAAGATTGTTCCAGGCTTCTATGCTTCTATACAGAAAGCTGCATTTTTTGTTGTCCCTCTTGCATGTTGTCCTTTTCAATTTCTTCTTATGACCTCTTGCACTTCTATCGTCCCACACAAACAGATCTTCTCTATCAATTTTTTCAAGACCCATTGATGCTCTATACACTGCTATAAAATCTCCCCTTTCTCTTCTTTTCTCAAGAGTTGGGAGTTTTAGTCTTGAAAGTCTTTCCTCATAAAACACACACACATTTCCACATGCGTGCGTGCGTGTGTCTGTGTGTGTGTGTGTGTGTGTGTGTGTGTGTGTGTGTGTGTGTGTGTGTGTGTGTGTGTGTGTGTGTGTGTGTGTGTGTGTGTGTGTGTGTGTGTGTGTGTGTGTGTGAGAGATACTGAATTGAATTGAGATTAATTGAATCAGTGTGACTCAATATGAGAGAAACAAAAAAAGGACAAAAACTCACTGTTGTTGTCTTCTAGCAATTTCAGGTTCACTTCATCAACCAGCTGCTGGAGTTCCACATATGTGAGGAAAGGGCAAGGGTCACTGTTGGACACCTTGGCCTGCTGGGCTCTATTCATGGCTGTGAAGTACCCCTGTAGGCTGTTCTCTTCTAGGCCCTGAGGAGATGTCCAAGGTGTAAATAAGATAGTTGGTGCACAAAGGGCATAACAGACCATCACACTTAACTGGGAAACAGCGTGGTCAAACATTTAGGAGAGGCGGTAGCAGAGTGGTTAGTGTCTCCATGTGGCGTTCTCGGTGACCCGAGTGCAATTCCGAGTGAGAACCATAAATCAACTTAAAATATTTCTGTACCGTCGAGTGGCCTAAGAATACCCACAATCCCACATGCTGCCTATTAACTCTACCTTCGATTGCGAGTGCATCTTCAGAGGAAGATGCAGCTTTTGAAAATTAATATTAAAAATAAGGGCAGAGCGTAGTGCAGGACAACACGAAGCATCATGTGTACACGATGAGTTTTGAATGCAGTCTACCGATGCATCGGGCCGCACAAAATTCTTGAATATAGCTCTAATTCGTGCTAGCTCTTGGTGGTTCCTGCTTTGTCCCAAATCCAGTACAATTTTTGTGTAGTTCACACGATTTTAACGAAAATTAGTGTAAGTATAACTACAATCTGGCAGTGAAGATAAATCTTATACGATGAAGTATGGCACTGGTGTCACTTGTTTTGGAAGTACAGTAAAACCCTTATAACTCGGAACTGTATAACTCGGAATTTGATATAACTCGGCAAGGCAAAGACAAAGGTTTATCTATGCCTATAGCGCGTGTAGGCAGTGAGCTCCAGGGGTGAGATGGTAGGCCCTGGAGGCTCACTCGAGGGCTGTGATGGTTGGCCCTCGCCCGTGGTGGCGCAGGCAGGATTCTTAAAGTGACGCCTGTAATTAGAGGCTCATGCCGCCCCCCTGTGTCCTCCCATGCACTCGCAGTCGAAGGTAGAGTTAATGGAGAGGGCATGTGGGTGTTCTTAGGCCACTCGACGGTGCAGAAAGATTTCAAGTGGATTTATGGGTCTCACTCGGGATCGAACTCGGGTCTTCGAGAAAGTCACTCGGTGACGCTAACCAATCTGCTACCGCCTCCCCTAAACTGCATCTCTTGGTTTTCACTCGGCATATCATGCCCTCACAACCTCTTGTGTGAACATGTAAACAAAGTCGGCAAAAAATAATGTATCTCGGCATATTGATGTTATAACTGCATCTCTTTGCTTACACTCGGCATATCCTCAGTCGCATAAAGTCGTGTTTTTGTCCTTTTGACCCTTTCCTGCAGGCTCAGGCTCTTCAATTTCATTCCCTTCCTGCTGGAGACACCCTTGCGTGATGGAGCTGACATCTTGAAATAAAGTACTGTATGATGTAATCCCAAAACACGTAAAATAGGTGGCAAAGTAAAGCAAAGGTCGGGAACCAGCGTGTAGGCTGTCAGCTGCTGAGCAGTTTTTATGTCGTCCAAGGACCGTCTTGGATACGAATTCCGTTTTTTGTCAAAATTGAAAAAGGATTGGTTTCTGCTTCAAAAACACAACAAGCTTGGTAGGAGCCGAAATAATAATCAATGCAAAACATTGCAAACAATATCACAAAGTAGTATAACACACATTTCAGTAAGTGTTATTGGATTGGGATTCGAAATCCAAGACGGTGCTTGGACGACAAAAACACGTCACACAATGCAAGTTTTGAAATGTTGCACGCTCGTGTGTTATTCCGGTTCTCTCATAGTAAAACAGTATTGCGTTGAAATTTTGGGCGAATTGAGTAATATTTAGGGGTCCCGACAAAGTGAACATTTAGGTGACGTGACTCGAATTTCAGGATTTTTCTAAATTTCCACTTTTTTTCTCCCTCAGGTTATCAACATGGCAACAAGAGCCGCTAGTAATCTTTGGCTGATCGACAAGGCTCCAATCGATGAAATCACCAGAGCCCGGCTACCATCGAAGGAGCAGGTCCTCCTCCGCTACTACCACCACCACCGGGAGATGGGGAAGACGGCGAGCGGGAGCAGGAAGGCGGTGGTGGAGGAGGTTCTCCCCTTCTGGTCGCACGCCGGGATTCCGACAACTACAGTAATACACGCCAGCACGAAGCTGTCAAAGCCGGTAAAGACGTACAATGACCTCAAGAAGAACAAGAACAAAGACAGGCCGAAACATTGTATGGATGAGGAGATTTTCAAAGGAGACCTCCAAGAAATCTTCGACCTCGCACACTCCTCCTCTCTCCAACGGGCAGACGTGAAGGACGAGGACAAGGAGTTCCTACGGAGTCAGAGAGAAGACAGAGGGGAATCATCCATGGCTGGAATTGACCTCGTGACAGCGAAGAAGGTGGAGAAGCAGGTCGAGCGCGGAACTCGACTCAAGCGGCTCCGGGAACGTGAAGACAGCGACATTGCCAGGCTGACTGAAAGGGCGGAAATCCCAAGCCAAAGCAGTAGCAGCAGCAGCAGTCCTGTGTCGACGACGTCATCACCGGCTCGTGGATCCCGAAGCCAGAGGAAAAAACTTAAACAGTCGCCATCGATCTCTGTGAAGGATCTTAACCTCATTTCAACTTGGGATCGAGAGAAGTTGTCGGTGCGGCAAGCAACGTCAACGTTCGCAGCTACCGCTCAAGTTCTTGGAATGGACATTGGGAGTATGGCGGTCTCGAAGAGCACGGTCCATCGAGCACGAATTGCGGGGAGAGAGCAAGCCGCCGAGAAGATCGTGGAACTGCGGAACCAGGAGATACCTGAGAGGTTGGTCCTGCATTGGGACGGAAAACTCCTCCCGTCCCTCTCTGGCGATACGGAGGACCGCATCGTCGTCCTCCTCACAGGGGAAGATGACGCAGAGTTCCTTCTTGGGGTCCCGGCAAGCTCGGATTCGACTGGCAGAAACGTGGCTGCAGTGGTCTTGAAGGAGGTGGACGAAGCGGGCATCAGGGACAAGATCATCGCCTTCTGTTTCGACACCACGGCTTCGAACTTCGAGCTTCTGATATATCTTAAATTTCTGAATGGGGCAAAAAAAACTATATTTTGTTTAATGCCTCAAAAACCCAGTTTCTTCACCTATCTACTTGACAGCCTTCCAGACAACATCTCTTCTTCAATGAAACTCGATTGTTTTCCTCTTCTACAATGAATATTCTTGGGCTATTCTTTACAAGGAACCTCAACTAGAAATTTCAGTTATCATCTTTTGCTAAATCAGCTTCTATAAAGTTAGGTGTCCTGTGGTGTTTTTTTCTCCCTAACAGATGCTTGTATTTTACAGGGGCCTTGTCCCCCCATGTATGAAAAATGTCTCACATGTTTGGGGGGATCCACTCATACAGGTCTCCTAAACAGTATGGAGTCAAAATTTCATCTCATGAACTCTCCACCTCTGACTGTCTTCAATCTCTCAATCATGACTAAAATGTATTCTATCTTGCTATCTGCTACCGTTATTTTCATGCTCACTGGTCTTCTAAACTTGCTAACTGCAACCTCCCCCTCTCCAGCAGCTTCAGTACACAAGACTTTCTACTCATTCTCATCACAATTCTGTCCATCTCACTAATGCAACAGTTAACCAGTATCTTCACTCTTTCATCCCTTTTACTGGTAAACTCTGGAATGCTCTATCTGTTTCTAGTTTTTTTGTTGTTTTACAACTTGTCGTTGAAAAGAGACAATTTAGAGCAAATATGCCCGGCTGGTGTGCACAGCGAGGTAAAAAGTCACCCGCCGTGTAAGGGTTAATGATGCCATTTTCCCTCCTTTCCTACGTGCATGCCAAACTTTTAAGAGGATTGCTAATTTTTTCCCAGAACAGTCAAAAATTTTTATCGCGGCTCATGAACGCGCTAAGAGTCCGTGACGAGGCGGCGAATCAAGGGACGATCGATGAAAAAATGCATTACAACTTCGAGTCGTGTCACGGTCGTCCCTTGAGTCGTGCATGAGTGACAGGGGCTATAGACTCCAATATTCATTCATGAAAACAACTCTCCCACATTTGGAGCAATTGTGCTGTATGCAAGAGGACATTGAGACATTTATTGAGTGAGAGTGATCGTTTGGAGGAAAGGAAGGCTCTTAAAGGAAACTGAATGACATCTGAAGTTACCCAACTTGAACCAATTGTTGTTTGTCCTAACATGCTCAGTCACTATTAGTGCCCTACGTTTATGTCATCTGTTAAATAAGTTTACACATTCAAATATCTCAATCAGGTCACTCACATCCTCCTTCCTTCTAGGGAGTGAAATTTGATGAGTTTTAATCTATTCTTGTATAGTATATGTATTGTCCCCAGTGATCCATTCCACCTATTCTTTTAAATTTCTTCTAACAAATGTATTATATTATTATCTATTCTATAATAGAAAGACAAAAATTTTACTCTATTTTCATGCGACTTGACTTGTGGTTAATATGATTTTAGGATATCCTTAGCACTAATATTACTAACATATTTAGTAATAAAGCTTAAAACCCTGCAAGCTCAATTCCTAGCAGTAATGCACAGCTTCCTATGTTAAATATTTAATCTTCTATAGACGCCATGGTCTCTATAGCAATCTGATCTACATTAACAGGCACAACTTAAGTAGTAGTAGCTATTACAGGTTCTTCAAAATAAGCATAATTTGCAATCACCTCTTTAACATTACCTTGGTTGCAGAAGCTACACAACACAGGCCAACATACACACTCCAACTCACCTCCAGGTACATGTGAGGGTCAGACAGGTACAGCCACAGCTCAGCAGGACTATGAGTACTGAGGGCAGCATTGGCTCTGGCCACAGCTGATAGGAGCCGCACCCCTCCCTGTATCTCTTCAAGGTTCAGGTCAGCCTGCAATCATCACCAAACTCCATTAGTTTCGCAGCCAACAGCCCCATTTGCTCTTAATTAAGGGGATGAGACTCTTGGCTACACCTGACGGCATGTTACCCTTTTCATTTGATTTGTCTGAATTTAATCAATGTTGTAGTAGATAGGAAAAGAAATAGGATATTACAAGTGCTTGTGGGCCCTTCGGACCCATGTATTGATGTTTGTAGTAGTAGTATATTTTAAACAACAATGTGAGTGCAAACTCCAATCGTGTTGTTGCTGTCGTTGGTCACTGGTCAAAGTGCCTCGGGGTAGACCACCTACCACCACCGTAGCCTGCCTCACCCCAGCCCCACGCCTGTCCTGCAAGCACACACACACACGCGCATAGAAGACTGGAACAGCATTGATGCAAAAGTGATTAATGCAAGAAGTATTCAGGACTTCAAAGGCAAGATGGATAATAGTAGATTTGGAGACGGGACAGTACGAGCATAGCTCTTTTCCTGTATGTTACATTTAGGTAAATACAACTAGGTAAATACACAAACGGTAAGTCCATGAGTCTACGGAATTATTGAAATGCGGCAAAACGTTACCTCAGAGTTTATTCCTGTAATCTAATCTCTGGTAAGTGTTTTTAGTCCAAAACCCCCCTTCAAAATTATTCAATCGACATGGGACCGAGCCTTTTACCACCTACGATTTATTTGCGATTTTTTGAGCCTACTCTCATCAAAATTTAATTTACAGTTTCGGCTACCCAAAACAGACAGACAGACAGACAGACACACACACAGACAGACAGACAGACACACAGCTACTCCTATAGTATATTAGACAAGTGCTTGTGGGCCCTTCGGACCCATGTATTGATGTTTGTAGTAGTAGTATATTTTAAACAAACGGGGTAGACCACCTACCACCACCGTAGCCTGCCTCACCCCAGCCCCACACTTGTCTCACCCCAGCCCCACGCCTGCCTCACCCCAGCCCCACGCCTGCCTCACCCCAGCCCCACGCCTGTCTCACCTCAGCCCCACGCCTGTCCTGCAAGCACACACACACACACACACGCACACAAACGGTAAGTTCATGAGTCTACGGAATTAGTGAAATGCGGCAAGACGTTACCACAGAGTTCATTCCTGTAATCTAATCTCTGAAAAGTGTTTTTAGCCCAAAATCCCCCTTCATAATGATTCAATCGACATGGGACCAAGCCGTTTACCACCTACGATTTATGTGTGATTTTTTTTGCCTACCCTCATCAAAATAGAATTTAGTTTCAGCTACCCAAAACAGACAGACAGACACACACACACACACGGCTACTCCTATAGTATACAGGGAGGTCCCGTTATACGAGCATTCGGTATACGAGAATCCGATGATACGAGATGTGTAAATTAGGGTCTATTTTCAATACATATATGAGATCGAAAATCCAATGCTACGACATTCAAACTGGGGTGAGTAAAATTACCAAGTTATTTACTAAAGTAAATTACAAGTTATTTACTAAAATTATAAAGTCATTTACTAACTATGATTTTACCTAAGGTTGTATGATAATCAATCTGAAAATATGATAATTCTGGTGGCTCGGTACGACAATGTGGCCTACAAAAATTCACATCCAGGACGATGTACAATGATTCAGATGCACAGAGACGAGTTTGTGGGCAGTGGAAGAGGTCTGCGCACCCCTCCCTTGTCCCTTACCTACCCTACCCTCTCGAGTCTTCAATTCTACCTCCCCCCTTTTTTTGCACCCCCTCCCGCCTTCTCCCCCCTTTCTCATTCACCTCCACCCACCCTCTACTCCCATGAACACGTAGTGATGCCACCCACCCCCTACTCCCATGACCACGTGGTGCTGGGGGAAGGGGGTAGGGAGTAGGGGGTGGGTGGTGGATCCACCCCCGTTTTAACCACTCACACCCCCAACAACGCCTTCGCCATCGCCCCCCCCCCCCCGTTTCCCCACCAACACCATCACCCCCTTTTATATTACAACCCCACTCCCCCGTTTCCCCCCTTCTCCATTACCAACACAACCCTGTTTCTCCCACCTTCATCTCTAGCCCCGGCCCCTTCCTTCTCCATCACCATGGCAACACACACCCACGTGTGAGGCATGTTGCATGAGGCATGGCTCTTGACGCTATCGTGATACGTTCATGGCACTGTCGTGGTTATCATAACTCTATCGTGACGACAAAATGACCGTTGATTTTCCATTCGTGACATTGTCTTATAGCTGTCATGACTCCATCGTGACCATCTTACGACCGTCATGACACATACGTACAGGCAGCATGACATTGTTGTGAGGCTATCGTGGTCTGCGTTTATCTTGGACAAATTTAACGATAGCGTCAATAATCAAATTGGTGGCGCTATCATGGCTCGATTATGTAATGTGTGAAGGGAGCTCAAGTGATCAAGGGAAGGAGGAAGAACTCTAACCCAGTCATCCCTGCAAACGCAGTCACCCCTGTTTTCTCTCGAGCCTCGGAGAGAGAAAACAGGGACTCTCAGCTGGCTACTTGCCAGCTTCCTGTCTCCCCACACAACATTACCACTTGTGAGTGTTATGCATGTTTTATGTTTATTTAATGTGCAGTTATGTTATTTTGTGTGCTATTTTCTCTTTCAGAATGCTTTTTCTACAGAATAGGTAGTACAGTGTGGGTAATATAGACGCTGTGTGTTTGTTGTGTTTGCTATAGTTTATATTAGCTTGAAAAACACGTCTTTTTTTTTAATTGATGGGGTCCTGGAACCAAACCTACATTTTACCATTAGTTATGTGTTTCGTTATACGAGATTTCGCTTTACGAGTATGCCAGGTGGAACCTAACTGCTCGTATCTTCGGGACCTCCCTGCATTAGATATTTTGAGTAAATTTGGTCATGCTGTTTTTACGTCAGAAAAAAAATTGGCGAAAAAGTATTAAGAAACATAGTATAGTAACATGCTGATATATAGTTCTTATAGTTAGTATATAGGCTTATATTTCTGATATGATGCCATCCAATTTGTTTGATATTAAATTTGTTGACTATATAAGCCCATAGTTATAATTAGATCCTACAGTTTTGTAATTCATTTCTCCAATGCAAAAAAAATACTTATAATAAAATTAAATAAATAATAAAAAATGAAAATCCAATTTCCCGTTATATATAAACAAAAGGTATACCATTGATGTCTGTTAGTCTAGATCAAATTAGTATGTTGGAAAATTTTCCCTTTCATTCCTTTTAATGTAGCTATGTTCAGTTTTCAAATACATTTATATGTAACAGACTAGTCACTAGCTCTGCAGTAAAAGACCAAAACTTAGTTGAGAGAATGTCCGTTTTCTATACACAACTAATGAGGTAGCCTTGAAAAAAGTTAAACTACTTTAATTAGCCTTGAAAAAAGTTAGAACTAGCTTTATTTTGTGATATATTATCTTATAAGTAAGGATCAAGATTGGTTGAACTTTTCGCATAAAACAAACTTTGTTAATTACGAGGTGAAAGTTTGCTATTTCGGGTTTGAGAGGCCATCGTACCAGGCAACATGGCGAGGCACGGGAGGACGCGAGTGAAGGTGTTTACAAACGAGCGGACAAAGCTGGAGTCGGAGCTGCTAGACAGAGCATCACACGCTCGGCTTCATTTCCACCGACAAACCTGCGTGTACATGTTTGGCCGGCACACCACTGAACCGAATGCCGCATATACCGAACTGAAATTTATCTTCTTCTTTTACATTTATGCCTATAGCGCCTATAGGCAGTGACCCAGGGCTTGGATGGTAGGCCCTGGAGGTTCACTCAAGGGCTGTGATGGTTGGCCCTCGCCAGTGGTGTGGCAGGCAGGATTTTTATAGTGACGCCTGTGATTAGAGGCTCATGCCGCCCCCCTGTGTCCTCCGATGCACTCGCAATCGAAGGTAGAGTTAATGGGCAGGGCATGTGGGTGTTCTTAGGCCACTCGACGGTGCAGAAAGATTTTAAGTACAGTAAAAGCCTTATAACTCGGCACGATAAAAAAAAAAAAAAAAAAAAAAAGTATACTGTAAAAGCATAAGAACTACACTTACCAGTGAACGGGTAGCAGCAGGCATGTAATCCAAGGAGAGGGGAGCTTTGTTGTAACATGTAGATGTTAGGGGGACTCAAGTCGCATTTTAACCCTGGTATCACCTTAATCACTATAATCACAACTCTCTACTGTATTGTATACAGTACTGTACCTGTATAACTTAATTTTACATCACTTGAGCACTTAATTACTGTAACACTATGCCATGTCCATTAACTCTACCTTCAACTGCGAGTGCATGGGAGGACACAGGGGGCGGCATGAGCCTCTAATCACAGGCGTCACTACATATAAGAATCCTGCCTGGCCCACCACGGGCGAGGGCCAACCATCACGGCCCTCGAGTGAGCCTCCAGGGCCTACCATCCCACCCCTGGGGCTCACTGCCTACACGCGCTATAGGCATAGGTGGTATAAGAAAAAAAAAAAAAAAAAAAAAAAAAAAAAAGAAAAAAAATTAAAATATTTAAAAAAAACTTGTCTTTGCCATGCAGAGTTATATCAAATTTTGAGTTATACAGTGCCGAGTTATAAGGCTTTTACTGTTGACTTGTTTCTCTCGGAATCGAACTCGGGTCAACGAGAACGCCACTCAGAGATGCTAACCACTCTGCTACCGCCTCCCCTATTATTCGGTAAATCCCTGCATATACTGGAGTGGTAGAAAAAGTTCGCTAAAGCCAAAAGTCGTTATGCAGAGGTCCGTAAAAGAGAGGGTTTACTGTGTGATGTATATACAGGGTGTAACACGAGTTTATGCAAATATTGATACAGGTGAAAGAACATGTAATTCTAAGCACAAAATATTCTATAACCATATGCTTTTTGAAGCTTCCTTTAGACGTGAGATGAAGTTAGAAAAATTAGCGCGGCCAGTAATTTCACCATGGCAGGCGGCTGCCGCTCGGTGACATTTTGAATGATTTAATCATAATGTTTACTAGTAATGGAGCATTACATTATCTTATAACAACACAATTGGTATTAATGGACATGTTATTACTAAATAAGCAGTACATGAGAACAGCAGGGCTGTAATAAACAATACTGTACAAGGCTAAGTGGCAATGTGTCGGGGCGGGGGAGGAAGGAGTGACTAGGCTGCGAGGCTTCACGCCGATCAGCTGAGTCACGTGTTACATCCTACCCCTCCCTGACACAAATGCCATGTAGCCTTCTACATGTCATGTAGGTCATGTACACATTACACTGAATAGCTAAATATCTGTCATAAGATCAAATTGAACACCTACCTGTTCATCTAGTCGGATGGCAGCCATTTCTTCATGGTAGAGAGGAGCAGCAAAGTCCAGCAGGGAGGGAATGTTGTCGCCAAGCAGCTTCAGGGACCTCAAAGTCTCTCCTGGTGACTCACAACTCAGGGCTCTGTTCACTGCTGCCACACCCTCCTGCACTATTGGGTTAGAGGACAGATATAGGCGTCAGAAGTCATATTTCTATGATGCACATATCTTATTGCTCTTTATAGAATTTTTTTTTATTCGTTAATTTATAAGCAATCTGTGAATTTAATTTCTTAATGTAAAACTCATCGTCATTGAAAATTCATATTTTTTGTAAGATCTACAATTTTTATAGAATTTACAATCAATCACCCGTAAACTACGGATACCTGTGTAACAATATCTCTGTGTACGCGGGACTTTTGCCAGAATTCTTATAGTCGCTAAACAAACTTGAATGTGTATCAATGTATTCGCCATATATTTGTGCAACCGCTAAAAAATTATTTTTTTGCTAAAGTCTTGTGGTTATTCTATGATTGTACTTGCAAGATGAAGAGCGTTGAGGTTTATGGAATCCATGGTACAGCTCATTCACAGAAAACAGGCCGCAAGGGTCTTCCTCTCTAATCTCTCTGCCCGCGATAGGGAGACCTGTCAGCACCTTCACCTTTCATGCTGGTCACTGGGTCACTGAGCCTATGTGTGACCCCTGGGTCATTCTCAGGTAAAGTAGAGTTGCCAGATTTCACCAGCCGAAAAATTACCCCACCTTTTTGAATTTGGCGGCCGCCCAATTGGGCATACTCGCGTTTTCTTAGTGAGTGACCAAATGGGCATAGCCGTGCTTTACGAGTTAATAAGAACTTATGAGTTCATAAAATTCAAGTCCAAATGAAATATCAGATCAATTAGCATGCTTGGGATGTGCAAATTGCAAACAATTTTCAGTGTTTGTAAGCAAATTGCCGTGTTATGTGCCACCCCATATATTTGGGAGAAGCCCTTAAATATTAGAAAACAAAAATATATAATAATATAAACCAATGATACATAATATGGCTTACAAGCAAGAAAAATAAATTAGTCAACAAGTTTGGTGTCCCATACATGCTTTCTGAGCAGCAGCAGCCTCCCTCCTGACAGCTGAGAGGATGGCCTGGAGTGAGGTCCTGGTGAGACAGGTGGCTGGCAGCAAGGAGGTGTTCAGGCTGTAGTTGTGGCTGTGGTTCAGTGTCAGCAAGTGAGAAGGCTCCTCCAGCTCCTGCGCCACAGCACCAAGGTAGCTGTCCACCAGGCTATTCTCCACCTCCTGACAGGGATGACATAAAGAATATGAGATGGCAACAGTAGTGGCAGTGGAGGTAGCAGCAGTTGCATAATGATGCAGTGTGTATATATATATATATATATATATATATATATATATATATATATATATATATATATATATATATTTGTTCTTGAAAAGGTGGAGGGAATTTGCAAGGAATGGTCAAAACACATGAGGCGCGCCGCGGCAGAAGGGTACTAACCGCCATCGCGGCCAAAAATGAGATTTTTACATCGACAGAGATCTGAACTCCCGCTCTACAGGATGGTGGAGTTAGCATCCTTCTTCCGACATTTCCATAAGGTCGAAAGTCCTATTGTTTACAAAGTGATATTTTACTTCGATTACTTGGAACACGTGCAGGCAGGGAGCGCCGTGGCAGAAAGGACCTAACTCCACACGCGCTCAACCAGCCAATGGGAGACGAGACGCACTCCGTGATGTCAGAGCGTTGAGCCAATGAGAGCGTCGGATCCCCACCACTGCCCCCTTCCTTCCCTCCCTCCCTTCCCTCCCAACGCAGAGAAAGCACTCGTGAGAAAGCAACGAGTGCTTTCTCTGGATTTACGCATTACTTTCGCCATTATCATGGATTATTCCAGCAGTGACAATAGTGCCAGTGAAAATCCTCCTGCGTTTGGCGTTCCGTGAGGGCTACCTACTGAAGTCAGACTACAAGGCTGACAGCGAGAACATTACCGAGGTCAGACTGCTGAAGGGACGGGCAGCCTGGTCCCGTAAGGTGTTTGACCTCTCCGCCCCCCCACCTCTCCAAGCACTACAGCAGCCCCTTAGCCCTCAAAAAGGAAAAAGTGTGACCTTCAGTACCTCCTCGACCTCATGCCTGTCAACAAACAAACCTTCTACAACAACAAAATTGACGCACACACAGTTGGCCTAACCGAAGACGTCCCACCTGACGAGGACCCCGATGACCTGGACGAGCTGTTGGAGTACGAGTAAAGGCATGGAAGGTGGGGTGGGAGGGTTGAGGGGAAGGGAGAGGGGCGGGGGAAATGAAAGTGGAAGTCAAGACTCAGCCGTCTACGCATGGATGGGTGCATATAAAGAGAAAAAATCAGTACCAATAACAATTTGTTATTAGATTTTTTTTTCTACATCAAATGAAAGCTGAGTTCCTCAGCTTTTATTTGATATACAACACTTCATTCTAACTCAAACAGTTCTTGAGCTAATCATTCCCAATCTTTAAGGATAACTGCATTTTCTGACGAATATTATTTTGTTGTATAGTACCCTTCTGCCGCGGCGCGCCTCACATGTAATTGGTGAAAATAATTGCAATAGGTATAAGATATATTTTACTGGTTGCACAGTCAATGTAATTGAGTGCATACCTATTATCACAGTGACTATACAAGAACATCTCATAGTGCACTTCTAATCTAGTGATAAGAAACAATCACCTGTAATGTTCAGAGAAGAATGCACATTCATATGATGGATCCAAAAAAAATTATTCCACTGGATATATCAGGTCTACCCTATAACATAGTAAAACGATAGATGATATTTGTGTAGATATGAAAATAATTATCTTTCCTGCATATATACAGGAGAAAGGTCATTGGCCATGAAGTTTTTATATTAATCTAGTATAATCTACTGCAACAGCTGTTCCTCAGAAACCCCTCAAAGGGATGGCCACGAGAGAAGAGTTTCCATTTGCTTCAGTCCATACACTCCACTCTAGGATTCTCAATTCCTCTCAATCTGTCTCTGTTTCCTCAAGTATTCCAGCACTGTCCTCCTTTTCTCAAAGAGGCCTTCCTCACACTGACAATATCCACCCCACTATTATTCTCTGTCATTTCATTCCTTTACACTCTCTTATAAAACAAACCCCTTGTGGGTGCTATGTTTGACCATCTCCAACACTTTACGATTAATTCCTTCGCCCTTGAGGACATAACATTCTTTCCATACACACTTTCATTTCTTTGACCATCCATCCTATTCAAATCAAAAGCACCTCTCAAGTAACTCATCACCACTACCTGTATCCTAGATCTCAGATCATTATTACAAGTCCATGTCTTGCTTGCATTTGTTAGTGATGGCACTATTATGTTATCATGCAGTACCTTCTTTATCTTCATATTCACTGTCCTACCTTTCATCATATGCCCCAAAGATCCAACTACCAAGTAAAGTTAGCGTTTAAGGATATATTGCCTGGGCGTATCATGAAAGTTTCTCTAACTGAACAAAATCAATACAAGATTTTGTTTTCCTAAGCATAAGAAATGCTTATCATAAATCAAAAGGATCCATGTATCAATATATTTTCCCTGATTGAATACATATATACATACTCACCTTCAGGGCCAGGGCTGGGAGGCGGAGTGCTTGCAGAAGTCCCTCAGTGTCCCCCTCCCTCACAGCATCCTCTACACTCTCCAGGCCACAGCACACTGTCAAGAAACATAAATAAGTATTCCAGTTTTTACAGGAAGATGAAATTATGGATGTTTCTCACAAACTGCTTTTAAATACTCATGTAATTAATTAATGTTTAATAGTAAGAGTGGGTGATAGGACAGAACTCCACTATTGCCAGATTTAGGAGAAGATCAATGACTGTCTACAATGGCTGCAACAGAACGGTGAGCAAGGAAACTTGAGATGAAGGTGCAGAGGATAGAAGCCGATAGGACAGTTCGGAAATCAAAAGAGTTGTGCCAGACTATCAAAAGCTTTTAATAAGTCAAGGGTAACAACAAAAGTTTCACATTTATTATATATAGTTAACTATTTTATACCCATATCTGCTGCATGTGCCATTTACAACATAAGAGATGTTATGATGTCATCAAAATACCAACTGTTCCAAAAATGTAAAATTTGCTCATACTACTATGTAATAATATGAGAGATCGAGAAATAGCCAGATAAAGACATAGTACGGCACTGACAAAAAGGTAGTCACAACACTCACCATTTACATGATTGATGTGGCCTTGGATCTCAGCCTGAGTCAGCAGCTCATCATAGGCATCTGGGATGTAGTCCTGGTCCCGACTCTGCAGGTATACAGGAAAACCTCGTTTATCCGGCACCCTCGGGGGGCAGCGCATGCCGGATAACTCATTTTGCCGTTGTTTTGAAAGTTACTCTTATGGAATCGCCCAAAATCCAAACAATTTTTTTTTTTTTTTCATACATCACCAGGAACTGGCCAAGGGCACAACAAAAATGGGTAACACGAAGCCCGCTTAGTTGCCAGTCCCTATAAAGAAGACAGTAAGAGAATACAATAAAAAAGGGGGGTGAGCCAATTTAGTTCGTGAGGTGTCTTGTTACTCTTCTTTTGAAAAGATTTAAGTCATAGGAAAGTGGAAAAATAGAAACAGGAAGAGAGTTCCAGAGTTTACCAGTGAAAGGGATGAAAGGGTTGCCAACCCCTTTCAAACCCCGCCAAATTTGAACTAAATTTCTGCCAATTTTCTCAGTTTTTGAAATAATGATACCTAATTAATGCCTGGGTTATCCTGCCGAGTGCCCCTTTCTACCCCGCACTCCTCGTCAGGATGGACAAGCCAGTCCTCGTGCCGCACGCCAGCACCACGAACACTCTCCTCTCTTTTTTCACAGGATCTCTCTGACGGGCTCAAGCTAGCCCGTGGTCCTCCCTGCTGGAGGACCGAAACAAAGAAGGGAAAAAAAAGAAAAAAAAAAAAAATGCCTGGGTCGATTAGTGCCGTTGTTTTAAATGCCGGTTAAATGAGGTTCTCCTGTACAACAAATCAGTCCTTTCTTCCCCAGTGATTTACAGACATACCAAAAATGTATCCTTTCCCAAGTAATTATCTCTACTCATGATGACAACTATTACTTGGTGAGAAGTCTGATCATAAGATCTTGAATGTAGACTAGATTCTCTGTCTGCATAAAAATTTGTAAAAGCCGAAATTTGTTATATAGAGATCCGTAAAAGTGAGGGTTTACTGTACATGTATATTGGGGTGCCCCTTATTTTTCGAAAGTCGAAATTTTTATCGGGACGGGCAGTTTTCTGGTCTGAATCCAATCAAAAACAATGTGTGTAAAATATTTTTGAAAAAAAATTATATTTAGAGGTCGCTCAACGAAGTCAAAGCTCGGAAATTTTGGGGAAAAATGTGGTATTTTACAATGTTACAGATGTGTATGTAATTGGAAATTAGGACATATTTTGCTCGATTATTACCAAATACATGCTAAATAACATAATTGCTTTACATACTTTTGGTTCTAGGTCCCCCTCATTACGAGTATTAGCCCCTCATGGGCGCCCATCTTCCACTCATTGTCGCCTAGGTAGCAGAGGTCACTGTAGACTTGCGGGTGTCAGGATGGCCACGGCGGTGACTTTCAACAACTTGAAGCAAGTATTGCCTCTGTTCCTCATCTTTCGTGAGGGCCAGGTTGAACTGCTGCATGCATAAGCGCCACACCCCGTTCAGCGAAATCATTCGTTACAGCCAGGGCCCTCACTCTGCGCGCCGCTTCCAAACTAACACTGTAACAACTGTAGTTGGGGTCCTGGGACCATGTTTTAGGGTCATTGCGGAGGAAGTCGCGTTCCAAACGCAGGATTGCCTTCTCGCACACCAGCTCGAGAACATGATGGCGAATCGCTACGATGGCCTGTCGCTATCATGTTCTCGAGCTGGTGTGCGAGAAGGCATTCACGGCGTGCCTCGGTCCCTCGACTGGTCCGGACATCCTGATCTTCAAACGATTCCAAAACCGCTGGGAACTCATCAACAAGGCGGCACCTAAGCTCTTCACCGACGAGGACATCCCGCCTCACCTTCACGAGATCCGCGACGACCTGTTGGCCGAGTTTGGTCGCCTTGTTGACGTTCAGCATCCACGAGATGACTACCGCGAACTCCTAGAACTTTCCATCATCGTCCTCGGTGGACAACCCAAGCGAGGAACCCGCTTCGCTCGCCCGTGCGCCCTCCACCGTGCTCGCTGGATGGCCAAGGTACTGTATGCCATCAAGGTATACCTGTTCCGGGACCAGTTCTCACTGACGGCAGGCGAGACATCCGGCATCCAGCGATTCGTCACCTTCAGCGTCTCCACACATGTAACGGCCTGGTTCAAGGCGTACCAGTCAGCAGCGGCCCCGGCGCAGGACCTGGCTTTTCTCAAGGCGCTGCTGGCTTACCCCGACAAGGCGGTGAGCAAGGCGACGTCCACAGCGTTCCGTCGCCACCTGTGGTACGTGAGCGAGAGAATCGTGTGATTGGCGTTCTTCGATGACAACTTGCCAGCCTCGATCAAACGGGACATGCTCAAGGCTATGGAACAAGAGGAGGGGTCAGATGATCCTCTTCGGCGGCTGGCTCAAGTCGACGCCACCATCGAATCCATTCCGAGAAAAACCGTTGCCCACTTCGTCACCACCAGCACGGCGGACTTCTTCACAATCCTGCGTCTGTAACGCGTCTTCCTCCGCAACGACCCTACAACATGGTTCCAGGACCCCAACTACAGTTGTTACAGTGTTAGTTTGGAAGCGGCGCGCAGAGTGAGGGCCCTAGCTGTAACGAACGATTTTGCTGAACGGGGTGTGGCGCTTATGCATGCAGCAGTTCAACCTGGCCCTCACGAAAGATGAGGAACAGAGGCAATACTTGCTTAAAGTTGTCGAAAGTCACCGCCGTGGCCATCCTGACGCTCACAAGTCTTCAGTGACCTCTGCGACCTAGGCGACAATGAGTGGGAGATGGGCGCCCATGAGACCCCCCCCCCATGAGGGGCTAATACTCGTAACGAGGGGGACCTAGAACCAAAAGTATGTAAAGCAATTATGTTATTTAGCATGTATTTGGTAATAACCGAACAAAATATGTCCTAATTTCCAATTACATACACATCTGTAACATTGTAAAATACCACATTTTTTCCCAAAATTTCTGAACTTTGCCCTCGTTGAGCGACCTCTAAATATTAATTTATTTCAAAAATATTTTACACACGTTTTTTATTGGACTCAAACCAGAAAACTGCCCGTCCCGATAAAAATTCCGACTTTAGAAAAATAAGGAGCACCCTAATGTTTAGTTTTTCTTTTTTACGGCATTAATTTTGCACTATTTTATTCATTTTTCATCTCTATTTGTTTGTAAATGTTTGTTCGACAAAAATTTGTTTAAAATAATGACAATAAGTTGATATATAATTCCTAACACTGATAAATACATATAAATGAAAGCCTGGCGAAAGCGGTGCTGTAAATGTTTACAGCAGTATATAATTATTTTTGTATATATTTATGTGAAAAATGCATGAAAAAGGAGTGTGTGTGCGTTTTAAGACTAAGAAGCTACAATCAATTTCAGCAATATGTGGATTTCTGGTGAATACTAGAATTAGATGACATTATAGATTGATATAGATCCACCATTCTACAGGTGTTTTCTGGATGATGCAACATGCGTCATTCGCCTGCCAGTGTTAAACTGAACTCATTTCATAATGAAAAAATTAAATATCAGACTATGGCAAGTCAGCCAGTCAGTCTCCTATAACTGAAGCTGATAATGAGGCTCCAGGGACAAATATTCAAGGGGGTGAAACAGATCAGGCTGAGAGCCAATCATCATATTCCTCATGTGAACCTCCAGGCCCACCATCCAAGCCCTGGAGGTCATACTGTCTACAGGCGCTAGAGGTTCATATGGGGAAAATAAATTTAAAAAAAATGCAGTGCAGAATAAGTTGTAGAAGAAAAGATTCAAAGGATGCTTTTAGCCTTGGTAGTGCTGCAGAGATTATTGTGTAGTGATGTATATGTCAGGCGAGACAGTAGCGGCCATCTCCATAATTATTGACATTACTGAGGCCTACTTATGGAGTCAGGAACATGCTGTGAGCTAGGAGAGTTTCCAGACATCTTCTGATGCCTCTAAAGTGAAATACTGAAAAGAACATTTTTATTCTACGGCAGGAAACGTGAAGGCCCCAGTGGGTGCCATCCATTGTATTAGGGTTAAGGGTGATGGACACTACTATAGTCTATTCACTTAAGCTGGATTCTTGGGAGCTGCTCGCTGCCTAGCCGAGTTTGTAAGGATGTCGCTGATTGGCTGATAGACTCGGGCTGGGTGGCGATGGGGATGGTACTTGCCTCGCCGCAACCCAAAACCCTTGCGTTGCCTCAAAAAAATATTCATATTTCTTGGCTTTACTCATCTCTTACACAAGATAGACCTATTTTGTTTGCATCAGTAAATCAGGCAGTGATTGTTCAACAACAACACGCCATTCATAACTCAATAGGGTAAAAAATAAAGTCATGACTGACTATCACAAGAGTAGGCAGACTTTTAGGTTTTCAGTGCATTGAAATGTTGTACTCCTACCCGATATAACCAAGCTACCAGATAATATTTAT
The DNA here is from genome assembly GCA_016584305.1 of Chionoecetes opilio. Lineage (NCBI taxonomy): Eukaryota > Metazoa > Arthropoda > Malacostraca > Decapoda > Majidae > Chionoecetes > Chionoecetes opilio. The sequence goes on along the minus strand of JACEEZ010021368.1, from coordinate 77,479 downwards.
GAAAGCTGAGCCTACCATCGTGTTCATAATACATTGCTGTATATCATGAGCATAAAAAAATTACAGTAAGGCTACACTAATATTAAGATAATTGAAGGAAAGTAAAAGAGTAAAAGACATTATTTCTTGCTTATTTTGCTTCAACTCGCTCTAACTCCATAAGTTTTGGTCACATTCAATTTTCAAGAACTGTTTCAAAATCCTTATACTTTTCCGCTTCCTGTGGTATGTAGCACATACCAATAAGGAAAAGAGTAGGTGGTCAAAATGGCTAAGAAAGTTAAACTGTTTCAAACTGGTGCCGTGACGGGTGGAGCCTCTGATAGCTCTCCCGAAAACAGTCTCTCCTATATAGGGAGCAATGCTCACCCGTCACTGTGCCAGTTTGCAGTAGTAGTTTTAACTTTCTTAGCCATTTTGACCACCTACTCTTTTCCTTATTGGTACGTGCTACATACCACAGGAAGCGGAAAAGTATAAGGATTTTGAAACAGTTCTTGAAAATTGAATGTGACCAAAACTTATGGAGTTAGAGCGAGTTAAAGCAAAATAAGCAAGAAATAATGTTTATACACTCTTTTACTTTCCTTCAATTATCTTAATATTAGTGTAGTCTTACTGAAATTTTTTTATGCTCATGATATACAGCAATGTATTATGAACACGATGGTAGGCTCAGCTTTCATAAATATTATCTGGTAGCTTGGTTATATCGGGTAGGAGTACAACATTTCAATGCACTGAAAACCTAAAAGTCCGCCTACTCTTGTGATAGTCAGTGTCATGACTTTATTTTTTACCCTATTGAGTTATGAATGGCGTGTTGTTGTTGAACAATCACTGCCTGATTTACTGATGCAAACAAAATAGGCCTATCTTGTGTAAGAGATGAGTAAAGCCAAGAAATATGAATATTTTTCTGAGGCAACGCAAGGGTTTTGGGTTGCGGCGAGGCAAGTACCACCACCATCGCCACCCAGCCCGGGTCTATCAGCCAATCAGCGACGTCCTTACAAACTCGGCTAGGCAGCGAGCAGCTCCCAGCCCAGGAATCCAGCTTAAGTGAATAGACTATAGTATTAAGGATTATGGAATGCCTATAGTTTTTCTATTTCATCAAGTCACTTAAGATGTGGCCTCCTGAGACGTATAACCTCTAGCTGTGTTGCCACTTGCCCCACACCACCTGCTCTCCATCCCTCTTCCCTCCTAAAGGTCCCCTATTTGCCTTCTTTTCGGAGAAATATTTATCTACGTTGTAAATAAATTTCTTGGCTTGGCTGTGTAGAGCACGTGAGCGAGTTGTAGGGGAAGTTTCCATGGTGGATGACCTCGAATGAGTGAATCACCGCAGCCTGCAGGGCAGGGCCTGGCGCGGTGACCTATGGTCACCCTACTTGACAACGTCGCACAAGCAACTCTGCCACAACTTGTAGGGATGTGTACAAACTCATTGTTTTGTCATCAGAAAACGCATCGTTCGTAGAATTATATGGTCTTATCATATAATCAAATGTACACAGTATTTAAAACTCATTTAGAAGTACGTAGTTAATAGTTAACAATATGAGAGAGAAAGGATAGCAGCGATGATGTGGCATATCCACTAATCCCGCCAGCCACATCTAAAGGGACGATGAAATAGATAGACTATAGTAGTATTTTTCTTTTAACCCATGGGCTGCGGGTGGACTCTTAAGAGGTTTCTCTGGTGGGCTGCGGGTGGCCTCTTAAGAGCGGGGTTTTTAAAGGCATACCAAAACCGCGGGCTATAACCCAGGCGGCTACAAATTGGTGTGTGTGTGGTACAACATGGCAACTCGAGATATGCGAGCGCATGCGAGATATACGAGATATTATGCTCTAACCCATAGCGTATACGGGCGGATATTTGCCCGGGAAATCTCGCCGTGCGACACCAATCTAGCCATACGATGCAGTTCGCGCCACATTTTTCAACTACGGACCGCCCCCCCACCCACCCCCCAGACATATTTTTGGGGGTCAAATATATATGGCCGGGTGCACTACAACATTCCCTACACGCTGATGTAGTTTTTATCAATTTTTGCAAGGGTCGTCAAAATGACCATACCCTTCGCCCAGGGCTTAGGTGTATAAAGCATACCCTTAGCTTGTTAAGGGTTAAGTATCAGTCGATGAATTCATGGACTACAGCTTGTGAAATGGTAAAAACATTAATTCTATTTCATCTCGACCCTCAAGAATCACAAAGAAATGCTGTCATACATCTTAATATCTTATCCTCAGCTGCATTCTTTTTTCTTCAAGTTTGAGGCTACAGTGCCACTAGACTTATTCATTTGAGGGCTCTTGATGGTTGACCCTCGCCCCTGTTAGCACAGGCAGTATATATACAATGATGATTGATATAATTAGTCTCATGCAGCCCCACAGTCTCCCAATTGAAGGTTGGGTTAATGGCCAGTATATGTGTATTACTCTGCCATTCAATAATTGTAGAAAGAATTTGTTCCCATCAGCACCCTATCTCTGTATTTAGAGCTCACCATGAGAAAAGTTTAACAAAACGCAATGCCTACACTCTTCCTAATTATTTTGCTTCGTTATCTTGTACTTGCTCCACCCATTCACGTCTCCCTTTCCTTACATTCCTGATATCTAAAACCACCTCAGTCCTTGTACAGTACCCTTCCCTCCTATTCCAACTGTCACTACTTCCAGTACTCACCTTGTTGATAGCCATCTCTCTCTTGTGGGCCTTTGCATCTGCAAGACACTGCAAGTAAGAGGCCACGTTAGCCTCAAACACGTTCTGCAGATGGCACACTGGATTGCTCAAGGTCACCTGAAGCTCTGAGCATTCCTGGGGGGAGGACATGGAAAAGGGGATGAGTGGTGAGCATTAGGCAACTCAAACCATAACTGGAAATGAAAATCTTAATTTTCTATAATGAAGAGAGCAACGTTTCTTGCATGACTACTTAAAATGGCAAAATGTGCCTATCTTCCACCTCTCTCCCACATACTGGAACATTGTATTTTCCTATATAACAAGGGGTCATCCTCTCACACTCTTTGTATCTATTCTACTATTGAATATCCTTCTCTACTGACTTTCACCCATCCTTTGCAGATGTCCATACCATCTCAGTGTACTTCATCTCAACAGTTCATTCCTTCTCCTTTACTTGTCTAATTCATTCTACATTGATTCTTGTTCCTTAGAACTCACACACTCAAAACGGTGGCAATCACCTCACTTTAGTCCTCATAAAATTGTTCTCCCATAGAAAGTTTTAAAAACATTTGACATTTTTGTAAATCCATTTCATCCATCCCTGGTACCTGGGTAAGGCAACTGTGGTAACTTGGATGTCACACTAGCCCTGTGTCCCAGGGTTACGAGTTCTCACCCACAACAGACTCTAAGGTAAATGTGATGGAGAGCACCGAGGCCACGCGCAGCATAGCGTATGCTCCCATCTTAACCTTTACCTTTCAACCTCCACTCATAGTGGTGTCATCCACAAACATTTCTACAAACTACAGTGACATTACCATCCTTGCCTTACACCTGCTTATTATTTTGAAATGTTTATCCATTTCTCCTTTACCTGGTACACATGCACTACCGTCTACCATCTCTGACGAATGCTTTCACGCTATCCAATCACCTTCCACCCATTCCATACAATTTTAATACATTCCACATTGCTTCCAAATTTGCTATCAAATGCCTTCTCTAAATCCATACATCTTATTTTCTATAAACATTTTCTCTTTTAACATTATCATAAAGATCTGATCTACATGACTTTCCCTAATACTAAATCCACCTTGCTTCTCATTAACCTTGCCTTTTATCATTTCTTGTACTTTTCCTAAAAGATTTGTACCACATACAATGCCTGGTACGTATGTACACTCAACTAGCTAATTTCTCTATAAGTACCACACTTACTATTAATACCTCCTTTTTTCTTCTTGCATTGGCAATAATTCTTTTAGGATAAAGTTTGTTGTGAAAATTACTCAATTACCCTTCTCTTAGGATAAAGGTTTTTGTGAAAATTACTCAATTTCCCACTGTCATATATCATCAAATATCAAATCTAGATTTTTTCAACTAAAACCACAAGCGTTCATTCTTCTACTTAATGATAATGTTATTGCTAGAATTGTCGGTGTCATAGCTTAGCCGAAAGAACGGGAAGAGTAACACTACATCAACTCCCTTTGTCAGTGCGTGTCCATTTGACTGGTTATGGTTGTGGCTACAGCTGACCTATTTGAAGCTCTGTCTTCCCCACACCTGTATCACTAAATAGCTGTTTTACTGTACTAGCGCTTTCAGAAAGCCTATTATGGTTTTATTTGCAGTACTCAGATGGGGTGAATATAAATGGCCTTCATTTATTCACGCATTTAGAGGAGATTGAACATTTTCCGCCCCTGAATCTGGTTGCCGGCTAGTTGACGATGGAAACAGCGATAGGCAGCAGCATAGTAAGTGTTGAAAACTCATGATCGTAACAATTCCCATGCATTTCTATTTGATGTAAGGCAGGAATCCTCTGGACACACCAGTGTGACAGCCATCACTCCTTTGATGCGCACACATGCATCGCCTGTCCCGTCGGTTAGGTTTTCACTACCTGATGTCTTTGTCTCACTTCTCTGTAAGTGCTAGACTCACTATTTCTTTTCCCATATACACTAGGACTTTAGTAACCTATATATAGTCTTGAGACACACTTCCTTCCAGGCTAAGTTAAAAATGCATGGTTCATGACACTTAAATTCCTCCTTTATATTTCAATATATATCTCTTCTATAATCTTACAAGGAACACAACCGTACATCTACACACAAGCAAGCACACTTACTAACAACGTCATATGGACTTCATCAGTTAGGATAAAATATTCTATTCTCCCAGTGAGAGTACCTTGCCAAGTATTCACTATTCACTTTTTTCTTCTTTTCCTATCTAATCCAGCAGCTCCCTTTCTTTCTTCTGACACACACAGTACTCCTTACTTCCTCTGCAGCACTGCCTCCCATCTCAGCTATTCCCTTCCACTGTTTCTCTCTATTTACACACACTCCACTGTTTCTCTCTTCCTCCAAAAAAAATATGAACTATCTTTAAATTTTAAACACAATTGTCTATAAATGACTCACCCCTTTTTCTACAGCCTCATTCACTGCAATCACCACGGCATGCAGTGCTGCTTCATCCACAGGCAGCTCAGAGGCCAGGATGCCCCCAATCTTCCCAAACTGGGGCAATGGACACCCATATTTGCCTAGCTCCTTCATCATGGCCGCCATCACCTCCTCTGAGAAATATAAAAAGATTGGGAATCATAACTTCAAGCTCACATTATAAGAACATCAATAAAATGAAAACAACATTTTTATGGAAATATAAAAATTAAAAACTTCTACTATACTAATAGGAGGAGAAAATAAATAGCTGTAAGTTTTGTTTCTATCAAAATTAAAGTTTGCCAGCCATGAATAAAACTGCTTCTGAAAAAAAATAACCAGAACACAAGTATCAAGTTCAATATAAATTATGGAATTATAAGGGGAAATTTGAAATGAACTAATAAATACTTAATAAAATTATAAAACTTAATAAAACACCTTGTATACACACACACACACACACTTTATATAGCACTGCACATCTCGAGGTCGTGTCTGCTCCAACCGCACACATAAAAAAGTGATAATAATTTTTTGTTTACGATCATCAGTTTTAATGCCTAATTATTTTAAGAACATAAGAACATAAGAAAGCTACAGGAGGCCGTGAGGACTACACGTGGTAGTTCCTATTACCTAACACTACCTACATCCACCTTTCATCCCCATCCATGAACCTATCTAGCCCCCTTTTAAAGCTCTCTAATGACTCCGCACTAACTACCTGTCTACTGAGTCATAGACCACTGTATACCTGGACTGTTCACGCGACAATGTTTTGAATTGCGGGGCTGCATAGGGGCCCGCGGGGCACCCGACAAAGAGATATAGTGGTCTATGGACTATCATATAGACTGGTTTATCAGTATATATGGTATACTGTAATCTTCGTAAATGTTTGTTCTATAATATTATTAAATAAAAAACAGTAAAACACACTAAAGAAATGTCATTACGAGACTATGAAGAAATATGCATGAACTTAATATTCACTTAACTCTTCGCCATTTAAAACTTTGCGAGTCAACTTTTATCATGAAGGGTATCAATAGAAGCGCAATTTTATTAGCTTTCCATTGATGTATTTCGTTATCTGATAAATTAATTAGAACCATGCATAAATTAGCGTTAAATAAATAAATAAAATCATCAATCGGGTAATTTTCCCGATTAATGATGTTATTTATTTACTTATATATTTCGTTTTCTGATAAATGAATTAGTACCATGTATAAATTAGCGTTACCTAAATAAATAACCTCATCAATCGGGAAAATTACCAGATTGATGATTTTATTTATTTAGTTAACGCTAATTTATGCATGGTTCTAATTCATTAATCAGATAACGAAATATAGCAATGGAAAGCTAATAAAATTGCGCTTCTATTGATACCCTTCATGATAAAAGTTGACTCGCAAAGTTTTAAATGGCGAAGAGTTAAGTGAATATTAAGTTCATGCATATTTCTTCATAGTCTCGTAATGGCATTTCTTTAGCGTGTTTTACTGTTTTTTATTTGATAATATTATAGAACAAACATTTACGAAGATTACAGTATATCATATATACTGATAAACCAGTCTATATGATCCGTATATATATATATATGAATCCGAGCGGCCCTCCGACTTCGGGCCCTTGCGCGACAGGCCGATATTCCGTGCGCAGTCCAGGTATATCAGTGGTCTATGACTGAGTCCATTAGGGTGGTCCAAGAAGGGGGGGTAAAATTTCAAAGTGCACTGGTCCTTTCTCCACACCGCTGCTTTTTTTTGTCTTGCATTCCTCTCCTTGTGTGCAAAATTTAATCGCGATACAATGATATTTAGAGGTCGTCCCATCATCTCGCTTTCTATCATAGGATTTAACCCGGAAAATATCACATACCCGAATTGGAGCACTTCCCGACATCACAGACCCAAATGGTGTTGATTTCTGAATTCTCTGGGGTTGATAACCCCATAGACCACATTTTACCAACTAAAAACTGATATACAGCTGTCTGAATGCTGAATTTCATTATTTGGTTTTCGCAGTAAATTTTAGGGGTAGGCCATATCCTGGTTAGGGTACTTCTAGTAGAGATAAAGCAAAATGGTTCGCATTTTTGAACTCAGAAGGGTCAATTTACACATAGAAGTGGTTTCATCGACACTGATTTATTGACAATTCACAAAATATTGCCCAAAAAATCGTTTTTCTATAGGGAAATAGAGAAATTGAAATTTTCTGTCATATTTTGCAGGTTTTAGTAAATAAATGAAATATGAAAGCATTTCTATGTGTAAATCGACCCTTCTGAGTTCAAAAATGCAAACCATTTTGTTCTATCTCTATTGGAAGTACCCTAACCAGGGTATGGCCTACCCCTAATTTACAGTATGAAAACCAAATAATGAAAATCAGCATTCAGACAGCTGTATATCAGTTTTTAGTTGATAAAATGTGTCAATGGGGTTACAAACCCCGGAGAATTCAGAAATCAACACCATTTGGGTCTGTGATGTCGGGAAGTACTCCAATTCGGGTATGTGATATTTTCCGGGTTAAATCCTATGATAGAAAGCGAGATGATGGGTCGACATCTAAATTAAGTTTTATCGCCATGAAATTTCATAGGCTTGTAACCTATGGGTAATGGACAAAAAATAACCTTGTGGAGGAATAAAAGTAGAATTTTTTTTGGGGTGGACCACCCTAGAGTCCATTCCAACCATTCACCACCCTATTTGTGAACCAGTTTCTCCCTATTTCTTTTTTAAATCTACGCTTTTCCAGCTTGAATCCGTTACTTCTTGATTTACCCTGATTTTGGAGACCCAATTCCATTTTGGTATGCTTTACTGATTGCAATTACAAGAAGTAACATAAGAAAATGTGTAAAATCCCTATATTTCCATTTCCCATTTCCTCCTATCACTATTTTCTGACAAAATGATATAGTTAATGTGAAATAATGCATTCCTGAATTGCTAAAATCTTCCTCATCACTACTAATATGATGTATTACAGATACAAGTTGCTTTAGATGGAACAATATTGAAGAAAAAAATGTGTACACCGAGGACCTGAATATCGTGCCTCTGAGATCTGCATCCACGTGGCCTTTTTTGGAAATACTACGTATATATGTACTAAAATAATTCACTGGAAGACATTTGCTTCAGCTTTTGCAGCAGCTGTTCCCAGTGTACTGTATTTGCCTTCATGTCTCGTTTCTCTGTATCCTAATACAGGGAGGTCCCGCTATACGAGCATTCGGTATACGAGAATCCGATGATACGAGATGTGTAAATTAGGGTCTATTTTCAATATACGAGATCAAAAATCCAATGATAGGACATTCAAACTGGGGTGAGTAAAATTATCAAGTTAAAAATGCGTGCCCTACCACTCCCGGGCTGGACAAAGGGGGATTTGGTTAACCCCAGTGAGGTCACCCCTAGCAAGCCGTGACCTGAAGGGTAATTAAGCATATGGCGCGGCCTGACATTTAGGGGTAATTAGCATGTATTCCGCCCCAACCTTGGGACCGCAGTCAGGTCACCCCTAGCAAGGCTTGACCTGAAGGGTAATTAAGCATATGGCGTGGCCTGACCTTTAGGGGTAATTAGCCAGGTGTACGACCCCAACCTTGGGACCGCTACACTACCTTCTCTTGTATCACGCGGCGTCCCCTACATTACGTCTTTTTTGCTTGTTATGCATGTTTTATGTTTAATTAATGTGCAGTTATGTTATTTTGTGTGCTATTTTCTCTTTCAGAATGCTTTTTCTACAGAATAGGTAGTACAGTGTGGGTAATATAGACGCTGTGTGTTTGTTGTGTTTGCTATAATTTATTTTAGCTTGAAAAACATGTCTTTTTTTTTCTTTTTTTTTTAATTAATGGGGTCCTGGAACCAAACCTATATTTTACCATTAGTTATGTGTTTCGTTATACGAGATTTCGCTTTACGAGTATGCCAGGTGGAACCTAACTGCTCGTATCTTCGGGACCTCCCTGTACTAACAAGGACAATTAACTTGCCCTTTATTAATATATGATGTAAAGATCTGGATGCTAATACACTTATTTAAAAAATGAAAAAAATAAATGATGAAGGATTACCGCTAATTCACTTGAATTCCAACTTTAAACTGTGAAGGCATGAACACTACTCTTTACTTGTATCTCCTAATTCCTGCTGTCATGATCCTGCTTCCTCAGTGCCGATATGCCGATAAATCAACACTATATCACAGATCCTCTCAGGTCATCTGAGCATGCCGAGACTGTAGCATGAACCCTACCCACACACGCTCCGGTTGGCCTGAACAGTCCTGTTCATTCAGGCCGCTGCTCTTTCACACCATCTCACCCCTGACATCGTTCTTAAGCACCTCTATTCTAGTCCATGCCTTTACATTCAATGCCCATGCTTTACCGCCATACTAAAACAGTAAGAGCTACAATTCCTTTAAACATGCCCATCTTTGCTTCCACAATCTCCTCACTCCAAACTTAAGTCAGAGCACCTAAAACCTTAGCTCCTCCTGTCTTGTGGCTCACCTCGAGCCTTCATGGACCTCCCCCTGCCTCAATGTCCTTTCATAAATGTTGGAACATTTTCACCTGTTCAAGGTTCTCGCCATTGAGTACTGTATCAGCACTGCTAAACCTCTTCCCTACTGCATCACATCACTAACTCTTGGCTGCATTCACTAAAGATATTTTTTGTGATACACTTCCATATTCTGTCACTAGACTCTGTAGGTCCTCCCTGTAGTCTGCAACAATTTCTGTATCATCTGCAAACAATAATCAATTAACTTCCTGCTGTCTCTGATCGCTATAAACCATCTAGCCCTTTTTTCCCTGACCTTGGCTTTCACCTCATTCATTACTCCATCCATTCATGTGAGATAACACTGAGAAGAAGTTCTTTTTCTACCCACCCTCCTACATGCATTACTTTTCCTCTAGAAACTTTCCACAGCTCTTACTAACTTCTCACCTATTCTATACATTGGAAGTATCTGCCACACTGCATGTCTGTCGATTTTGTTACATGGTTTCTCCAGGTCCATAATCATACAGTAATTAATATGATGGAAAAAAATTGAATGCAACAATATGGCCTTACCTGAGAAATTGACCTTCCCGTAGAGATTCTGGATCTGTGGTGCAATGCCCAGACGAAAGAGGTAGAGGCTGAGGGCGTGGAGGCAGAACACCACCCGCGGCATGTTCTTTCGGTCGTACACATCTGTTGTCTCTGGGTAGAAGATCTGACGGGACAAGAGATGAACTATAAGTCTCTCCCCATCATGGTCGCTATTATCTAATTTTTCATGCAAGTTATTTCTATTATCCATTCTACATAAAAGAAATTTGCTTTATTTCTTTTCTGATTATTCATGATACAAAACTTAGTAATATCTAAGAGAGTTTCCGTTCTTCTTCATACATGAAATAATCAATATCTGTTCAGCATGGGTTTCGATCGAAATTAAAATGTAAACTAAGTAGCTAAATATACAGACAATTCTGAAGTTTCATGCTAATCTTTATTGTATAACAGCACCAGGTCGGATTCGAACCCTTGGGCAGGGCGTCTGAGTCACCTCACCAAATAAAGGTGCAAAAGTGGAGATGAACCTCTCCACCCCACCTCAACTCGTTGAGGGCAGCAATGACTTTAATCTTTCGCAGCCAAGGCTAATGACAAATTTAATCAATTAAGACAAATTGTATAACGGCAACTATTTTTGCTGTTATACAATTAGTCTTAATTGATTAAACTTGTTTTCAGCATTGGTCATGATTGATTGATTGATTTAATGCCAAAAAGGGGAATGTGCCAGACATCAGAGGTCATATGGCACTATGGCAAAGCATATAAAGGGGAGGGGTTTTAGAAAAATAGTGAAACAGTGAGGGAAGGGGAAAGAACGGAATGTTACAGCAGGATGGTTAGATCAGATGAAGGATGTGGATATGTTGGAAGAAGGAGGTTAAATTTTCCAGGGAGAAGGAGGGGGATTCCGGGAGAATGTCCGCAAGACAGGGAGGTCGGGAAAGTGAGGACAAATGAGGGAAGGAACTGGAACGGGCAGTAGTAAGATCGGGGCAGGATATTAGGACATGTTGGACAGTGAGAGGAGCTTGACAGGGTGTGCAGAGGGTTGGGGCGGGTTAGTCATGATAGATTGAAGGCATTGCTGCACCCAACGAGTTGAGGTGGGGTGAAAACATGCATCTCCACTTTTACACCTTTATTTGGTGAGGTGACTGACAACCTGACCAAGGGTTCGAATCCAACCTGGTGCTGTTATACAATTTGTCTTAATTGAGCTAATCTTTATGACAAAGATGAAGGACAGTCATATTTCTCTAAACTAATTAAGTTCAGAGAGAGAGAGAGAGAGAGAGAGAGACCTGTCAGCTCATGCCCCTGTCTCCTGCAGATATTGCTGATATTAAAAAAGTTGTATGAAAAAATTTATAATGAAGTAGTAGTTATTATTTGCTGTTTTAATAAATTCACACTATTTGCATATTGTGAGCATAGTTTTCAACAAAACTCATTTGAACTTCAATAGGCTACTAAAACTGCATCATATATACTTTGCTAAAATGCTAAAATTCAGACCTTGATGCACCTAATACCCATCGCTAAATAGAGAATTGCCAAATCAAAAAGTGCTGATATCAAGATCCTACTGCATATCCATTTTTTGGTGCAAATATATTTTACACATATTACCATTTATTGCAAGGACCACCCATATAATGTACACATCCGAAAACAGCTATCACTTTTCTGGCCCTGCTGCAATGGTAGATATTCCTGTTATCAATAAAGCATTATAGCTGGATAGCTGCAAACATTCACTCAAATACATTAAATGTTTCCTTGGTGAGAAAATGTTAATAACACTAAGACATTTATCAAAACCTTCATGCACATCAATATCCCAGGCACACAAGAAACGATGAACTACCAAGTTTTTTCAACATCAACCATCTAAATACAGGCTTGGGATGGTTCACTCTTGGTGTTAGTCACTAGAGGACCTCCCACCTTGGCCTAATATTGGCCCATTCACTCACACTGGGCAGCTTGATCTTCTCCAGGGCCTTGAGGAAGTAGTTAATGTTGTCTGTGTGCCGGAAAGTCACACCGCTAACCCTGTAGCGCATCAGGTCACCATCATATATCCGCCGCAGAGGCACCGTGTCGGGGGCAAAGAAGTGTGCCAGTTTGGCCAGGTACACACCATGGCGTAGTTGTTCCTCAAGCTCCCCAGCCTCAGGCAGCTCTTCTTCAATGCATGCCTCCATCCACCTGTAGGTGAAGAGAACTGCCTCAGTTTTTGCTTCTTTTCACTGATTCAAGGAAAAATAATGAAAAAAAGTAATATAGCAGGTAGTAAGGTCATTGCCCTGAAGAGACCTCACATGATTAATTGATCAGTAAAGACACAAACTTGACTAATGCATGTTCTTGCCTGTATGTGTATGTGAATACATATTTGCACAATCCACTAAAGATTTGGGTGTGATGATCAGGGTACTAATATGCAAAAACATGAGAATCAAGACCAATGGCTTATTACTAAGGGATTTCCTAACCACGCCATGCTCTCCTTTAAATTTGGCATACTTACTTCTTGGCCTCCTCCAGGTGACACAGGTACTGGTACGAAACATTTTTGTGCCGCTGCTCATCCATCTCCTGCACATCAAGGGAGCCATCTCCTGCTCCTGAAATAACACAAATTATGTAGAGTTGAAACTCACTTCTCCAATACATAAGTGTGCTTTGTGTAAAAAAAAAAATGCTTTAATGATCTACCACTGACACTATTGATGTGTTTTTTCCAAGCAGTCAAATAGAAAATTTGAAACCTATATTTGTGTAAGACCATCATCAAACAAGACTGTATACATATGTTGATGATTTGCATATAAAACCCTAGTTATAAAATAGTCACACCAACAGCGACTGACAGAAGTGCTGAATAAGTACTGAAACTCATGACTTAAAAAAACAAATAAACTTTGGAAGAAATCAGCAAATCAGAGAATGTTTAACTTCAAACACAACATAACTATGCTGAGGCTTCTGAAATGTTAAGACACTGAGACAGGTCTTCTTGCCCTTTTATGCTCCTACAATCTAGAATAGTACCCTAACACTGGCAATGCAATGGCCCTATCAGGCAGGACACTCACATAGAATATTGCCTACTCTAATGGGTTTGATGATGCAAATATTCATATCAGATCAAATCGAATAATTCTATAACTTTCTGAAACCTGATTATCTCCATTAGGAACGCTTTTCAGATATCTGCAATTTATAACTTGTAACATAATATTCATTAGGGTAAACCTTCATTAGTGTTCAAAAAACAATGTATCAACCTGAAACACTACACATATATAAAAATAATCTTACCAGTTCATACAGACAATGAGAAACTTGACATTACAGTACTATAGATTAGAACAGTTAATTCATACAGACCTTTATTTTCAAATTGGACAGGAAGTTGTACAAATACATGTAAACTTAATACCAATGCAACAGGTGATTTACATTACGGTGCTAAAAAGAGCTCATTGAATACCGAACCCCAGATCACCCCATGTAACAGCATACTGAAAATTAGAAATACCCTGCCTCACCCCTGTACACATGACACAGCATACTGGTTGAGTTAGGAATACCCTGCCTCACCCCTGTACACATCACACAGCATACTGGTTGAGTTAGGAATACCCTGCCTCACCCCTGTATACATGACATAGCATACTGGTTGAGTTAGGAATACCCTGCCTCACCCCTGTATACATGACACAGCATACTGGTTGAGTTAGGAATACCCTGCCTCACCCCTGTATACATGACACAGCATACTGGTTGAGTTAGGAATACCCTGCCTCACCCCTGTACACATGACACAGCATACTGGTTGAGTTAGGAATACCCTGCCTCACCCCTGTATACATGACATAGCATACTGGTTGAGTTAGGAATACCCTGCCTCACCCCTGTATACATGACACAGCATACTGGTTGAGTTAGGAATACCCTGCCTCACCCCTGTACACATGACACAGCATACTGGTTGAGTTAGGAATACCCTGCCTCACCCCTGTATACATGACATAGCATACTGGTTGAGTTAGGAATACCCTGCCTCACCCCTGTATACATGACACAGCATACTGGTTGAGTTAGGAATACCCTGCCTCACCCCTGTATACATGACACAGCATACTGGTTGAGTTAGGAATACCCTGCCTCACCCCTGTATACATGACATAGCATACTGGTTGAGTTAGGAATACCCTGCCTCACCCCTGTATACATGACACAGCATACTGGTTGAGTTAGTAATACCCTATAGGAATATTATTCCTCTTCTTCTTTCTGTTTAACGTCACGTCTTTCCCAAAATATTTATGAGGTTAGACGGCCGATGATACGCTTCCAACTATCTCTATCCATTGCCTCAACTTCTTCAATGTCCAATGATGCCAGATCCTCTTCAACACACTGTCTCCATGTCTTCCTTGGCCTGCCCGGTGGACAGCGGCCTGGAACTTCCACTCTTAACAGCTCTCCCCAATGCCTCACCACCTTCTTTCCTCTTCATGTGCCCAAACCACCTCAATCGCCTTACTCTCAGTACTGTACTCAGCTCCTTTAATCCACATTTTCTTGCCACCTCTTCACTCGACACTTCATCTCATCAAATAGTAGGTGCTAAGAGGGCCAATGTCTTCCCATCTAACGTCCCCACGCTGGAAACGAAGCACAGCGCATTTATCAGCATTCAGTTTTTGTATCCATGATCCTGCTACCTCAAATCGAGTTTTGTCTCTGACACCTCGACATGTCATTTGCCATGACTGTACACGAGTCGTGTCATATCTGTAAGTAAATCTTGAGGTCGTCTGCCAACAATTTACAATTACTGACAACAGAAGTAGGGAGATAGTGCACATTTATATGAGGAATATTATTCCTCATATAAATCGAATACTTTTTGGAGTATGAGGCAGGTCCCTCTTCTTTTTGCTGTGATGTCCCGCCGTAGACGCCAAGACTACGTTGAAGTCTTCTCAACTGTGAAGGACCTCATCCCAGCTCTCTGTATCCAAAAGGTTACGCTAGACTTTGACCAGGTAGTGTGGGGAGCTGTTCGTGATGTTTTGCCAGATGTGGAGATGCAGGGATGTCTTTCACTGGGCTCAAGCTGTATTCAGGAAGGTAGTGGATCTTGGTTGTAAAGTGCCCTACCAAACCTCTGGTGCTATACATGAGTATATCAGGCCACTCCTTGCACTACCCTTCCTCCCAGCATTGTTTGAAACCCTAGCTGACAACGCTACTCCTCCACTGCAGCCACTGTTGGATTAATACTACATCAGGACAACTTAGGTCGATAACCCTAGGTGGCCAGTCGCATCCTGGTTTTTTAATACCATGCGTGTATAGTAGCATATCTATGATCTTACTGATTAATTAGACATTCGCTCAAATGGTCCTCCGCTCATATAGCCATTCGCTCGAAAGGTTGTCATTCTAAAACTATACTCTGTAAAATGAAGACTCATTAGAGCAGACATTCTAATGTGCTGGAAGATTTTTCACACCATTTTCCAAGTGTAGGAAGTGTTTCACACCATTTTCCAAGTGTAGGAAGTGTTTCACACCATTTTTCAACCAGATGTTCTATTGAGATTGAGAAAAGACAAAATAAATGGATGCAAGCTTTATTGAAAGATCTGAGTAAGACTGGAGTGCTGAAACAGGGTGTGAGGTGTGAGACAAAGGAGAGTATAAGGCAAAAAATGAGTTGGACACAAGAGAGTGGGTGAATGAAATGAATGAAAAAACAAGTTTGAAAATGTTTAGAAAATGGAGAAGAGAAGGGAGGCCAAGAAGAAGTATACAGCAATGACCAAGCTTCAGAACTACTGTTTAAGTGCAAGACACTACAATTAAATGACAGAAGGTTTTAGGGAGAAGAAATAACATGTGACTTGTGTGGGGTGGAAAAGGAGGACTTAAAACATTTTTTGCTATGGTGCCCAGCATACAATAATGAAAGAAAGAAAAGTGCGAGGCTACAACATCCATACATAGAGGAGGAAGAGGATATAGTGGGGGAGTATTTGTTTGAAGATGGAAATGTGGAAGAAGCAAAAAGAACAATCAACAGTTTTTGGATGACCACAGAAAATAAGAGGAAAGAAACTAAAGGACAGAATAAGAGAAGACAACTAAATAAAGACCCAGACAGCAAGAAGAAACACGTCAGGGAGTGCCAATGAAAAAGGCCAGACTCCAGACCCACAACTGAACTGAACTATTTGTGTTGGCACCTGAGGTAGGTAGGTACAAGAGGGCACAGGTTCAAATTGGCACACTCATCCAGGCCACACTGACGCTAGAAAGAGATTTTTCTTTTGCCAGTTTGAGTCTGCTCTCCACTCGACTTTGTGTTCTCTACTCTCTGAATATATAAACTGATGATTTAGTTCCTAACAGCATTAACTTTAAATTTTGCTAAGGACATACAAATAAGTCCATCTTTGTTGCTAATGTGTTCAGTTATATTTAATACATAGATTGGCGTGCCTGCAGATCTGAGTCACCCCTCTATTGCTATTGTGCCTCCTGTTCTCTCCCTGGACATGACCACCTGATACTACGGGTGGCTAACCCTGCCTCACCCCTGTCAACCACCAACACATCTAGTTCAGAGGATGACTATGGCTGAGGCACCTTGCTGCACCTCCACCTGTACCGCCGCTCCGCCCCTTGAAACCCTACCCTGCGGCCCCTTGACCCCGGGCACCGCCGTTACACTCCTCCCTCCTGGTGCCCCACACAACACTCAGGCCAGACTGAAAACAACCTCCCATTACCGGGCATATGGCACGAGTAACACTGGTAACCTTTAAGTCACTATGTGGACTTGCATATTCAAACTATCAAGAGAGCGTTTGTATTTTAGGAGGATGGATCAGCTGATGCCGCGGGGTGTGCCTGGCCCTTCATTCTGCCAAGTTAATTCCTTCCTCCTGCTCTGTACTATCCACTGCTTCACTTCATTCATGCATAAAATAGTTTATAAGTATATTACCTTTGTTGTGGGTTGCCATGCTGAATGAAACTTTCTTTATATTCGGTAAGAATCACTTAAAAACACATTCAACATCAGTGTACGTCCTACACCACACCCGCCATGGCTTCATATGTGCGGCCGCGGCCTGCCATTGGCTGGTTGCTGGCGCTCTCATTGGCCGCGGAGGCTAGAATTTCGAGCTGTGATTGGTTGCCTTTCAAGCGACCGCCAGCACAATTTTATTTATCACAACACAGGAAATTATTGTGATTGTGATGCTGGAAGTAATTGTTGAGTATCTGTTGAACTTATAACCGTCTATGATTGATTGATATATTCAGCTCACATACCCTACTGATCTTGTTATATTTAGTATCTTGACAATCCTGAAATTTATCGCGCGATATTCGAAATTCACTTTCATTTTCTACCATCCAGTCTCTGGTGGATATAATAGTCACGCATCATTGCCTTGCTGAATAGACTTTGGCTTTGGCAATATCAGTCCCCGTAATTGTTTAGTAGCCTATGTTAATATATATATATAAGGTTAAAAGACTAGAAGTGTAAAAGACACGTATAAAATGGATGAGTGTGAATGGCGACCTATGTCATAAGATAAGAACCGCAGTGGGTCAACGTTGCCGCATATGGGTGTTGCCTGCACTGATAAAATTATGAGGATGGCATACCGACGAGCATGGCAACGAAGCAAGCGATGAGAAGAGTGAAGATTGAATTATCTTTCTTACATAATAAAAGAACCAGTCGAGGTGGTGGATCAGCCGAAGCTACCACCTCGCCAGCCCTCACACCAACACCCCCGCATTGGAACACTATACAATTATTTCCATAGAGTAGAATTTAACAGCCATACATTTTAGCCATCGTACTAGTAATTACCAACAAGAGGAATCATGGCAAGTGAGTTTCATTTCAATCAGAGGTGTGGGGGAGGGGAGGCGAGGAAAGATAGCTGATATACACACTTCTGGGAAAGTAAACGAAAGAAAATATTGGTAAAAATCACAAACGCTGAGTAAAATCTCTTCAGCAGTTCAGCCATTAGAGGTGGAAGGAGGGACGGTACGTAGTACGTGGCCACCTGCCTGCCTTATCCCCAAGGGGTTGACTTGAGTCAGGTATAAGTGTGAAGAGCCGCGCTGATGCCCTCGCCCCTCGCCCCATCTGTTTCCTACCGTCCCTGACCGCTCGCCCACATCCACGTGCATGTCCACGCCCACAGTCTAATGTGTCCACTCCCGTACGCCCATACCAGTCAACGGGCGTGCGTGTGGAAAGACGTTCTGGGAAAATATGAATAAACAACCCTAAATTGCACTTGGTTTTCGTGCAAGGACTCGATTAAACGAGCCTTTTTCAGCACGACGAGCGTAATTGTAAGGCCATTTACTTCCACCCTCCTCCACCCTTCCTCCTCCATGAGTCATACCCACTCCCTCATCCTCTCATCCCCTTTCCCATCTTGCATATGTTTCTGTATTCCTTTTTTTCTTATTCCTTGTCATTCATCCCCTCTCAGTCCTTGCAATTCCTCTTTCCTTCATACCTCCATCCCCTCTCCCTTGTTCGTTCCTTCGTCACACTCCACCCTTGACACCTACACGGGACGATGGCAATAAACCGGATAATATCGTCCTATACCGCATCCGTTAATTCAGCCGAGTAACTGCCCCCAAGGCCGTCCCGACCTGCCCCACCCCGCCCGTATATATAGGCTACCACGGATTTGGCCACTTATCAAACAGCATTTCACCTATATAACTACAAAATCATTCAAAATTGTGATCTACCCTCAGTACAATGTGGGGTCCAGACAAAACCCCCCTAGGACAAAACCCCCCTCGGACAAAACCCCCAAGGACAAAAACCCCTTGGACAAAACCCCCTAAGCTAAAGTGCGAAATAGGACAAAACCCCATCAGTTTAATACCATTAAAATTAGAAGAAAAAATATAATTTAAGCAATTTATTACTGAAGTAATCATGAAAAATATTATAATCTTTCTTTGTGTTTGTTCACTAAACACGTGTGTAGGCGTTAATACTTACATTTCTACATCCATGATTTCAAGAAAGTTAGAAGGGGCTATCTGGAGAGTCTGTCATTTTGTGTCTTCATCTGTGTCATAGTATGCCTATAAATGAACAAATTACAAAAATATATCAACCGAGTAGCGACGTTGATAATGGGCTACACTAAAAAAAAGGTCTCCATCTACTGTTTATGTTCTGAGTGTCCTCCCGCCGTCGTCGTCGCCCGAAAAAAACACAGAGTAGTGTAATTTGAAACCGTCTATACTTGCAGCTACAAAGCATAAAACAACGCTGAAACAGGGAAGATTATACAATCATGATATAAACTACTGTGTATCATCTTTAGTGGTACATACACAGCAGTAGTGATGCTATAATTCGTAATATTTGGCGGTTGGCGACATTATTGCAACTGGTGACTAAATTAAGTGTTATCTACGCTAGCTATAGGTAAAAACCTATCAAACCTATCAACACCAATCTATCAAAACCCATATATCATATAATGAATGTAATATTTTACATCTCAGAGAAGTGTTCATAAACTACAAATAATAAGAATAAAAATTTTGATTTTAAAAGTTCTTGTTTTTTTGTCCCAGGGGGGTTTTGTCCTCAGGTTTTATTTTCCTAGGGGGATTTTGTCCTAGGGGGGTTTTGTCCTAGGGGGGTTTTGTCCTACACTCGTACAATGTAGGCTATACCAACAGATATTTTATAGTGGTGATGGTGGGGTAGAAAGGGTAGATATACGTGATAATTATAGAGGTCTAGCTACTATAGGTGAAGGCCTTGCATGGCGTGATATGAGCCTATGAGGGAGAGCTGAGAACGAAAACTGTTGTGAAATACCCATTGATCACTCCACCCATGGTGGAGATGGACAAATATGATTAGGCAACCATTGATCAGGGAGGTAATAGAGAGCATGTGTATATTGTAGTGGAGGAGAAGAACTATTGGCAGTAGACCACTGCCACTGCCAGAGGTGGTAAAGGTGGGGAAAGCAGCGGGTGGATGAGGAGGATATGAGAGGTGGGCGTGAATACCATGACGTCACGCCAACCACTTGTGTTAAATGTGTTCTCGACGTCTGCACTAGCAAAACAAACTGCCCGTGCCTTCCCACCTCTTCCCCTGAAGCTGAAGGTAGTCAGCTGTGTGGCCAGAACTAGACACCCTATAAAGGGGCACACACAAGGGGAAAACACTTTCATGCGGGGGCCACCATTGAAATGAAGTATGCATAGCTATGATCTGAAATGACTTTCAAATTAAAGCAAAATGTAGTACAACTTCTGCGTTTTGTAAAACTGACATATACAAGTATAGTACAAATTAAGATAAAGTGTTAAAAGTACCGTAGATAACACTATAGTCGCCACGGTGCACTAATGTCGCCAGGCGGCATATATTACGAATTATCGGCCGCTTTTTTAAACCTGGACTAGGTAGCCCCTTCTAACGTGGAGCTTCCATGTTAGACTCTATAGTTGTACCAATGCCACGAACGCGTCACTACTGATTTTTGTGTGCCACTGAAGATGATACACAGTAGTTTATATCATGAGTCATGACTGTATAATCTACCCTGTTTCAGCGTTGTTTTATGCTTTGTATCTGCAAGTATATACGGTTTCAAATTTCGTTACTAGTTTTTTTTCGGGCGACGACGACGGCGGGAGGACACTCAGAATATAAACACTAGCAGGCGATCTTAGTGTAGGTTGCCACTCGGTTGATATTTTTGTAATTTGTTCATTTATAGCCATAATATGACACAGATGAAGACACAAAATGACACAAACTTTCCAGATAGCCCCTTCTAACTTTCCTGAAATCATGGATGTAGAAATGTAAGTATTAACGCCACCACACGTCTGTAAATAACAAAGAAACGTTGTCCTGGCGACTTTACTGTTATCTACGGAGTGCTGAGGTTCAGAGCTGGGCGTTGCGGCACCGAGTTGCGACTTTGCGACTTTGCGACTTTGCCGCACTATGAATTTCGAAGTCGCAAAGTCGAAAGTCGCAAACGTTTTGAAAAAATCGGACTAAGCAAAGTCGCACCGCCAATTTTCCGCGACTTTTGCCCCGACTTTGAACAGGAACAAAGACGACTTTTTTGAAAGAGCGGCATTCGGAATGCGGGCCTCTTACGAGGCCTCCTGGCCAGGAGGACGTAGAGGAGGAGGAGGAGGACCTGTAGATATTAGTTTAGGCTGTGTTTGAACTAAAAAATGAATAAATATGTGTTTTTCTGCCTTATAAAAGCATGTTTCTGTTATCGCGCTAAAGTTTACTTTGTAATTTAGCGGAGTCGCACCGGGAAAAATAAGTCGCAGTCGCAAAGTCGCAAAGTCGCAAGTCGCACTGGGGGGGCCAAAAATAGAGTCGCAGGGTCGCAGTCGCACCAGGTCCGGCGGCAAAGTCGCAAAGTCAAAGTCGCACCTGAAAAAAATAAAGTCGCGCCCAGCCGCAAGAACTGAGCCAAAAGCAAAGGGGCCAGAGGCTGGACGCCTATATTTGATAATACTAATAGTAGTAGTACTATTAGTATTAGTATAGTACCGTATATAACAGTATAGTCGCCCCCTGCATTAATGTCGCCAGGCGCCAAATATTACGAATTATAGCATCACTACTGATGTGTATGTGCCACTGAAGATGATACACAGTAGTTTATATCATGACTGTATAATCTGCCCTGTTTTAGCGTTGTTTTATGCTTTGTATCTGCAAGTATATACGGTTTCAAATAAAAATTTTCACTACTCGGTTTTTTTTTCGGGCGACGACGATGGCGGGAGGACACTAAACATAAACACTAGATGGCGACCTTAGTGTAGCCCGCTAACAACGTCGCCACTCGGTTTTATTTTTGTAATTTGTTCATTTATAGCCACAATATGACACAGATGAAGACACAAAATGACACAGACTCTCCAGATAGCCCCTTTTAACTTTCCTGAAATCATGAATGCAGAAATGTATAAGTATTTACGCCACCAGACGTCTGTAAATAAAAAAACACGTTGTCCTGGCGACTTAAGTGTTATCTACGGTAGTAATAGTTGGTCGTAGTAGTAGTAGTAGCAATAGTAGTAGTAGCAATAGGAGTAGTAGTAGTAGTAGTGGCAATAGTAGTAGTAGTAGTAGTAGTAGTACGTGGTAGTATTAGTAATAGGAGTAGAAGTAGTTAGTTTCTAGTAGGTATACAACCTTATAGATAGTACTGTAGTAGTAGTAGTGCGTAGTAGTAGTAGTATTAATAGTAATTGTAGTATTGTAGTAGAAGTATCAATTGTTGTTGTTTGTAAGTTCTATTGGACAATATTGACTGTGGAATGATGTTGCTAACGTTTGGTGGTGAAGTGTGTTGTTTGGTAACGTTATATAGTGGTGTTGGTGGTGGTGGAAGGATCTACTCCGTGACGTTACAAGGATATGTAACACCTGTTGCTAAACGAGCTCGGTTCCCATCCCTCCCTGCATATCCAGTACGTACGTCTGCCTCGCAGATACCTGGGTGCGAGGGTGGTGGTGATACGGCCATTGCATAACCTGGCTGTGATGGGGTGGGGGGAAGGGATAGGCAGGTTTACCATGAGAGCTGTTATGTAATGATAATGATGATAATGATCATATTAATGATAATGAGAGCAATGATAAGGAAATATTGCTTGTCACAGTGTATCTCTGAGGATGGAAGATGGGTAGAGGAAATTTAATTTAGTTATGGAATTAGAAATGTATTAAAAAAAAAATAAAGAATTCCAATCATCATTTAAATTCAATTTTTCAAATTTTTCGAGATAAAATGTTGTTGTAGGTGGTGGTGGTGGTGGTGAAGAGAGAGGTGCATGGCGGTGGTCGTGGTGGTGGTGGTGGTGTAGGGAGAGGTGCATGGCGGTGGTCGTGGTGGTGGTGGTGGTGTAGGGAGAGGTGCATGGCGGTGGTCGTGGTGGTGGTGTAGGGAGAGGTGCATGGCGGTGGTCGTGGTGTAGGGAGAGGTGCATGGCGGTGGTCGTGGTGTAGGGAGAGGTGCATGGTGGTGGTGGTGGTGTAGGGAGAGGTGCATGGTGGTGGTGGTGGTGTAGGGAGAGGTGCATGGCGGTGGTGGTGGTGTAGGGAGAGGTGCATGGCGGTGGTCGTGGTGTAGGGAGAGGTGCATAGTGGTGGTGGTGGTGTAGGGAGAGGTGCATGGTGGTGGTCGTGGTGTAGGGAGAGGTGCATGGCGGTGGTCGTGGTGTAGGGAGAGGTGCATGGTGGTGGTCGTGGTGTAGGGAGAGGTGCATGGTGGTGGTCGTGGTGTAGGGAGAGGTGCATGGTGGTGGTGGTGGTGTAGGGAGAGGTGCATGGCGGTGGTCGTGGTGTAGGGAGAGGTGCATGGTGGTGGTCGTGGTGTAGGGAGAGGTGCATGGCGGTGGTCGTGGTGTAGGGAGAGGTGCATGGCGGTGGTCGTGGTGTAGGGAGAGGTGCATGGCGGTGGTCGTGGTGTAGGGAGAGGTGCATGGTGGTGGTGGTGGTGTAGGGAGAGGTGCATGGCGGTGGTCGTGGTGTAGGGAGAGGTGCATGGCGGTGGTCGTGGTGTAGGGAGAGGTGCATGGCGGTGGTCGTGGTGTAGGGAGAGGTGCATGGTGGTGGTCGTGGTGTAGGGAGAGGTGCATGGTGGTGGTCGTGGTGTAGGGAGAGGTGCATGGTGGTGGTGGTGGTGTAGGGAGAGGTGCATGGCGGTGGTCGTGGTGTAGGGAGAGGTGCATGGTGGTGGTCGTGGTGTAGGGAGAGGTGCATGGCGGTGGTCGTGGTGTAGGGAGAGGTGCATGGCGGTGGTCGTGGTGTAGGGAGAGGTGCATGGCGGTGGTCGTGGTGTAGGGAGAGGTGCATGGTGGTGGTGGTGGTGTAGGGAGAGGTGCATGGCGGTGGTCGTGGTGTAGGGAGAGGTGCATGGCGGTGGTCGTGGTGTAGGGAGAGGTGCATGGCGGTGGTCGTGGTGTAGGGAGAGGTGCATGGCGGTGGTCGTGGTGTAGGGAGAGGTGCATGGTGGTGGTGGTGGTGTAGGGAGAGGTGCATGGTGGTGGTGGTGGTGTAGGGAGAGGTGCATGGTGGTGGTCGTGGTGTAGGGAGAGGTGCATGGTGGTGGTCGTGGTGTAGGGAGAGGTGCATGGCGGTGGTCGTGGTGTAGGGAGAGGTGCATGGTGGTGGTGGTGGTGTAGGGAGAGGTGCATGGTGGTGGTGGTGGTGTAGGGAGAGGTGCATGGCGGTGGTGGTGGTGTAGGGAGAGGTGCATGGTGGTGGTCGTGGTGTAGGGAGAGGTGCAAGGTGGTAGTGCACATAGTGGTGTAGGGAAAGGTGCATGGTGCAGGAACGGTAGCTTTCCAATATTTATCTCCGTTTTCCTCATTCTTCCCTGTCTTAACTCTGCCGCCTATGCTCATCCTTTCACTCGTTTCTTTATACTTTTTTCCCTTATTTTTTTTTTACATTGAAGAACGCATTGGGTTAGACTCCCCCCCCCCCCCCCCCGTTAGAGTGAAGCATAATTATGTTCCTTTGCAATTTTAACAAACTATAGTCCTCTCTGTCTGATAGGATTTAACCACTTACATATCATTTTAATCTATTAATTTGAAAGAAACTCGTATCAATGAGTAGGCTACTACTGGTAGAATATATAATGGCATAATATCTAATAGTATATAAAATGGTTATAGTGATGGTAAAGACAAAAAGGATGCGTAGGACGTGGAAAAGAATACGAGAGAGAGAGAGAGAGAGAGAGAGAGAGAGAGAGAGAGAGAGAGAGAGAGAGAGAGAGAGAGAGAGAGAGAGAGAGAGAGAGAGAGAGAGAGAGAGAGAGAGAGAGAGAGAGAGAAGAGAGAGAGGGAGAGGAGAGAGAGAGAGAGAGAGAGAGAGAGAGAGAGAGAGAGAGAGAGAGAGAGAGAGAGAGAGAGAGAGAGAGAGAGAGGAGAGAGAGAGAGAGAGAGAGAGAGAAAACGGCGTGGCTATTGGATAACTATAGTAAAGTGTGTGGAGAAGATGGATGAGGAGTGAGGAGGAGGGAGCTAGAGGGTGGGAGGGGACACAAAGGGGGCCCCGGGGTGAGGGATGAGGCTGAACTGTGTGCGGTGGAGGGGAAGGCCACGTCGACGATGACCTTGAGGCCGCTACAAGAAGACTGCAGACGTCCTCGCTTCACGTAGGAATCCAGAACACTTGCGGCTGACGTGCCTGCCTCTTGCCCCATTTGGCTCGCAGCAGTGGAGAGGGCGTGGCTGCATCCCCTCCTCTGCTGCTTATCTCCGCCTGACAGACAACCAGCACCTCGCGTCCACTCAGAAAGTTTCGTCAAAGTTTTTGTTGCATGCAATATTTTCGGACTGTCATGGAATACAAGGGAGGCATCATGCACGTCGGAATAACTGCTTGGTGGTTGTACTTTGAAAGTATTAAGCTCAAGAGTTTTACAGGGAAGCTGTTCTGAGTGGCGATAATGAATCACACACATTCATTACACACACACACACACACACACGCACACACACAGGGTATTCCGTATTGTAGTGGTAGCACATTCGGTTCACAACTAAGAAGTCCCGGGTTCGATCCCCGGGCGGATTGGAGAACGATATGAGCTGTCTTCTTAACACCCGAGTCCCTGCCAGCAGTGAATGGGTACCGGGTGTTAGCCAGGGGTTTGTGACCCGCCTCCCGGGGTGGTGGCTTCCCCAACACTAAAGGATGAATGATAAAAATGTAGCTATGGAGACGGGGCCATACGAGTGTAGCTCAGGCCCTGTAAAATACAACTAGATGAACAACTAGATGAATACACACACATATTACCGTCACGATGGCCTGCCATTCTGTGGTTAGCCGGTTCGAATCCTCACTGCTCCTGGATATTTTTAACTGACAAATTCAGGCGGTTACTGTCCTCCTTGAGCAAGGGGATGGGTGTGTGTGGTGTGTGATGTCCTAGCATCACGGTAATAATGAGCTCCAAGATCGCACCGTGAGGGTGAAACGAGTGATCGCGAGTCCGACTCGCATGGACAAGGCCATGGCCTATTGGGTGAATAACACACACACTATGAGCTCTTTCCGGAGGGGTAACAGCTGAAGATCACGTGTCCAGTAGGGTACGCCGTATAACAAAAATTCTTTTTCTCAACTTTGGCATGCCAATTTCCTATGTAAAATGGAATTGTAAGACGATTTTATCCAGTACCATTTTTGCATTTGAGCAATTCTTACTATGCAAAATCGCACTTTTATATTGCACCCTTATCGAATAATGCTTAAATGAGTACGCAGTGTCCGGTTGGTCCTATGTATTGCATCATGCACTAATATGAGTTCCAAATGACTAGCGTGGTAAGCTCTTTCTGATCAGTTGGTTCATCAGGCACTACATCACAGTGTCACAGCCTCTACGTTGGCCTAGAACGTGTCCATCATGTCCTTCTTAGACCTGAAGCAGGGCATGACTCTTTCGGTGCTCTGAGTGTGGATAGAGAACTCCGGAACCTCGTACGGCTTGCCCAGGACCTCCTGGATCTGATCCCCGGACAGTGAACAGGTGAATGCCGGCTAGTGCACCTGGCCAGGCTGCCAGCTGATCAGTGTCTGCAAGCTGGTGGCTGACAAGTTCAGCTTGGGTGTGATGCGAGGTCTTACACTGGTGTCCCCATACTCCTCGCCAACCCTCAGCTTCAAAATCTGCACGGCGAACCTGCGGTCGTCCTCACTCTGACTCGCCATCAGCGAGAGGAGGACACATTCTGAGTGTGCGAACCATGCTCCTGTCCGCACGTAGAAGGTCACAGCTGTTTGGACCTTCTTGGGCTGCGACCTCATCACTCTGAGCTGCGTGAGGATGTGCTTGGGACCGTCCTCTAGTCTGTGGTGAACCTTGATGTCGTAGTAGAGTTTGAAGTACACCTGCAAGCAGTACTTGACTAGGATTTCCAGGGTGTTCAGTTCTTTGCCAGTCAGTCCATGCTTTCTGGTCCACATGTACACGAGCGACTGGGCTGCGGTGAGCCATCTGGAGTGGGACACCTTGCCACACTTGAGCTCCTGCAGCTCGGACGGGAGAACGCCCCGCTTCACAGCCTGGACCAGCTGGTAGGAGACCTGCTGGTCAGTGGACATGTTGACCAGGACATACTCCGGTATCTCCGTGAGATCTTCACCGCCTAGCACTCCTCTGAACTCTGCGTTGTACTGCATCTCATTCACGCTGGACAGCAGACTGCACACTGGACCCGTGAAGCCAGTGTCAGATGAGGTAGGCCCGTCGATGCTGGTGATAAGGTGGCGCAGGTGCAACTCGTTTGTGTGCAACACGCATATACTCCAGAAGAGCTTGCGTCCCGGCATAATCTCCAAATGGGCGTGAGTACCACCCTTCCACCCCGTGTTGGCCCTAGTTGAGTCACCTTGCAGTACGATCAGTGAGTCGGTGGAGTCGTATGTCACCAGCAGATCATAGAGAGCCTGAGCCACCTTGAACGCAGGCTTCTCAGGTGGCACCGGGTCCTCTGGTACAAAGTGCCAAAGGTACCTTCCAGATGGCTCCTCTGTCACTGACACATGCTCCTCCCTGATCAACCTTGGGTGCAGTTTCCCATAGCTGTCGGGCACCATCGGCCTGGTCTTGTCCTTCCTCCCATCGTAACCCAATCCAACTATTTTGGTACACTGGTTAGGGTACGCCGTATAACAAAAATTCTTTTTCTCAACTTTGGCATGCCAATTTCCTATGTAAAATGGAATTCTAAGACGATTTTATCTAGTTCCATTTTTGCATTTGAGCAATTCCTACAATGCAAAATCGCACTTTAAGCTATGTTTTGCATATAAATATAAAAGTCCATTTTTGCATAGCAAGAAGTGCTCAAACCAAAAAGTTGAAGGGGACAAACCACCCTTAAAATTCTATTTTACATAAGAAAACACCTTGGCAAATTCGAAATAATCTATATTTCACTTTTCATTGGACCTACGGCGTACCCTAGACTGTCCAGCGCATGATCAGGCCGTGGGTGAGTCACACACACACACGTCATACGCACACACACACATATATATATATATATATATATATATATATATATATATATATATATATATATATATATATATATATATATATATATATTATATATATATATATATATTTCTCTCTCTCTCATCTCTCTCTCTCCTCTCTCTCTCTCTCTCTCTCTCTCTCTCTCTCTCTCTCTCTCTCTCTCTCTCTCTCTCGATATATATATATATACTAGCCGCAAAGCCGCCCTCCGGGCGGACTTTTGGCTAGCTCCTGCGGAGGGCTATTGGTGGGCCTTAGGCCCACCACTGTGTTTGGTGGGCCTTCGGCCCACCAAACATGGACTCTCCAGATAGCCCCTTTTAACTTCCTGAAATCATGGATGTAGAAATGTATGTATTCCCCCACCCATTCACTCACCCATTACCCATCACCCCCACCTTCACTCACCATTACCCATCACCCCTCACCCATTCACTCACCCATTACCCATCACCCCCACCCATTCACTCACCCATTACCATCACCACACACCCATTCACTCACCCATTACCCATCACCCCCCACCCATTCACTCACTCATTACCCATCACCCCCCACCCATTCACTCACCATTACCCATCACCACACACCCATTCACTCACCCATTACCCATCACCCCCCACCTATTCCCTCACCATCACCCATCACCCCAACCCATCACCCCCACCCATTCACTCACCCATCACCCCACACCCATTACCCATCACCCCACCCATTCACTCACCATTACCCATCACCCTACATCAAGGCTTCCTCAATTCTCGCAACCACTTTGGTTTCACAATTCTCGCTAATAGGCTGCTAAAAAAAAAAAAAAAAAAAAGTGATCGGATCATCTCATAAGTGGGCTTATGACCTTCCCTGGTCGACCCGATTCCAAAAAATGTGCCATATGAGTGGTTTGCGCCACGGGGGGCGGAACCTATACCACACACACACACACACACACACACAGACAGACAGACAGACAGACAGACAGACAGACAGACAGACACACTTTCGCTTTTATTAATATATAGATAATATAGATATATATATATATTATATATATATATATATATATATATTATATATATATATATATATTTTATATATATATATATATATATATATATATTCTCTTTGGCAAACGAGGTTGAAAGCAGTCAAACATTCTCGTTTATTGAGCTTTTTATGCACGGATTCTATTTGCCGTACAATTTTTTTGTGTTCTTCTGATAAGTTATTCAGAAGTTTTCCAATGAATAGCGACGTTTCGAAACTATCTTTATATTATATATCTATTATATAAAGAAAGAAGCACACGCCGGTTCCGGAGGGAGCTGGTATTACGTATATATATTATATATATATATATATATATATATATATATATATATATATATATATATTATATATATATATATATATAATATATATATATATATATATATATATATGGGCAACTCTTTGACAAGCGCTTGCCTTAATGCACCACAAAGAAATGATACCAAGAAGCACTATGTGTGATGTGACAAATATCCGGAAAATGGTTACCAAGGGAAGTGGAGACAAGAGTGTTATAAAAGACGGAGGGGGGAGGGAGGGGGGAAGATCTTTGGGAGGTGAAGGTACGCATCCAGTTCTACAAGTCGCTAAAAAAAATAGATAACGGGGATGAGTCTTCGGGGGAGGCCAGGGATGATCAAAGGAGGGGGGGGGGGTTCCGGGCGATGGGTGTGGCATGGTGCTGAGGGTGGGGGAGGAGCAAGTGATTGTGCGGTAAGACCATGGAAATAGCAACAAGAAGCGAAGGATAAAGTGGCAAGGGTAAGGTGGGTAAATAAGTCGGGTTATCTGTGCATTGAGATGGGCGGAGAAATGGAGCATGGGCGGGTAAGAACTGGGCCGGATGAGACCAAGCCTGTGGAACGGGGGCGGCGGAGGGGGGGGGGGGGCTGCAGAGGATGAGCCGCCCAGAGGAGCCCCACCCACAGCAGACCTTGATCGTATATAAGGTCGGCGCAGGACATCCTCAGCCAGACAGTTCCTCCCAGCTAGGTCATCATGAACACTCTGGTAAGTATCTGTGCCCTGGCCACGCGTCCCTCCACCGTGGTGCAGGCGTCGCATTGCAGGGCGGCCCTCACCACGGCGGGATGGAAAGGTGTTGTAATCTAGTTTTGATAAAAAGCAAGATCATAAAGGCAGTTTATGTGTGAACGATACTTCCTTAAAGTTGGTGGTATTTATGATCAGTACAATGACTAAAAACTGAATTCCATATGAGCTAGACATTTTGTAATGAAATATTGTTCTTTGTTCAGAATATTTCAAGCACACACATATGACATAAGAAAATAAGAACATAAGGAAGCTATAAGAGGCCGTGAGACCTAAACGTGGTAGTTCCTGTTACTTAACATATACCTACATCCACCTTTCATCCCCATCCATGAAATTGTCTAGCTTCCTTTTATAATTCCGCACTAACTACCTGATGACTCCGCACTAACTACCTGATGACTGAGTCCATTCCAATCATTTACCACCCTATTTGTGAACCAGTTTCCCCCTATTTTTTTTTTAAATCTACGTTTTTCTAGTTTGAATCCGTTACTTGTTGTTCTACCCTGTTTACTATAGCTATAAGAACTTTTCCTACATCTCCTTTATTGTATCCTTTTAACCACACACTCTCTCTCTCCCTCTCTTTTTTCACACACACACACACACACACACACACACATAGCACGCTCGGCTCACAACCGAGAAGTCCCGGGTTCGATCCCCGGGCGGAGCGAAGACAGACGGGCGGTCTTCTTAAAACCCGAGCCCCTGTCCACTCAGCAGTGAATGGGTACCGGGTGTTAGCCGGGGGTTTGTGACCCGCCTCCCGGGGTGGTGGCTTCGGCCAACAATAAGCACTAAGGAAGAATGATAAAATAAATGTTGATATGGAGACGGGGCCATACGAGCGTTGCTCAGGCCCTGTAAAATACAACTAGATGAATACAACTAGATGAATACACACACATCACCCACACCCACACACACTAGGGTAGAGTCATTGGAGAACTTTAAAGAGGGGCTGGATAGGTTTGTGGATGGGGATGAAAGGTGGATGTAGGTAGTGTTAGGTAACAGGAACTACCACGTGTAGGCCTCACGGCCTCTTGTAGCTTCCTTATTTTCTTATGTTCTTATGTTCCTATGTACTCCGTACTCCGTAGTGTAGCGGTTAGCACGCTCGGCTCACAATCGAGAAGTCCCGCGTTCAATCCCCGGGCGGAGTGAAGACAGACGGGCGGTCTTCTTACAACCCTAGCCCCTGTCCACCCAGCAGTGAATGGGTTCCGGGTGTTAGCCGGGGATTGTGACCCGCCTCCCGGGGTGGTGGCTTCGGCCAAGACTAAGCACTAAGGATGAATGCTAAAAAATGTAGCTATGGAGACGGGATCATACGAGCGTTGCTCAGGCCATGTAAAATACAACTAGATGCACACACACACACCACACACTGAGATGAGGTCCGACGTTTACTGTCCCCCTTGAGCAATGGGATGGAGTGTGTGTGGTGGTGAGGTTCCAGCAATACCCAAAGATCGGTCATACGACCTCCAAACTCTCTCCGTGAGGGTAAAACTGGCGATCGCGTGGACAAGACCGTGGTGTTTTACACACACACACACACACACACACACACACACACACACACACACACACACACACACACACACACACACACACACACACACACACACACACACACACACACACACACACACACACACACACACACACACACAAACACCAACACACACACACACTCACCCACACACACACATGTGGTGAGATTGGAAACGTCTCCGCTTGCTGTTCAGCAAGTTGGCAGTTCAATCAAAGGCTCTATATACTATCTTTGGTTCATATTTGGTTCAATCCCACTCAGAGAGGATTCCGCTAACAGCACAGGGTGTTACTCTCCCCAATGGAACAAGCGGATGGGGTGTGTGCGGTGTATGAGGTCCCAGCATTACCCAAAGAGCTATGAGCTCCAAGCTCTTTCCGTGTGGATAATATGTGGCGATGGCGAGTCTAGCTCGCGGGGGCAAGACCGTGAGTGAATGAATGACACACACACACACACACACACACACACACACACACACACACACACACACACACACACACACACAGACACACGTTAACGTGAGTGAATAAATGACACACACACACACACACACACACAAACTTATGCTTGTCCACCTCTTCCACAGACTATACTCTGTCTGGCGGTGGCGGTGGTCTGTACCAGCGGCCAGCTGGTGGCTTATCCGGGGATGTACAGCTACCCTGGAGTCCTTGGAGCCTACCCTGGCTTGTTGCCGCCCGCCACGCCCATCACTTATAAGGCTGGAAACCCCAACACCATCACTCTTAAGACCGTGGCCCCCAGCCCCATCACTCTTAAGACCGTGGCCCCCAGCCCCATCACTTGGCCCCATCACTTGGCCCCATCCCTTGGGGCAGTGTCTCCTGTAACCTACAATGTTGCTCCCGTGGCTCCAGTAGCCTCTGTGGCTCCTGTAGGTTCCTTCGCTCCCGTCCACTCGAGATTCCATGCCCAAGATGAATTAGGTCAATACTCCTTTGGATATACCGGTGGTTCTTCTTCTCGCGCCGAGACCCGCGACGTCTTCGGAAACGTGAATGGCTTCTTTAACTACGTAGACGCCGAGGGCAAGGTGCAGACTCAACACTATGTTGCTGACGGCCTTGGTTTCCGTGTGTCTGCCACAAACCTGCCAGTGGCCCCGGAAGCTCCCAAGGCACCTGTCCTAACCGCGCCTGTGCCTGTGAAGGACACCGTTGAGGTTGCTGCTGCCAAGGAAACTTTTAGGGCCCTTTTTGAAAAAGCAACCGCTCCTGAATCTGACTCCAAACCTGCAGAAACTATCTCCGAAGCTCCTTCTGAGACCATCTCTGAATCTGTCTCCGGTGACACCGTGTCCCGCAAGAAGCGATCGGTTGTGATTCCCACCGCCTATCCCTTCGGCTTTTCCTACGGCTCCCCTGTTCCTCTGACCTATTCCCATCCCGCCCTGACCTACTCCGCCGCCTTCCCCGGCGTCACCGCCTACACAGGTTTTCCCACCGCCACTACCTATGGTGCCGCCCCTGCCGCTGCCAAGGACGCGACCCTACTGCGAGTGGTGCACAACCCCGGCCATGCTGTCTCCTACCGCGTGGACTAGACTGACTGGCACAGTGAAGTGCTGTATTTTGGCAGCACACACACTCAAATCACAGGCAGAACACAACTGGAAGAGAAACACGGCGTTGGAGAGGAACGTCACAAATCTGCTGGCTCGGAACACCAGATTTCATCCCTGCTGACTCGCATCCAGCTGGTAGGTACACGGGCAGCAATGGCTTGTTGGCGGTCACTCCAAAGTTTCTATGTTTCTATGACGAATAAAGCACTCTCTAAGAATCCAGACATAATATATTCTTTTTTAATTCCTTCTTGATCGATCGTCATGTGAGGTGCTATCACAAGGATAAACGACAAAAACAACACTTCTAAGTCGCGAGGTAAGTTGCCTGCATGCTTGAGACAATATATACACAAAATTCGCTTGATATCCTACATATAGGTAATCGTCAAGCCGGTTATAGATACAGGAATTTGTGTCAATTTGAATTTGCTGTTATCAGAAGTTAGGACGATGTGATAATTGCATGAAAAATTGTAATAACTATGTGACGTAATTGTAATTCAAACTTATGAATCTCAGTTTACTTATTATATTCCTTGCTAAAATCCCCGTAAATCACCCCAGCCCTACCACCTATCATTCTGGCCAGAATAAAGCGGGGAACTTAGCTCTCGAGGAGGCTTTGATGAAGTTGCAAGGAGGAAAAGCTTCGATGACAATAGGGCGGCCTTTCTCCGGGCTGCAATCCTGAACGGGCAGGTCTTGGCTTGGTGTTTCTCTATTACCTAGTCAGCGTTCAGCCAAGTGTTATTTTCCTCCTTCGCGAAGAATATATAATATACCTGAATATGCGTTAGTTAGCTTCTTGAAATGTGAACGTTATGACGGCTGGAAGCGTTCTGGCTGTCTTCTGTGGACAGACAGACCATGGAGGTAGTGCTAGAGTGGCAGAACGTGACATCACCACACTATATATTCATTACAACTTAATTATATATTTGTTGCCTCATAAGTGGTAATGATCATACATTTTTTCCCTTTCTTAATAGTTATTAAAAAAAAATTACCCAAAAATCCTACTAAGCTACATTTATGCCAAATATCCGGTTGAAAATATAGTAGGACTGGCACATTAGTGGTAGGTTACGTGAAAAGAATTCCAAGGACGATAACCTTTCTAAAACCTTACAAAACTGATATGAATTTTGTTTAAACAACCGCTGAAAAATGACCAATTAATGTTACAATAGACTATTTAGCGAAGAAAAACCAACTCTTATAAATACATCTATCAACTATAGTCTATTTTAAGAAGAACATAAGAAAATAAGGAAGCTACAAGAGGCCGCGAGACCTACACGCGGTAGTTCCTGTTACTTAACACTAGGTACATCCACCTTTAATCCCTATCTATGAACAGGGGCGGATTTATGGTGTGCGGGGCCCTAGGCCAGTGGGAGTGCGGGGCCCTGAATGAAATGTGGGGTAAAATTCTAGAGACCTTTCCCGCCCTTATTAGTGTTTTTTTTCTCTCCAGACCTTCACATATCCTTTCAGATATCTCTAAAACGTAATTATAAAGTGGGGGAAAGATGCCCCCAACGCCCCCTCGCCCTACATTACCCCCGCCCTGGACCCCCCAAAATAAAATTACTAACCTAACCTAACCTCACTACAACCTAACCAATAACCTCCTAATACCCCGGGAGCCAAACCCGATTTTTTCCAAAATTCGTCCCGGTGTGCTGTACAATGTTGGCTTATGCAAATCACATCTACAGGTGTCTAGGAACATGTTTTAGAGGGCCAACCCCGGGAAAAAGCTGCTGGAAAATTTTGGGAGGTCAAAAACTAATATAACCCCATAGGTTCGAAAATCGTAGCTTTTGTCCCTATACACTTTATCTACTCACGTTTTCAATGCAAAAGATTGCTCTCAATTCTGTTTTAACTACAAACTAATGTAAATTATTGGCATATTTGGTATTTAGTTACTTAGGTCTTGACAAATAACGATATAATTAGAAATCAAACATTTTTATTTTAGTTTACGTAGTCAAATAAACATCTGAAGTAAACATTACATTTCGATATAATGATTATCTGTGACAGTTATGCTTATGAGAAAAGCAACAAAATTAATGGTTGTACAACACTTAATAAATCTCATTAAAATAATGTCAGAATAATTATAATACTGTCACATGGAATAGATCATGTACATTAACTGTCAATATCAGAGTCTTAATTTCTTATAGCGCAGAGTCAGATTTTCAGAGATCAGATTCAGAGGGCAGATATCAGTCTTAATTTCTTAAAATTCTTAATTTATCAAGGGCATCACCCAGTGGGATGGATGATGAACAGATGAAGCCCGATCCTGATGTCTGGTCAATTACTGAGACTCTCTTACCAAACCTCTGTTGCAGTTTCCCTTTCAGTCTTGTAGAATGATAAGTGGATGCTGTTTTGACACCAACATCACGAAGCATTTCTCTGTTTCTATTTCCTAGTGTTTGAATTAGAAATCCACACTTCTCCTCGAACAATGGAACCTCCAGTTCCTCTATCAGACGGTCAAAAGCCAAGTCATACATTGTCTGATTAGGTGATCTACCTTTACTGATCCGTGTAGCTCTAAAAGCGTTCATGCATGGTTTGTGGTAGCAAATATCATTTGCTATCATGTCATGCCCTTGGCCAATCAGTCTGTAAAGGATATCTCGCCTGCCCAACTGTTTGGCCTTGTCATGTATTGCTTGCTGGCTTAGTTTGGTTGATACCTTGCTGGTTGGTTTCTTTCCCTGGTGCCATGTTTTGTTGCATATGACACAGTTGTTTTTTGCATCAAATGCTGGAGCATATTTCCTAGTTTTGATTGGTGATTCAGTGATGATGCGCTGCCTTGAAGATTGGCCAGCACTGCAGGCGGGAGCTGGTTCATCTCCAGACGTTTTTTCTTAGCTAAGGTGTAACTCTTTTGAGGGTATACCAGTTCCGACACTTTTTTATGCACTTAGGAGATTTGTCTGTGGTCCATGCTTCATTTCTTACTTCATCTTTATGCATTGAGTACGTTTTATCTTGCCGAGCATTCATAGCATCAAGGAACTTTGGTACAGATGTAATCTGAATGTTCATCAGTTCTACCTCAGACGAGTCTTGGCATATGACACACCTAGAGTAATCCACAGACTCTCTCATCCATTTTGGCGGGTTGAGAGACACCGTTCCTGCTGCTCCTCTTTTCACTCCTTTGCTCATCTTGCTTTTCAGAAGCCTGTAACAAATAAAATAAAAAAGCACATTACTACCAACCACCACTATAGTACAAAACAAAAGATATAGAAAAACAGATAAAAATAAATGTCAGACCCAACAACTACATTTTCTTCATCTGTTCCAGTGAACGTTCAGTGTTAGATAGAAAAGGACCAAAATGATAAAGGATTTGTTTTTCAGCATTAACTCAATAGCCTTACCATTCAACTCACATGCAGTCATGCACCATCGAAAACAATAAGAGACACCACTATTGCTTCAGTTGTTTTCCCTCCTTTGCTCGGCATAGAAACCTGTAAGAAATAAAAAAGCGCATGCTGTAACTACCCACCACCACTATAGCACAAAACAGAAGTCATAGGAAACAGAAAATAACGAATGCCAAATCAACAACTACATTTTCATCTTCTGTTCCAATGCTTAGCATAAAATAATCATAATTACACTGCAATTGAAGTTTTTTCAGCGTAAGCTCAATGCATTGACCACGAAGCTCACATGCACACCTAGAAACACTGAAAAATACTAGAAATACATGCTCTGAATCATCATTGCAGAGAACATCACTACTAAGGTCCGAGTTAGTGCCGGTGTGGCTGGAATTCTCGATTTTTTTGTTTTTGGGCTGGTAAAAATTTCCAG
Organism: Chionoecetes opilio; assembly: GCA_016584305.1. Classification (NCBI taxonomy): domain Eukaryota; kingdom Metazoa; phylum Arthropoda; class Malacostraca; order Decapoda; family Majidae; genus Chionoecetes; species Chionoecetes opilio. Next base: position 39,865 of record JACEEZ010021368.1, on the reverse strand, counting down.
CAACTTTTTCAGAAGGTTGGCCCTCTAGATCATGATCCTAGGTATATGTAGATTGGGTTTTTGTAGGCCAACCTTTTACAGCACGTCGGGACCGATTTTTCACTTGGCTCCCTGGGTATAACGAGATCTAAGGGCGGGAAAGGACTGCAATTTTACCAGGTTAGGTTAGGTTATATTGAGGTTTGGTTAGTAATTTATTTTTTATTTTTTAATCTCTCCCCCACTTTATTATTACGTTTTAGAGGTATCTGAAGGGATTTGTGAAGGTCTGGAGAAAATAAAACCACTATTAAGGGCAGGAAAGGACTAGAATTTTACCATATTTGTTTCAGATTTCATATTAGTATAATTGAAACTTTTTCCACCCATATTTTACATTATGTTGGTACTAATTTATGGCATAGTATGGTACATGCAATGTAACAGTGCTCGAGCAAATAAGAAAGGTCCAGCATTCAGATTTTCATTGAAAACATATTTTTTCCTCTGGGGTGCGGGGCCATTGTACCCTTTTAAAGCTCCCTATTGACTCCGCACTGACCACCTGACAACTGAGTACATTCCAATAATTTTCCATCCTATTTGTGAACCATTTTTTCCCTATTTCCTTTTTAAATCTACGCTTTCCCAGCTTGAATTCCTTACTTCTTGTTCTACCCTGATTACTAGCCGTAAGAACCTTTCCTACATCTCCTTTATTGTATCCCTTTAACCACTTAAAAATTCTATCAGATCGCCCCTATATTCTACGCCTCTCGAGTGAGTGAAAATGTAATAGCTTCAATCTCTCCTCATAACTAAAGTTACGCATCCCGTAAATCATTTTGGTCATCCTTCTCTGCGCTGATTCTAACAAGGATATATCCATCCTGTAATACGGAGACCAAAACTGTACCACATAGTCTAGGTGAAGTCTGACTAGATCCGAATAAAGCTTTAGAATAACCTCAACACTTCTACTTTTAACAGTCGTGGTAATGAATCCTAACACCCTATTAGCTTGATTTCTAGCCTCAATAAAATGTTTATTTTATGGTCACGTGCTATTATGTATTGAGGATGGTGTGTTTGTTAGTGATGATGATACGAGTAATCTGTACACATGTTGAACATTGAGTGCACCAATCAGCTGCCCCGTAGAAAAGGGGGGGAAGGCAGGGGTCGTGGCCTCCTTAATGCATTTAGTCCATATTAAATACTATAGACTATAGCCAAAGGTGGGCACCAAACCGTTAATCCGTTAATCGTTAATTAACGAAGTTAACATTTTCGTTAACGATTTAACTTTTAAGTTAACTTTGGAAATCATTATCGGACTAATTAACTTCTGTTACATTTAACTTCCGTTAACTCAAGTCCACTAACCCAAAAATTTCATAAAAACCGGTAAACGTTTAAGGGCCACAGGGCCCAAAACTATGATATCAGCCTTTTTTAGGTTTTTTTTAAAGTTAAAACTATAAAGTCTGCCTTTTTTTTTTTTTTTTTTTTTTTTTTTTTTTTTTTTTAACTCTAAAGCAAAAAAAACCTATAGTTTTTGGGTTCTAAAGCCCTTAAAAAACCCCATAAAGGCAGATTTTATAGTTTTGGCACTTTTCAAAGGTGGTTTTAGGTGGTTTTAGAGCAAAAACAGATTTTTTTTTTTCTAGAATAAAAATTAACGTTAACGGTTTATCGATAACTTCCGTTACATTTTTAAAGAATTAACTGATTAACGGTTATCGAAGTTAACTTTTTTGGATAACGGATTAACGGTTAACGAAGTTAACTTTTTGATTAATGGCGCCCAACACTGACTATAGCTGGGATGTATGTATGTATGTATTTACGCTTGTACATGTGGGGAGGGTGGAGGGGGAGGGGTAGCAGAGTGGTTAGCGTCTCCGAGTGGCGTGCTCGGTGACCCGAGTTCGATCCCCGGTGAGTGGAAAATTATCTTATANCAACCGGGCCTGTCAGTAGCCTAGGCTGTAATCGGTAGTATATGTTTGTGTTTGAGCAGGAGAGTAGAAGGGAGGGTTACGGCCCCTCTCTTTCTCTGGATAGAAGCTGTAGGGCTTCTATCGGTTCACGGTTTAGTGAACAGTCTGTTGCGCTGAAGGCCGCAGTCGTAACAGTGGCGACCTTGCCATGATACTTGAAGTGTGCTGCTACGTTAACACTGTCTTGAAGTGTAATACGTTTTGTGTTGTTTTGTGTTGTCATTTGTACGTCAGTTGAGTGCTGCCTAGTCCACTATGCACTCTCCTGCACTTGGTTCACGAGAGGGCTCCCGACCAACGTCTCCCGAGCACGTGTCGTTACCGCCCGTCCCACCACACAGTCCGCTCCCTCGTCTGGCGGGTGGCCGTGGGGACAACCCCGGTATAATGCACTCCACGCCTGTATACCAGGGAGGGTTGTCGACGGAGGCTCTGTTGCAGCTAGAATTAAGGAAGTTGGAGGCAGAGGAGAGAAAAGCGGAAAGGCAGTGGCAGTCTGAGGAAGCGGAGAGACAGAGGTAGTATGAGGAAGCGGAGAGACAGAGGATGTATGAGCTGGAAAAGTCTCGCTTGGAGTTCACTGCCGCCACTCGGATGTCGCCTCAGGTGCCGACGCGGGAAGACACTGCCGAGATGAGGCTCGCTAGAAGTCTCAAGCTAGTTCCGGCTTTTGACGAGGCAAAGGTGACAGAGTGGTTTAAGAGGTTTGAAAAGAAGGCTCGAGAGTTTGAGTGGCCTCGTGAACTTGTAGTTGGTTTCTTGAACTGGCCTCGAGTTGGACTTGTAGCTAATGTCTTGCAGGGAAAAGCCCTAGAGGCGTATGATCACATGGACGTGGATGACCTGGAGGATTATGATGAATTTAAGACATCCATCCTCAAGGTTTACGAGCTTCGGCCAGAAGCATACAGGCTGCAGTTCAGAGGTGCTCAGAAAAGGCCGGCAGACACCTACGTGGCCTGTGCTAGGTATCTGGAGGAGACTTTTGGCAAGTGGCTAATGAGTGAGGATATGGACTCCTTCAAAGACCTCAAGGAGTTAATCTTAATGGAGCACTTTATCAACATAGCTAGACATATGTCTATATGGCTTCGTACATCAAGGCGTGCCACAATTGTCAGGTAGTGGGCAAACCGAACCAAGTTCTTCCAGTGGCCCCCTTAGTCCCCATTCCTGCCGTGGAACCCCCGTTCACCCGGGTGATGATTGACGTCGTGGGGCCTTTACCCCCTTCGTCGGCAGGGAACAAGTACCTGCTCACGATTATGGACGTCACTACCAGGTACCCTGAAGCTATCCCAGTCAGGAGCATACACGCCAAGGCTATAGTTGAACACCTCATTGGCTTCTTCACTCACTTTGGACTGCCTAAGGAGTTGCAGTCTGATCGGGGAGTTAAGTTTACCTCGAACGTGTTCAAGCAGATGCTAAATGACTGGGGGATTAAGCATGTGTTGTCTAGTGCCTACCATCCCCAGTCACAGGGTGCGCTAGAAAGGCACCATCAGACGCTAAAGACCATGCTGCGGTCCTTTTGCTATGACAGTGGGAAGGACTGGGATCTGGGAGTGCCTTTCATCATGTTTGCCGTGAGGGAGGTGCTCTCGGAGTCGTTAAGTTTCTCGCCTAATGAGCTAGTTTTCGGCCACAGGGTGCGGGGACCTTTGGATGTAGTGCGGGAGGCGTGGAGTGGCGCCGCCCAGGGCAAGGCCGAACCATTGCTTGACTTTGTGGCCCGTACCCGGGGAAGGTTGCACCGAGCTCTAGACTCTAGAGGTGGCTCGGGAGAACCTAGTTGTGGCCCATGCCAGAATGAAGGTCTACTATGACCGGAAGGCCAAGGTAAGGTGTTTCCAGCCAGGGGAGGAGGTACTAGCTCTGTTGCTTCTGCAAGGGAAGCCGTTGGCCGCAAAGTTTTGTGGTCCATACAGAGTGGAGAGGAGAGTGGGCTATTTGGACTACTTGATCGCTACTCCTGACCGACGCAAGGACTTCCAGCTGTGTCACATAAACATGCTGAAGCTCTACTACCGCCCCTCATACCTCCGGAAAGGGTTGAGTGATTCTCTCAGTTTAGGAGAGGAGGAGGAGGAGGAGGAGTGTGATAGCCTGCCGGTGGTTGGGGGTGGAGAAGAAGAGGGAGTTAGTGATGGTGAGAGTGGTGAGGCTCCTTTGGGTGAGCGGCCACCGCCAAAGGGACAAAGTGTAAGCCCGGAGAAGGGGGCACCCTTGGTCCTGACGCTTGGTGCGGGAAAGGAGCCAGGCTTTGGAGACGTTGTTCCTGTCGGACTGTGGGAGAACAACAGTCAGGAGGCCCTCAGGGAGAAATTGCAACATCTGTCCCCGGAGAGAGGGGAGGAGATGTGTCGGCGGCTGTGGCAGTACCCCCGGGTCTTTGACAGTGCCCCCGGGCGGACTACGTGGGCTGTGCACGATATTGATGTCGGCGATGTCGCGCCAGTAAAGCTTTCTCCCTATCGGGTTAATCCCCTCAGGCAGAAGTCCCTGGAGGAGGAGATTACTTATATGCCTGATCACAACTTGATCAAACGGGGGTCCAGTGAATGGAGCTCCCCCGTCACCCTGCAGCCCAAGCCTGATGGCAAGGTCCGCTTTTGTGTCGACTTTAGAAAAGTGAATACACTGTCGCAGATTGACACCTACCCTCTGCCTAGGGTCGACGACTCGGTGGACAAGATAGGGGCTGCCACCTACATTTTTTTTTAACATTTAACATTTTAACATTTATTCAGAGCTTACAGTTGTTTTACGTTAGACAATGTTTTTATAAATTATGTTGTACAGCTGCAGCATGCCTTTATGAAGCTAAGCTTTTCAGGCAAAGTTAAATTATTTGTTAATTTATTAATAATAATAATATTAAATACAATAGTAATGATAAAATAATAATAATAATAATATTAATGAAAATTATAATAATCATAATAATAATAATAATAATAATAATAATAGTAATAATAATAATAATTGTAATAATAGTAATAATAATAATAATAATAATTAATAAATAAATAAAATAGAAGGGTAAACAGAGGGAGGGAACCGACAACGAAGCAACTCAAGTGTTGTGGCAGGGCAAGATGAAGATTAGAAAAATGACAATCCTTAAGAACAAGGAAAATGAGAAGGCAGGTGGCACCAATTGTAAGGGTGTGTTTACGTACTAGGAAAGATGGTCTCTTCGTTGACAGTTGCCACCCTGTTACATCAGATTATATACCTAAAAATATAAAAGGAAGTAGAATCAAGGTTTACAAATTTTGTTAATAACCTATATGATGAACCAGTTTGATGTGGCAGGAGCGTAATTAATAGCAAATAAGTGATAAATTGGACATACAGTAAAAATTATAATAACATAGTTTAAATAATAAAAATACATAGTATCATTCATTTGGGTCAGAGTGGGTCGGAAATACAGTAGTAATCTAGTAGGACGAAAGAGTGAATTAGTTAATAATTGGTTAGAATGTGTCTTTTTTAATCTATTTTTAAATATACTCAGGGAGGGTGCGTCTTGAATTTGGGAAGGAGTAGAATTCCAGACGACAGGGCATAAATAAGTGATTGAGTGCTGAAATTTTGTAAGGCGGTGAGAAGGAAGGCATAGGTTATCACGGTGGCGGGTGTTATAGCCATGGGATGGAAGGAGGTTGTGTAGCTCGTTCTTGTTTGTATACATGAAGGTGGCAATTGCAAGTTTGGATATATCATCTAATTTTAAAATTTGGGTTTGTCTAAAGAGTGGGCTAGTATGTTCTAAGTAATTGCTGTTAGTTATTATCCTTACAATTTTTTGTTGTAGTTGAGTTGTGTTGTGTTGTGTTGAGTTGTAATTTTAAAGGAATTAGATAGGTGCAATATGTTGTGCACCATATGGGGTTACAGTAGGTCAGTAGAGGGTAAACGTGAGCGTAATAAATACATTTAAGTACATATGTTGGCATGAAATCTTTAATTTGATAGAGTAAAGCAATCTGTCTTGATATTTTTAAAGTGAGATTATTTATGTGATACTTAAAAGTTAATGAGTCATCATAGGTGACACCATTGGAACTTTATTTGGTTTGTTTTGAGAATTATTTTGTTATTCAATTGAAGTTGTGGAAGATTTAGTATTTTTTTGCTTGTAAATAGCATAAAGTAAGTTGTACTGTTGTTGATAGTAAGTCTATTGCACACACACCATTGATAGAGTTTTTCTAGTTCATTGTTGGCATTGAGGACAAGCTGTTCTGGGCATGGACCTGTAAGTACATTGCCATGTCATCAGCAAATAAAATTGTTTTAGATTCAGTTAAAGTATCTGTAATGTCATTGATATAAATCAAAAATAATATAGGACCTAGGACGCTGCCCTGAGGAACACCAAGAGTGACTGAAGTATTTGATGACTTTTCACCATTAAAGACAGTTTGTTGATGCCTATTTGTTAAATAATCTTTAAACCATGAAAGTATAGGTCCACGGATACCGTAGTGATACATTTTATTCAGAAGAATTTTATGGTTAACTGTATCAAATGCCTTAGCAAAATCAATAAAGATAGATAGAACAGAAAGTTTATTATCAATAGCGGTAAACACATCAGTAGAGAAGATGTTCAATGATTGAAAAGTGTTACGTTTGCGTCTGAAACCAAATTGAGCATGGTTGAGAATATTCTTATTATCTAGGTCAGTGCTCTTCAACCTTTTTTGATGTCGTCCACCCCTAGTAGTGATTTGGTAAGAGCTGTCCACCACATTTTTTTTCTCGCTTTAAAATCTCACGGCTCTGACATTTTTAATCTAACTATATCATTCTACAAAATATATAGGTAGGAAAAGGCAGCTTTACTCATTTTAAATTTACAGTTTACATATTCCTCAGTATAATAACACATGCAGTCTAAAGCAATAAATATACAAGGAAAAATTATCGATACCTTCGGAATTACACAGCAAATCCATTTTTCTTCATGAAACTAAAGTAAAATTTCACCTAATATGCGTTATATTTGGTAATCCAGAAACAAAACCTTTTCCTTCAAGAAACAAAAATCAGTGGCTTGGCTGCTGTTGCAATTTGTCTGCTATCAGCTTAAATCGAGGCATCCGACAATTTTCAAGTGCAACCCGCATAAGAGGATCCAAATTCAGAATGGCATTCCTTTTTTATGCCTTGATTAAAACTAAGCTGAGAAACTTTGCTGACACAGACATGATGTTGGCATATGCACAAATATGGCTGTTGCCTTCTCAGCTCACTCCTTGTAGTCCTGACTATCAAGCAGGACAACCCAGCAATGCAATGCATAGCATGGCCAAATATTTTGAAAGCTGCTTTTTAAGAATAATCTACTGGAAGCTCCAATAGGGCATCAGAATGATCAGTTCCATCATCTGAGAATTGATGAAGCTTCCACATGTTGGAGGTCTGAGGTGTCTTTGAAAGAGAAGTCAAGGTTTTCCTGCATCAAAGTCAGTTGTCTGGTAATCCAGGGGGACATTCGTACCTCTAGTGTCTGCTCTGCTGTCTGCATACCATGTGCCCAGCCACTGCCAGTCAGCCATATAGGTATCAAAGACTTCAAAATCAGAACAACTCCTCTTTTCTACATTGCTTTTAAATTTGTTCTCCTTCAGTTTGAATTCATTTATTTCCCCTATACTTGTTGAAATATCCCCACCTTTACCTAGTTTTATACCATAGATTTATTTTCCCTTATCTTTACCGACACGTGGGCATGATCTCGTCCACCCACCTATCCACCCCAAGACAGCCGTCCACCCCTCACCACGTCTCGTCCACCTTTAGGTGGACCGTCCACCCAGGTTGAATAGCACTGACCTAGGTAATGCATTAAATGAGATTTCATTAGAGTTTCAAATATCTTTGAAAATACTGAAAGTTGAGAAATTGGTCTATAGTTTTTGGGATCGTTGTTAGGACCAGATTTGTGAATAGGGGTAATTTTAGCAACCTTCAACCTATCAGGAAAAGTTCCAGTTGCAACAGACTGATTAAAAAGAATAGTCAAAGGAAGAGAAAATAGATCAGAGTTCTTTTTGATAACAGAAATTGCTACATCATGTACACCAGAGTTCTTATTAGTTAGTGTGTTAATTACTGTTTTTATGTCATAGGTGGAAAGAATAGGAAGTACCCTAGAGTTTGGGTAATTGCCTTTAAGATAGTCATTTGGGTTTCTATTGGATTGGGGAATTTTGCTGTCAAGTTCTGGTGCGATACTTGAGAAATAGTTACTGAAGGCTTCTGAGATTTCTGATGGGTTATCTAATATAGAATTATTATAGTGCAGGGTCTTAATGATACTTTTGTTGCAGGCATTACCTTTGAGCTCATTGATTGTTTGCCAAATTTTCTTTGTATTATTTTTGAAATTACAGAAGATTTGACGATAATGATGAGATTTACCAGATCGAATAACTTGTGTTAGACTATTTCTGTATTGTTTGTAGATGTAATGTGAAATTGTTCCTAATTTGTACATCTTAAATAAATTACTTTTATGTTTGATTGAAATAAGTATTCCTTCTGTGAGCCAAGGATGTTGTAGTCTCTTTATAGTTACATATTTTGTTTTTATTGGAAAACATTTGTTAAAGATTTCAAAAATAGTATTAAAGAAAAGGTTAAAGTTGTCATTTGTGCTTGGTAAACTAAGAATTTCTTCCCAATTTATCTGTTGTAGCTCACTGGTAAAAAGATTGTGATTGTGAGTATTAAAGATTCTGAAAGTAATCTTACGTTTGGCATTAATAATATAATTGATTGTTGGTTAATATTAATAAATATAGGAAAGTGATCTGACATGCTGTAATGGATGATGGCAGAAAAAGAAAATGGTGTAAAATTTGTCCAAATATGATCTAACAGAGAGGGTTGGCCAAGATCAGGACCATCAGGAAATCTTGTTGGTCGGGATATGTGAGGGAAGTAGTTAAGGGTTTGCATTGTATAAAGAAATATATTAGTTGGGAGATGAGTAGAGTGTTCAAGCAGGTTGATGTTGAAGTCACCTAGAAGAATGGATTTGTTATGTCTGAATATGTCATCAGTTAGTAACGCTTTGAGAATATTAGTGAATTCATTTACAGCAATATGCATGCTATGGGGTCTATAGATGACTGAAATAACGTAGTCTGATTTTCCTATATATAATTTAATTGAACAAAGTTCAATATTATCATTAATAATGCAAAACTGGTTTAGGACCTCTGCATTTATCACGTTATTTTTATAAAAATGCTAATCCCTCCATGTTCTCTGTTAGTTCTGACTAAGCGAATTGAAGTATACCCTTCCATAGAATAAAGATGCTTTGTGGATTCTTGTAACCATGTCTCGGTGGCAGCAATTACATCTGGTAGTATAGGTAAACAGTTTATAAATGATTATAGTAAATCAAAGTTTTTGTGTAGAGATCTAATATTGATGTGTAGAATATTAATGTAGTTGTTTCCTAGTGACTCTGTAGCAGAACTGTATTCCTCAAAATTGTAATACTTAGATAAGCAGTTGATATCATGTTGACCTGAAATTTTTTCAATGACATTTAATTCAAAGTTGAGAGTGTTGGTGGCATCATTATTTTGGTTCAAATCATCATAAAGTGATTTGTATGAGTTTTCCATAAGGTATATACAAAAATGGGATGACAATACAAGAGAATAATTCTATAAAAAAAATAATACAGAAAAAAAGAAATCTAGGAACCTAGATTATGGCCCTCCAGGTACAATTATACAAAAAATAAACAAACAGGCAGGGGTGTCTAAGATTAAACTATAGGAGAATCAAATGGAAATTAAACTTCATTAAATTTTCAACACCAAAATTTCCACATGGTTAACTGGTAGTGATAAATAGTAGGGTGTGCTGGGTAAGGACCGGGGTAGGGTTTGGTGGGCAGGACAGGAACAGGGGTAGGGTGAGGTAAGAAGGAACAGGGGTAGGGTAAGGTAAGAAGGAACAGCGGCAGGGTAAGGTAAAAATGAACAGGGGTAGGGTGAGGTAAGAAGGAACAGCGGTAGGGTAAGATAAAAAGGAACAGCGGTAGGGTGAGGTAAAAAGGAACAGGGGTAGGGTGAGGTAAGAAGGAACAGGGGTAGGGTGAGGTAAGAAGAAACAGCGGTAGGGTGAGGTAAGAAGGAACAGCGGTAGGGTAAGGTAAGAAGGAACAGCGGTAGGGTGAGGTAAGGTGAGGAACAAGTAAGAGTGAACAAGGGTAGGGTGTGGAAAGGTAGGGGTAGGGTTGAAACCTAAATTATTTATTAGCATAGGCATGCCTATGCTAATCTAGCTTTTAATCTTAACTTTTTAATCACCCTTTTTGCTTCTACATTACCAAGGTAGATTTGGTCAAGGGCTACTGGCCCTTCCAACCCACCCCTCTCGGAGCGTGCCAAGCAGGTGGCCAGTTTCGTGGTAAATGGGGCGGTGTATCAGTGCCAAGTAATGCCATATATCCTGAAAAATGCACCAGCCACCTTCCAGAGGCTCATGGATCGGGTCGTGGAGGGGGGGGCCGAACTGTGCCGTGTATATTGATGACGTGGTGGTGTTTGACTCCAGCTGGGAGGATCACCTTGACCACGTGGAGCCACTTGTTCGTGGCCTAGGTGAGGCTGGCTTGGTGGTCAATTTGGACAAGAGTGAATTTGTCCAAGCCCGGGTGCAGTACTTGGGTTACGTTGTGGGACATGGCCAGGTGTCCCCTCCTGAAGCTAAGGTGAAGGCCATTAACAACTTCAAGGCACCTTCTTGTCGGCGGGCCATTCAGCGTTTCCTGGGCATGATAGGGTACTATCGGCGGTTCATCAAGGGCTATTCTACGGTGCTGGCCCCCCTTACGGACTTGCTGCGAAAGGACAGGAAGTGGGAGTGGTCCGCAGAGTGCGAACAGGCTTTTGATTCAGTGAAGTCGTTACTCTGCCACCATCCTATCCTGCGTGCCCCTGACTTCACTAAGCCTTTTCTGCTGGAGACTGATGCTAGTCGAGTGGGCGTGGGTGCCGTGTTATTCCAACAGGGGGAGGATCAGAAGGAACAACCAGTTGCATTCTTCTCTAAGAAGTTCACTGCCGCTCAGCGGAATTATTCCGTTATAGAGCAAGAGTTGTTGGCCATTCTGTTGGCCTTGCAGCATTTTGAGGTGTACTTGCCTTCATATGGCCCGGTGATCAATATCTACTCTGACCATCACCCTTTGCAGTTCTTGCAGAAGTTCAAGTTTAAGAATCAACGTCTCACTCGCTGGAGTTTGTTGTTGCAGGAGTACAACTTGGACGTGAAACATATCCGAGGGGTGGATAATGTTATAGCTGATTGCCTGTCCCGCTCAGATTTGCATGAGGCGGGTCTGAAAGAAAATTTTGCTCCAGGGAACAAAATTTTCCCTTGGGGAAGGGCGTGTAACATCTGCCACGAGCCTGAATGGTGTGTCCTCAAGTGAATGAGGAAGAGGAGATGAGGAGAGAGAGAGAAGAGAGGAAGGTGCCCCCCCCCCTCTGGTGGGCCCCTCAATCCCACGTGGCGAGCGGCGCCCGAGTTCAGGAGAGGCTTGGCTATGCTAGGGAATAGACGTGCCACTCTGCTCCGTAGCCTCTCTTGCTATCCATCGTTGTTGAGTTGCTACGTTTGCAGTTGTTGAGTCCTTTTTTAGGGAGTTTGCCCTGCATTCACTTGAGTCAGTGAATAGCTAGAGGGTGTCTGAAGTTGTAATATTTCTTGCGTAGTATTGAATACACGTTGGTTCCACCATTGCGGTGAGGCCTTCGGGCTTACCACGTGCTAAGTTTAGTATAGACGGACGGAAAGCGGGAAACGAATGGTTACCGTGTTTTGGAGTTTTGGCTAGCACAGGAGACACTGACACACACACATACATCGCCTGTACACTAATTAACCTTTGTTCTGCGAGGCCAGCTCTTAACACGACTACCAGTTTCCCGTCCTTCTGGGCAGTGGGATGAGAAAGGCGGGAGGTCCACTCCAGTACTAACGTAACAGGGAGGAACTTTCCATCACCACTGTTTAACCGCCCATAGATACAACCGCGGTAGGGTTCTGAGGCGTTACGTAGCATATTTCTTCAAGTATCACTTAGAGTGGAGGTAAGAGTAGAGGGTGCTCTCACTCTTGTTTGTTTAGTGATGCAGCCGGGCCTGTCAGTTGCCTAGGCTGTAATCGGTAGTATACGTTTGTGTTTGAGCAGGAGAGTAGAAGGGAGGGTTACGGCCCCTCTCTTTCTCTGGATAGAAGCTGGAGGGCTTCTATCGGTTCACGGTTTAGTGAACAGTCTGTTGCGCTGAAGGCCGCAGTCGTAACAACATATATATATATATATATATATAT
>JACEEZ010021368.1:17500-22500 GCA_016584305.1 Chionoecetes opilio | reverse complement strand
GGCAACCTCACCACCCTGGCTTACACCATGCTTGACCGCCAGACTGACCCTAAGAACAAGTACGACACCCCACCTGGCGTGCTCGCCCATCTGGAGACACTCCCACGTGACCCCGCTGCCTGGAGGCTCCACAAGCGAATCGACAACATATTCAGGGAACATGTCGACTCTCTTTGTCCTTACACTAAAGAACAGCTCGAATTTAAAGGCATAACTGTCAGCGATGTCCAGATCGAAGGTAACCTTGAAACATACTTTGAGGAGTACAAGTACGACCTCACCAACGGCTTAAACGACAACACCACAAACGCCGAATCCTATGGCATCTACGCCAGTATGCCTCGCCTTAACCACGAGGAGTTCTCCTACAAGATTAAGGTAACGAACAATAACAGCTCTCCCAAGAAATCTGTGATTCGTATTCTCGCCATGCCGTACCGCGACGGTAACGGCGCCATCATCCCCTTCGACGAGGGCCGCTGGCTGGCCATCGAGATGGACCTCTTCGTGAAGACTTGTAAGTCGGATCAGACCTTCTGCATTGTTTATATGTTTCCATGTCATCACTCTGAAATTAGTATTACATGGCTATAAATGAATGCATCAATACCATGCTTATTATCTTGTTATCTAGTAAGCACGAACCTATTACTAACAATATGAACTGGTGTTTTTTTCTTTGCAGTGGCTACTGGCGACAACGAGATCGTCCGTAAGAGTTCAGAGGCTTCTATCACCGTGCCCGATGTTCCACCTACAAGACCCTCACGAGATGACCAAGGCTCATGAGAATCTTGAGATGTACGAGAGTGCTACCGGCATCCCCAACCGGCTGCTCCTGCCCAAGGGATGCGAGGAAGGCACAGAGTTCAGGTTGATTGTGGCTGTCACCGACGCCGAGAAGGACGTTAATGATGAGAGCATCATTACCATGAAGAAATACCACCACTACGGTGTGCGAGGTGTCCAGCCCGACAAAAGGCCCTTCGGGTATCCTCTAGACCGTCGTGTCCCTGACGAGGGTATCGTCGACGAGGTTCACAATATCAAGGAAACAATGGTCAAGGTCTACAACCACAACGTCTTCGTCCCCCTAACTCACTAATAAATGTACTGGCATACAAAACTGGCCACATTGTGTCTCATTTTTTGTTTTTTTATGATCATTGCTTTGATTCTCCACACTAATGTTGTGAGAATGCTAATAGTATACAACTCCCTTTAACGACTCGTATTTGCTATATTTCCTGAATGTTAACTATATTGCTAAAGAAGAAAAAAAACATTGACAAACATATGCTTTTGATTGACAGCCTTATAATACAAAACCTGTATGAAAGAGGTAATTTAATGCTAGTAATGCATGCATTGCTCTGGTTTACATCAAAAGTAACAAATGGACACGTATAGCCTATTGATAATGTGATGGTCTGAATGTTCTGTATTGTATGACACCTTGTGATGAAAATCAAGATTTATCCACGATGTTATTGATGTGAAAACTAACATTTCTTACCCATGATTATATGTCACATTAGTACGTTTGCTGTGCTTTTAATAATGAGGAGGTAGTAAGTGACTCAGCATTAAAAGCAGCGTCGAAGCTCAGGTGAATGAACACCTAACGGACCACAAGGCCAAGGAGACAAACACATAACTGATACAAAGAAATACAGTATGCCATGAACCACATACATTATGTAGTCAGCTCTTCATGTGAACACACAAGAACATACTGATATCATAATTTATTCAATAAGTTTTACTCACGTGTGTTATGCGTTACTTATGTGTTACTGTTGTAATCTATTTTTTAAATATAAAGCAAGTTTAGCTTGAATTATATATTATTTTAGTATTACAGGATGGTTACATTATTAGAATCAGTGCGGAGAAGGATGACTAAAATGATATAGGGGATGCGTAACTATAAGTTATGAGAGGAAATTGAAGCTATTGAATTGACACTCGACTCGAGAGGCGGAGAGTAAGGGGTGGTCTGATAGTTGTTAAGTCGTTAAAGGGATATAATAAAGGAGATGTCGGGCCTCGAAATACTTAAAATCTTAAGTTTAATTTGGTATTTCCAGTAATTGTCCAAGGTCGCTTCGCTCGCTTGGACACCTATTTCAGCCGAAATCAGGTGTCATATAGGCTTGTAAAATGTTTCCACGAATTCTTCTTCTTGTGACTACTTTTGTGGGCGCCGGGTATACAGGCGTAAAGGAAGAAATTTGGCACAAAAGGTTATATTTCGTCTCTTAACTCATTTATGCAGGAACTATTCACTATATGAGAAACAAATAAGAGTTAATGTATGTCTAACGTATTTTTATTTATAGATTATACGCTTAAAACTATTTATTTTAGGCTGTGCACTGTGCAGGTCATAAAAGTGTTGCCAAGTCAAAAGTTACAGTTTGACGAAATAGTTTTGGCTTCGAAAGGGAAAAAAAAGGCATAAATGGGGAAAAAAGAAACCATTGAGTTCATGTTTAAATATTTTTATGTGCGTGTGCGTGTGTGTGACGGGAAATATGAGTCAAAAGGGGAGTTTTAATTTCCAAATAAGGATATTTTTATCAGGGTGATCTGGCAACTGTGTGAGTTTGAATGTGGGTTTGTGGTTGGACTTGGGTGTTAGCCTTGCCTTGGCTTCTCAGAGGCTCGATATTGTTAGGATATAGGATAGTGTGATAGTGTTGTCTACGCGTCCTACACAATCCTCCCGGCGTCCCAGAGTCCTACAGTGCCAGGATACGAGGTGGGAACGATATTAGGATACCCGCGTAGGATTCTGGTGTAGGATGTTTTGAAGTTTTGTTTTGAAATTGTTGTGGTGGATTTTAAGGTGTTTTAGGGTGTGTGGGGTGTGTTTTAGGGTGTGTAAGGGTGTGTAGGGGTGTAAGGGTGTGGGAATCTGTGTGTGGGGGTATGTAAGGGTGAATCAGGGTGTCAGGGTTGTGTGGGAATATGTTAGGGTGTGTGTATGTGTCAGGATGTGTGTAGGGTTGTGATAGCGTGTGTGGGGTTGTGGGTGGGTGTGTAAGGATGTAAGGGTTGTATGGGGATGTTTAAGGGTTTGTGTGTGTGTTGGTTGTGTTTTAGGATGTGTTAGGTTGTGTAGGGGTGTGTTAGGGTATCCGTTGATTCGGGCCGCCAGTTGAAACAGGCCGCCTATAGTAGCATGCATGCCCAGCAGACAGTATACTTTGTGGTTAAGGTTAGGTTAGGTTAGGTATACTTTGTGGTTAAGGTTAGGTTAGGTTAGGTTAGGTATACTTTGTGGTTAAGGTTAGGTTAGGTTTCATTAAAACCTATAAGGTTATGCAAAAATGCATGCTTGGTATGCATTTAATATAGGCGGCCTGATTCAACTGGCGGCCCGAATCAACTGTATCCGTGTGTTAGGATATAGGGTGTGTGTGGGGCTGTATTTTAGGGTGTGTGTATGTGTCAGGATGTGTGTAGGGTTGTGATAGTGTGTGTGGGTTTGTGGGTGGGTGTTAGGATGGGTAACAGGAAGGTTCGACGGAATACGTTTTCGACGACACCGTCGAAACTTCCAAGTCATTTATTTACGGTTATACACAGGCGACAGGTGTGTTGCGAAGCCGTACAGGTGTGTAGTGACAGGTGTGGTGTATGTGGTAAAGCGAGAGAGGTTAAGAGTGAGGTGTTAGCCCCCAATTGTGTGTGTCTGACCTAAAGAGCGAACGCGCAGCTCTCGTCCACTATAACGGCGTCATCCTCGTACCGCCGCTGCCACGGGTACGGCGCGGGCCACAGTGGTCCATAGAAGCTAATCTCTGGGAAGCGGGACTAGGATCAACCTAGGATCAACCTAGGATCAACGCATCAAGATATACCCTCGGTACGTCTCTGTAGTATTCAGCGGGAGACACTTACCGAAAACACGTCAATATATTCCATTTACCGGCATTAAACTATGATGTCATATGTTTCAGGGAGAATATTATGCTGAAAGGCTAATACTGCGGCAATGTATTATCGTCCACCATATATTTATCAATAGCAATACTCCTATTGTCACTAATAATTGTCACATAAATAATGTATTTAAGGGTAAATCTCGCCTTATTTCCCATTAAATAAGTCTATATGGAAGTGAGCTAACTCTAATTTTTTCTACGTGTTAAACCACTCTCTATCTAAAAATTACATTGGAAGTGAGCTAGCTTTAATTTTCTCTACGTGTTAGAGTTTCTCTAAGGGAAAATTTCAGCTTATTTACTCCTAATATGTCTGTATATCTGGGATAATAAGTAAACATGGCCGCCCAGTGGTTCCTGAACGCTGATTGGCTGACAACGTAGCTAGGCCTCTGATTGGCTCGTGGGAATCCTGAGGTGACGAGTTGCCGATTACATATTTCAAACGAATAATTCGCTCTTTTTTTTGCGAAGCGAGCTTGGACACCTATTTCAGCCGAATTCATTCTTTGGTACTAAATAGATTGGTGAATCTGTCATATAGGCTTGTAAAATGTTTACTCCACGAATGGGGGCAAGGAGGCTACAGGCGCAAAGGAAGAAATTTGGCACAGAAGGTTATATTTCGTCTCTTAACTCATTTATGCAGGAACTATTCACTATCTGAGAAACAAATAAGAGTCAATGTATGTCTAATGTATTTTTATTTACAGATTATTCGCGTAAAACTGCTTATTGTCCATAATAGTTCATGCATAAATTAGTTAAGAGACGAAATATAACCTTCTGTGCCAAATTTCTTCCTTTGCGCCTGTAGCCTCCTTGCCCCCATTCGTGGAGTAAACATTTTACAAGCCTATATGACAGATTCACCAACCTATTTAGTACCAAAGAATGAATTCGGCATAAATAGGTGTCCAAGCTCGCTTCGCTCGTCTAGATCAACATGTGGCATTTTTTCTTAACTAATATTATTTTACTGGTTACTTTACTTTTAGTAGACAGACAGTATTTTAAGGTGAGGGTATTGAAAAAGTTGACTTTAGC
>JACEEZ010021368.1:0-12500 GCA_016584305.1 Chionoecetes opilio | reverse complement strand
GAGATATAAAGACTCCACAATCGGTGCTGACATCAGAAGAGCTCTCACACACTGCAGTACATGGCAACTTATGCGCAAAGAAATCGAGCGATCCACTCAAGTCCTCATCAACAACGGCTTCAGCGAGACAGACATCAACCGTCAGACTAAGAAAATCTTGGAGAACTGGTACAAGCCTAACGCCACAAAAAAGAGTCAAGACATAACTATCTTCTACCGGGCTTTCTTCTCCACCGCTCACCAGGAAGAAGAAAGAATAATATCACAAATCGTCCACCGTAACGTGAAACCTGCAGACCATGAGAGGAGAATAAAACTACAAATTTACTACAAAAACAAGAACACCAGTAACCTCCTTCTCCGTAACAGCCCAAGCCAGACAAAGGAGACAAAACAAAAGTCCCATGTCGTATATAGGATCACATGCAAAAGAGGAAACTGTGAAGTCCTCCCCTCATCCTACATCGGCATGACGACAACGAAGCTGTCCAGACGTCTTACTTGCCACCTAACTTCCGGAGCCCCAAAAAGTCACTTATTAGAACAACATGGCATCATCATAACAAGAAAATTTCTAGAAGAAAATACAGAATTGGTTGACATGTGTGCAGATGTGCGGCGACTTCCCATCCTAGAAGCGCTGTACATAAAAGAGATCAATCCCAAACTTAACGTACAGGCAAACGACCTACAAGCTCTACCCAGCATGAAAAGAACAAAAGCAAATAACAGCCTACTCACAGAAAAGCCAAGCGAAGACCAAACAACCAATCAGCGTCTCCCACTCAAGAAGACGAGAAGCAAAAGCTATCTACCAATCAACGACATCGGTAATAGGCTGCGTGGCAGGCAGACCGGCTATAAATAGCGCTTCACTTCGCATCTTAATCATGCTCACCTCAACTCCTGAGGAGAAAACATCTTCCATATGCTGCAGAAGAAGGGTTCTTAGACCCGAAATCGCGATACAGCAAACATGACAAGCTACGGCGAAGTCATAAAAGTGATTACAAAAGAGAATAAGACACTCTTAAGACAAAGAGAAAATATCTCTAAGAAGATAATAAACGCTGAACTAGCTATCACTTTTAACGATATATATATATATAATATATATATATATATATATATATATAATATATATATAATATATAATATATATATATATATATATATATATATATATAAATATATATATAGTAAGTAGAAAAAGTGTTTTGGTAATTCTCTCTCTCTCTCTCTCTCTCTCTCTCTCTCTCTCTCTCTCTCTCTCTCTCTCTCTCTCTCTCTCTCTCTCTCTCTCTCTCTCTCTCTTCTCTCTCTCTCTCTCTCTCTCTCTCTCATATATATACGTGTTTATATAATATAATATATATATATATATATACATATATATATATATATATATATATATGATATATATATATATATATTATATATATATATATATATATATATATATATAATATAATATATAATATATTATATATATATATATATATTATATATGCAGAGAGAGAGCGGCGCGGCGATTTAGCGGCGTATTTAGTTAACGCTAATTTATGCATGTGCTAATTCATTTATCAGAAAACTAAATATATCAATGGAAAGGTAATTAAATATCGCTTCTATTGATATGTCCGATGTTATATGTTGTCGCACAAAGTTTTAAATGGCGACGAGTTTCTGAATTTTAAGTTCATGCATATTTCTTCAGTCGCATAATGGCATTTATTTAATGTATTTTACTGTGTTTTATGTGATAATCTTATAGAACAAACATTTCCGAAGATAACAGTATATTATTTAAACATGTATAACATGACATACTGCGGGGTCATGCCTTGAGAACTTCTGCGGGTCTTGGATGAACAAAGGCCCTGGCAGGAAGATGACGCCCAGTAGCGTTAAACATAGGGCCAATGAATGGCGTTACCCGGTGTATACAGAGCTCCTAGGCTGATGCTGCGGTGTGAAAGACAAAGGGAGCCACGAGCCAATTGTAATTTCTTCCAAGTTCTTAGGTTCTTACTTATCCAACAGCCGCACTTATATATCGCACTCCTTTAAGACACTTGACACAGCAATTGCATGAACCACCACGTCGATGTATGTTGCATGTATCATCAGTTTAGTAAATCCTTTATGGAACGAATGGGAAGCATGAAACAGGAGCCGTGTCGTCCGCTTCCTCATGAGTGCATCAGAGAGATCGGGTATGGGAGATGAAACTGCGTTCTCGCCATGAGTGGAGATGGCTAGCTTTCGGGGGTGGTGGTTGAAACTCCTGTATTGCATTGACTAGGAGTTTGAACAGACTATCTTTGTTTGAATCATAATGAAGGAAGTTCTTCTAATTAACAGGAATGTTAGTGTTGTTGGCAACTCGGAGATGGTTACCAGATCCACGGTTCTGTAATGTGTGTGCCTTTAGGTTGCCTTCTTATATACATCTCAAACAACATCCAAACGAACAACATCCTGGAGCATGCGTTTAAAATATGACACGAACATCAGTTGCGAATATTCTTGTAATGGTTTGACAAGAACCTTCAACTTCTTTAGATCAAGTATTTGCACAAGGGCAGCACCATCGACAATTTCTACATCAACATTTGTTACATATTCTGGTTATGGTACCAATCATTCCAAACATTCCATATAGTCTGATTTGCTTGGTTGGTGCATGATGAGATTCGATGCCAAAGATGGAGGTCAGGCGGATGATTTTCATGCCTGAAGAGTGAAGAAAGGCATCCATATGATTATCTCTAGCTTGACATGATACATATATGCATCCGCGAGAAGAGATGGACATCATTATGTAGGTTAGAGATTTTATAAGTGTACTTCGCATGTTTCTTTCCTGAACTAGAATTTAACAGAAGTAAACTGTTCTTATGTATGGTTTCATTGAATGCAGTGATATTGGCATTGAAATGCTCCGCAACAAAATTCTTGTATTGTGTTTTGCCTATGTCCTCTGCGAACCATATTGTATTCACCACGCTAGCAGGCATTATCTATTTAGTGTCAAGCGTGTAGAGGTCTGTGCTTGTATCAGCAAAGGGGTTACCAAGTTCCTCCAACACATCAGTGACACTCTTTTCTTGAGATAGGAACGTCTTCTGCACACTTGGTATCTGTTCATGGTGACGGTCTGTGTCCTTCTTTTTCATGGAATGTTTGTCATCATACTCCGTCAAAAGTCTAGCTGATTCTGGGCCTGCCACCATACACCGTGTCAGTGTGGCTTCATTTTCTGTGACACCTATGGCGCCCCATCCCCTGTCATCATTGCATTCAGCTGTTCATGAACTTGGTTAGATTCAAACCTTACCAGGTTTCTGCTGTAATGGCATGGAATGGAACATGTTGGTAACACAAGTTAAAATGTTTCAGGAAAGGAAGGTGCAAATCCTATACATACCAGTACGTTTCTGTAAAAATTTATGTTATGAGCAATTTTTTACAATTTTCACCATGATTATGAATGTTATGAGTCTTCACACATATTGTATTGGATTTCTTAACCTTAAAAACATAGATATAGACATAAAGATCGAGACAATCGGGCCACTTAGAGCAGTTTTATGCATGGACAAAAATGTGTTTTACGGCGGCCATTTTGAAGTTCTACATTTTTGGCGGGAACCATTGGGCAGACGTCCTGGTTTCCCCAAATTTTGAAATAAGCATACTCCAAAAACCCTTAGCGCAAAGTTTCATGCTTCTTTCCGGAAGTGCACACCAATTTCACATATTCGCCCCACTACATAGTAATTTGCTACATGAGACGCAACGATATCCTGTTGATATTTGAATCGTTACATAGAATAGGCTCCGCCATAGTCGTAATTCCAAGATAGACTTCCAAACAATCAATATACCCAATATTGTGGTTAATGCCCCGTTCTCACAGCAGATTTGGATACCTCGATCACCTCGACCGGCCAAATTGGCCGACCAAGCTCGACCAAATGTAAGGTCGGGGGTCTACACGACGGAAGGGGGCGGTTCCCGACCTGTACTCGAGCATACTCGATCAACTCACGACCTTTCTCGACTACTTCCAGACCACTTGCCGGCCCACATCCCGACTTGTACTCGATCTTTACTCGACCTTTCCGACCCCTGCCTGATGTATACCCGATCAACACGAGCAACCCGACCTTTTCTCGACCTTTCCTTGACCTCTACCGGACCTCATCCCGACCCAAACCCGACCGACACCAGACCATGTACGTTCGGGCACGATCACAACACGATCCCCTTCCCCTCTCCCCTTCCCAACTTCCCAACTCTTCCCCTTCCCCTTCTTCTTCTGGATGTTGTGCACTTCTGAGGGCACCTCTGTGGGCACTTCTGGGGACGGGATCGGCGTCGGGGACCTCGGGGGCCTGTTGTCCTCGGCAAGATCATCATCGATGATGGCAGCAGCATGTATCTTCTTTTTTCTTGGCATGGTGAGTAGATGTTTCTTCGACGGAATCTTGGGAACATATGAGAAATGCCGCTGACGCCGCGCTTATATCGAGGCGATCGGGTGTGGTCATGTGTGATCGGGTATGATCGGGCGGAAGTCGGGCGCAAGTCGTGTAAGGTCGAGTGGAGATCGGGGGCGGTCGGGAAATGATCGAGTTGATCGAGTACATGCACCCGATAGGGGTCGGGCAAGATCGAGTTGAGGTCGTGTAGAGGTCGAGTTGATCGAGTACAGATCGGTAAAATTTTGTCACCCGATGTGACTAGATCTCTTCCCGATCAACTCTACCTTTTACACGACTATACACGACATTAGCAGAGCGCTACACGATGTACTGCAGATCGCTTCACGATCGCTTCACGACCGCGTGCCTTCTCGATCCTTCTCCATGCTACACTGATTTTTTTGATATGTCAAAAAAATCCGTGTAGAAACCCCGACCCCTACCGACCAAGGTAGACCGCACAAGACCGGGCACGACTGAACAGGACCTCCCTGCCGACCGAGGCAGATCATCACACGATCGCATGATCGAGTTTGATCAAGGTACCCAAATCGGCTGTGAGTACGGGGCATAAACCAGTCCACCAGAGAAAGCTGATAAAGCAGTGGGTGTTTTCCCTGCAGAAAATAAATAGCTATAGAAAAAACAAATCAAATTAATTCAAAAAGTATTTTCAAACATAATGGATGCAATATGAATTCAGTTTTGAGATACAAATATAAATGTTACATTACACACTACGCAAGGGCACTATTTAAGAATATACTTTGCTTGGCAACAAATCACAGGGAACCCAACTATGTTATTTGTACCGCAACTATTTGACATTAATTGCTTTCCTTTGCTAGAACATTATAGCCACAATTTGGCGCGGTATCAGTCCCGGCAACATGTACGTGTGCAATTCTGTAGAAATGTAACTTTTAATATTACTACTGAGACTCGTAGCTCGCCTGGCAACATTTATCATAAGTGTTTACAAGAAAATTAATCTATATCTGTTGATCCCCCCCCCTCCCTACACACTTGAAGCCGACAAGATATCGCTATAGCTTGTGGGTATATAACGAGGCAGCAAGTAAGCAGAAGCAGCATCTGCTCCAACATGAAGGTCCTTGTGGTGTTTGCTCTGGTGGCCCTCGGCGTCGCAGCCGCCGCTTTGCCCGGCTTTATGTCGGATGAACCGGACGGTAAGTCGCTCTTTTCGATTAGGTTCACATTTGCGAGAAAAATAATAAATTGGCTTAGAGGCATCCATTTTCATTCCATATATATATATATATATATATATATATATATACATAGAGAGAGAGAGGGAGAGAGAGAGAGAGGAGGGGGGGGGAGAACGCTAAAGACCAGACAAGGTGCAAGCACATAAGCGCAGTTTCTGAGAATAAGAGGAGTAACTTCATCAGTCCCTTCCCTTCATCAGTCCCTTCGTGGATCAAGGCCAGAGAAGGCATAGAAGATCTCACTACGAGGAATTTAAATATAAAACAGAGAATAGTGTAAGGGCGGAGTTGAGGAAGGAAAACGCCCTTTATCATCCAAAGTGGAATTATGATCAAAGATTTGAGCGATGAGTTCAGCTTTATAAATATATAGAAAACCTGTGGAGCCGTCTGGGTGAACATAGGATGAAAATATTATAACGAAAAAGTGTTGGAGAAGTTTTTGACTATGCGCCATAAGTCACGAGATAGGTATATAATAGAAGCTATGTGAATGGGAGTTTTTACATTGTATTATCCAAAAACCGCATTTTTTTTCAGGCGTCCCTGCATACCAAAAGCAGTATGATGTGAACTACGCCTTCTACAAGATCTTCGAGCCTCTTCGCGACCAAAACCTGATAGACAAGGCTGCGACCTTCAACCCAGTGGTAGATTTGTCCATGTACAAGGACGGAGGAGTCGCCGTCCAAAAGCTCATGTACGAGCTCACACAACACCGCCTGCTGGAGAAGAAACACTGGGCTGTCGCCACCAACCAACGTCACCTGGAGGAGGCAATCATGCTCTTCGAGGTGTTCATGCAATGCAATGACTGGAACTGCGTCGCCAGTAACGGGGCTTACTTTAGGGAGAGAGTCAACGAGGAGGAATTCATTTATGCCGCTTACCATGCCATCAAGCACTCCCCTCTCACCCAGCACGTCGTTTTGCCAGCCATCTATGAGGTTAAGCCCCATCACTTTACCAAGAACCAAGTTGCTGAGGAAGCCTACGAGGCCAAAGAGATGAAACTACATAACATCATCTTAGTAAACAACTTCACTGGCACCCCTAACGACATGGAACACAAAGTCGCCTACTTCCGTGAGGACATCGGTGTTGGTACTCACCATCTGATGATCCACTTGGAAAATCCCTTCTGGTGGAAAGACACCTACGGCTACCACATTGACAGGAAGGGAGAAAACTTCTTCTACGCTTACCACCAACTGCTTAATCGTTATGAGGCTGAGC
This sequence comes from Chionoecetes opilio, assembly GCA_016584305.1. Taxonomy (NCBI): domain Eukaryota; kingdom Metazoa; phylum Arthropoda; class Malacostraca; order Decapoda; family Majidae; genus Chionoecetes; species Chionoecetes opilio. The sequence goes on along the minus strand of JACEEZ010021368.1, from coordinate 5,542 downwards.
GTATCTCCAATCACCTGCCTCCTCTCCAGGAACTGAAGCTGGACGAGCCCCTGAAGGAGGGCTTCGCTCCCCAAACCACTTACAAGTTTGGACCTCCCTTCCCCGTTCGTAATGACGACATCCAACTGCATGACATTGACAGGGTTGGCAAAATCCACGAAATCTTACACATGGAAGACCGCATCCACGACGCCATCGCCCATGGCTATGTTGAGGACGATGAGGGACATACGATCAGTATCGAAAACGACCAGGGCATTGATATCCTGGGTAACATCATCCAGTCGTCTTTCTACAGCCCTAACCGCAAGTACTACGGCAACCTCACCACCCTGGCTTACACCATGCTTGACCGCCAGACTGACCCTAAGAACAAGTACGACACCCCACCTGGCGTGCTCGCCCACCTGGAGACACTCCCACGTGACCCCGCTGCCTGGAGGCTCCACAAGCGAATCGACAACATCTTCAGGGAATATGTCGACTCTCTTCCTCCTTACACTAAAGAGCAGCTCGAATTTAAAGGCATAACTGTCAGCGACGTCCAGATCGAAGGTAACCTTGAAACATACTTTGAGGAGTACAAGTACGACCTCACCAACGGCTTAAACGACAACACCACAAACACCGAATTCTATGGCATCTACGCCAGTATGCCTCGCCTTAACCACGAAGAGTTCTCCTACAAGATCAAGGTAACGAACAACAATAGCTCTCCCAAGAAGTCTGTGATTCGCATTCTCGCCATGCCGTACCGCGACGGTAATGGCGCCATCATCCCCTTCGACGAGGGCCGCTGGCTGGCCATCGAGATGGACCTCTTCGTGAAGACTTGTAAGTCGGATCAGACCTTCTGCATTGTTTATATGTTTTCCATGTCAACACCTTGAAATTAGTATTACATGGCTATAAATGAATGACATCAATACCATGCTTATTATCTTGTTATCTAGTAAGCACGAACCTATTACTAACAATATGAACTGGTGTTTTTTTCTTTGCAGTGGCTACTGGCGACAACGAGATCGTCCGTAAGAGTTCAGAGGCTTCTATCACCGTGCCCGATGTTCCCACCTACAAGACCCTCCACGAGATGACCAAGGCTCATGAGAATCTTGAGATGTACGAGAGTGCTACCGGCATCCCCAACCGGCTGCTCCTGCCCAAGGGATGCGAGGAAGGCACAGAGTTCAGGGTGATTGTGGCTGTCACCGACGCCGAGAAGGACGTTAATGATGAGAGCATCATTACCATGAAGAAATACCACCACTACGGTGTGCGAGGTGTCCAGCCCGACAAAAGGCCCTTCGGGTATCCTCTAGACCGTCGTGTCCCTGACGAGGGTATCGTCGACGAGGTTCACAATATCAAGGAAACAATGGTCAAGGTCTACAACCACAACGTCTTCGTCCCCCTAACTCACTAATAAATATACTAGCATACAAAACTGGCCACATTGTGTCTCATTTTTTGTTTTTTTATGATCATTGCTTAGATTCTCCACACTAATGTTGTGAGAATGCTAATAGTATACAACTCCCTTTAACGACTCGTATTTGCTATATTTCCTGAATGTTAACCATGTTGCTAAAGAATAAAAAAAACATTGACAAACATATGATTTTGATTATAACAACCCTATGATACAAAACCTGTATGAAAGAGGTAATTTAATGCTAGTAATGCATGCTCTAATATATTGCTCTGGTTTACATCAAAAGTAACATATGGACACGTATAGCCTATTGATAATGTGATGGTCTGAATGTTATGTATTGTATGACACCTTGTGATGAAAATCAGGATTTATCCACGATGTTATTGATATGAAAACTAACACTTCTTACCCAAGATTATATGTCACATTAGTACGTTTGCTGTGCTTCCAATAATGAGGAGGTAGTAAGTGACTCAGCATTAAAAGCAGCGTCGAAGCTCAGGTAATGAATGCAGACACCTAACGGACCACAAGGCCAAGGAGACAAACACATAATTGATACAAAGAAATACAGTATGCCACGAACCACATACATTATGTAGTCAGCTTTTCATGTGAACACACAAGAACATAGTGATATCATAATTTATTCAATAAGTTAGACTTACATCTAAAATGTGTTATATCACATCCAATATCAGTCATATATACGTAGATTCTAATCATAAGTCAGAATGAATAATTTGGAATGAATTTCAGTCTAACCTTTCATTCCAGCTTGATCCCCTACCACTACACTTCACAAATTGAACTTCCAACGTTAAGTAGATGAAGTACATTTTATTGGAAAAGAACTCATGAATGTAGTTTACGAACTAATGAAACACCAATGTCGCGTACAATAATTTATGTAACAAGTATTAGGATGAACAAATATTAGGGCGTTTCAAGCAGCTCGTACCATGTTTTGATTCAAACAAAATGTAAGCTCGAAACGACCCATTCCTGGCAATATTGTTACTGAATCTGTTTTGTACACTAGTGAAATACACTCCTACCTGCATATGTCGTGCTCGTCTGCTTGTTCTTACATTAATGACCTCAGAGTGTTCATGACATTGTCAGCCGCCCCCGTAGGTGATTCCACTGCCGATGGCGACGCTGAGTTGCTCGCAGCTCGTCCGGTCCCGACGGTTAGTTGGAAGGATTGGAACGGTCACCCTTCCTAGGAACAGGTTGCATGTGTGCAAACTTTCAGCAAGAAGGAAAGGTGGAAGTAGATATACAAAGACAGAAAAGTTTGACCAGGCAGGGTACAAGCACAGAAGCACAGTTTTTGAGAACAATAGGAGCGATTCAGTCAGAACTGTAAGCCTTCCGAGGATCAAGGCCAGAAAAATTAAAGAAAATATAATTACGAAGGATCTTAATAATAGGCATAATATAGTCAGAGACTGGAGGAGAAGGAGGAACAAGGCCGTCATCAACCAAAGTAGAATTTGTATTAAAGGTTTGAGCAAAGAATTCAGCTTTATAAATAGATGAGACAGTTGTGGAACCCTCTGGTTGAAGCATAGGAGGGAAAGATGATGTAAAATTGTTAGAGATGTTACTAACTAGATGCCAGAAGTCACGAGAGGAGTTTGATTCAGGACGATTTTGACATTTTCTATAGATGAAAGAGTTCTTGGTAAGTTGAAGAAAAGATTTGGCATGAGTTCGGGAAGAAATATGAAGGGCGTGAGTTTCAGGAGATTTTTGGTTACGATACAATCATCTGTGAGCCGCCTCTCTATCGCGGACAGCATGATAACAGAGTTAAACCGAGGTTTACGGGCTTAAGGATAAAAAAAAAGAGTGGGTGGAATGTATGCTTCCATGCCACAGACAATGACCTTAGTTAAGCGCTCTGCACAAAGAGCTGATTTGAAATGCCAGAATCACCTTTGCTGCTGTGGGTCAACATTGAGGCAACATCGGAGCGATAGGACAGGTAACACATAAATAAGATTGTGATCGGAGGAGCCCAACGGCGGGAACAGTTTGAGAGAGTAAGCATAAGGGTTAGAGGTTAGGAAAAGATCAATAATTTTAGGCGTGTCTCCAAGGCGGTCAGCAATACGGGTAGGGTGCTTCACATGCTGCTCTAGGTCTTGGATGATAGAAAAGATGTAGACATGTTCACGAGGTTGGTCAGTGAAAGATGATAGCCAATGCTGGTAGTTAACATTGAAATCCCCAGGAATGGTAATTTCTGCAAAAGAAAAATGAGATGAAATGTGAGCCACTTTCGATGTTCAATAGTCGAATAATTTGACATAGTCTGAGGAGTTAGATGACAGATATACAACACATAAAATATTTAGTAAGAGAGTGACATTGAAGTCGAAGCTAGATGAAAGAACCTGATAATGCAAGACCGTGGGCACGAGAACAAGTGATGTCGTTGCGTACATATACGCAACAGCCAGGTTTGGATTGAAAATGATAATAGAGAAAGTAAGAGAAAAAAGAAAAGGGACTGAAGTTAGTGCCCACAGACATCGGGGTTTCGGTGAGGAAAATATGATGAGGTATAGAGAGGGTGAGGTGATTGGAAGTTATATCTGATTGATTGATTGATCCACAGATTGGAAATTATATCTGTGATCGAGATTAAGACCGCGATCTAAGCTTTGTAGTTGCAGCGCCTATTGGTGTTTTCCAATAAGTTAAATGATCTTGAAGCTCCAAAATAACAAATAAAATCGATTTGTCACCCCAAAAACAGTTGGAATACATAAGTACTTCTTGTTATTAGCCTTGCTGGTAAAAAAATGGCATTGTATTCAGTTTTCCCCTTGTCCGCCATCAGCCATCTTTAATATATATTTACGGGTACTAGCAACCATAAATCGTTTGACTAACAATGCTTTTCTTGAAGCTTAGACATCATAGTAACTGAAAATAAGGGTAGCAGGTATAAAATGAAGGGGAGGGGATGGGGGGTTCTCGCAGTCTTTGGTCTACTACGATCAACCCCAGAAATTCATAGATTGTACGTAACCTTGAGGGACATGACTATGATAAATCTATGTATAACGCAACAAGATTGAGAATAGTATGGTAATCCATGTAGTTCATTCACTACGTAGTATATATATATATATATATATATATATATATATATATATATATATATATATATTATATATATATATATATATATATATAATATATATATATATATATTATATATATATATATATATATATATATATATATATATATATAATATATATATATATATATATATATTTATTATTATTATTATTATTATTTTTACATTGGAGCCTAGAGCGCCTGGCATCTGGAGAGTCGTGATGTCAGTTCTCTTGCCCATTAGTGGCGCAGGCTGGATTTTTTTTATAGTGAAACCTGTGGTCTTAGATGAAGATCCCGTTTTAAATGATGTACGGATCTTCAACTAGGCACATGTTGCCACTGGAGTTTCTTCGTCGCACTCGCAAACGAAGGACAGGTATATAGCTGCATTTGAGTTTCTTCTGCTACTCGACGATGGATTTGACAGTTGATCCTTGGTGGGACTTGAACTCAGGACCTTCTGCTCCCCTTCCAGGCTCTTGAAAGAGTTGCCCCCGGCAGGATTCGAACTCGGGACATAGAGATCACCACTCCAAGACGTTAAACTACTCGGCCACCGCCTCCCCAATATATATATATATATATATATATATATATATATATATATATATATATATATATATATATATATATATATATATATATATATATATATATATGAATTTGACTGAACAACATGATTGAGTTAATGAAATACAAAGACTTCTCTGAGACAATCAAAACAGTTTCAAGAGTATCATTTGATAAACTGTTTTGAATGTCTCAGGGGAGGCTTTGTATTTCATTAACTCAATCATGTTATTCAGTCCTCTGCCTTGTCCTCTCTGTTTTTTTCAAGGTATGTTTTTATTCTATATGTATTTTTTTCTTTGATTTTACTAAATATAATATATTTTCAGCCTGATGATGCCAATAGTTTGGCGAAACGTTGCTCATTAAACCCCAACACGTAAGATGGTT
>JACEEZ010021367.1:496696-574196 GCA_016584305.1 Chionoecetes opilio | reverse complement strand
TCCTCATTCATTCCCCTCCTTCCCTCCCTCTATTTATCTCTCCTTTCTCCTCATCCTTCCTTCGTAATGTTATCTTTCAGTCCTTTAATTAATATATTTACTCGTACTTTCCTACTCATTATAATGTTGTAATCTTTCTCCTCTTCACTTTTTCTCCTTCATATAATATCTCCCCCCCTTTTTCTTTCTTTCTTGACATTAACGTTGCTTTTTTTGGTCCATTCTCCCCCATTTTATATCTCGTCTCTTATTCCTTATTTTCCTTTGTTTTTTCATCCTTAACGTCATCACTTTTTGTCGCCTTTTACTGTGAATGCAAAGTTGACATTGTACACTCGTGACGTCATGGCAGACACTGTGACTTTATATGTGTTTTTATACGTCCTTACCTCTCCCTCCCTTAGTATTGTATTATCCTTTGCCAGTGACGTAATGCATGTACTTATATGTGTGTGTGTGTGTGTGTGTGGGTGGGTGGTGTGGCTATGTTTGTGTGTGTGGGGGGGGGGGGGGGCACGTCTAGGGTGGCTTGCTAAGTACAGTGTCGAGTGGTTATAATTATGGAAGTTTGATGGTCGAGTACTTGAAGAGAAAACGAGGGTATAAACTTTTAATTTTCTAACCAGACATACTTTCCATTTTGGTATTCAGCTTCGTAAGTATCTAGATTTATTGCGTTTTTTTTATCTTCGTTTGGTTGTGTAGTCCTTCGTATTCATCTACTTTTCTTATTGTGATCTTGTATTGTTGGAAAATATTGGTTTGAACAGAGAGAGAGAGAGAGAGAGAGAGAGAGAGAGAGAGAGAGAGAGAGAGAGAGAGAGAGAGAGAGAGAGAGAGAGAGAGAGAGAGAGATACACTGGCCCATCACTCATTCCCTCTCCTATAACCATACATTTCAAACCACGTACATACATTCCCTTTGAGACACCTGAGGAACTTCAAAGACACACCTTTAGAACCCAACCTCACTTTACCATGGAATCAAAAGGTCCGAAGAGAGAGTGAAAAGTGTCATTGTTGGAAGTGGAGGAACAACTAGTATACTCGAGGAGCATGTGGAAGCGACAAGCGAGAGATGAAAGAAAGTCGTTGTGGAAACCCGTATGGAGTAGAAATTTAGTTCGGTATGTGGTTTATGGCTTTATGCTCCCAGCTGGTCTGTGTGGGCAAAAAAAAAACGGAACAGAGATCTCCGCTGCAGGGGAATAGGAGTTCGGATACCCACACTGAGTACCCGGGTGTCGGAGGGATGAAGTGCCGTCTGTTTTGGATTTTGAAGAGGCGAAGCGTGACGAGGGAAGGGGGAGAGAGAGGAAGGCCTGGAGGGTGCCTTGGGTTTGGGGTCTGCCTGGGAGTTTGTGTTGGGACGAAAGGAAGTGAGATGGTAGGGTGGGACAGGACGGGCGTGGCAGAAAACTGGAGGCTGAAGGTTCGGAATAGGGAAAGTGAGGGGAAATGGTTAGAGTTGGGACGAGTCTATGGGGAGTGTTGAGGGGAGAATGAGAGGGGAGTTAGGGAAGAGGGGTGGTATTAGTGGTGGTAGGCAGTGGTGCTGATATGAAAATATGCACTTTAGAACACTTCTACTGTATTTTTTCTCTTTAGCAATGCGTTCAAGTAAAAAATAATGCGTATTCAAGTATAATAATAATAATTCAGCGTTAATACCATGTAATCTAGTAATATATACTGTTATTTGTCTCGCGCGGCCTGCTTTCTTGTTCGTCAATTTAAGTAGTTTGTATAAATGGTCACTAACCCTTATTGCCCACACACACACACACAACACACACACACACACACACACACACACACACACACACACACACACACACACACACACACACACACACACACACACACACATTTTTCCTCTTTAGCAATGCGTTCAAGTAAAAAAAATGTCCTAGCGTTACTGCCATATAATCTTCATAAGTAGTATGTTATTTGGCCTGCTTTCTTGTTCGTCAATTTAAGTAGTTTGTATAAATGGTTACTATAACCCTTTTCACACACACACATGCAGGCGGTGGTGGGGTGGTATACATGCTCCTCAGTTAGAAGTTACTTACACTCACGCACATAATATAAATGATTTTGGACATGCTGTTGTCTTGCAGAAGTGCGTCCTTTACTTTATAGATTTTTTCCCCCTGCTGTCCAATATTCAGTGTTCCAAAATTGTAAGATTACACGTATTTTTTTCTAAGCGACCATAGAAATGAAGACAAACATGGATAAGGAGAGGATGTCACGGATTTGAAAAAAAAGGGGAATATTTCGCTCACAACTGAAATCGAGATCAAAATAACAGATTATTTCATGTGACAAATTAGAGTAAAATAGATACATATAAGTTGACAGAATAACAAGTAAAGAACTAGAAACAAATCCAAGGTAAATGCATACAAGGACGAAAACAGGAACTACCTCGTGTAGGTCTCACGGCCTCATATAGCTTCCTTATTTTCTTATGTTCTTATGTTCTTAAATGGAAATTACGAAACTAGAAAAAAATCGAAAACAAACTGGAGCGCAAAAAGACTAAAATAAAATAAAAGAGAATAGAAAAGAACATAATGAACCTTGTCTTACGAACTACTATTGACTGTCAGTGTAGACCGTAATGATAATATTGTCTCAACAGCGATTGCAACTCCCAACATCTATATAAGAGCTCCTACGGAACTTTGTGTCAACGAATGATAGCAAAAAAGACAAGAATAACAAGAGGTAGGCAGCTGTCCCCTTGCGGTTGGTTCCTCTCAGGCAGCTCTCAGCACGCATCCAGACCCCGGGGATGTAAGGGAAACAGACAACCCTTCTTCCCAATCCTTTATAGAGTAACAACGTTGACTCCTTAATGATAGGATTAGTAAAACGAACCTGCCAAACACGTCGCCACAGGGAAAGAAAGAGAGAAGATAGCTGGCTACTATAACACTGTTGCCGTCAATGGGCGAACCTCATCTGCGTCACCCATGATTCCTTGTGTTCGGCCCGTGGGAAGTGCTTGTTTAGAGCGTAATGATGATACTCTGGTCTGGTGTGGTAATGGTTAGGTGTGTGTGTGTGTGTGTGTGTGTGTGTGTGTGTGTGTGTGTGTGTGTGTGTGTGGTGTGTGTGTGGATGATGGGGTGTATGTGGGGTGTGTGTGTGTGTGTGTGTGTGGTGTGTTGTGTGGTGTGTGTAGTGTGTGTGTGTGTGTGTGTGGTGTGTGTGTTGTGTGTGTGTGTGTAGTGTGTGTGGTGTGTGGGTGTGTGGTGTGTGTGTGATGTTTGTGTGTGTGTGTGTGTGGTGTGTGTGTGTGGTGGGTGTGTGTGGTGTGTGTGTGGGTGTGTGTGTGGTGTGATGTGTGTGTGTGTGTGTGTGGTGTGTGTGTGTGTGTGTGGTGGTGTGTGTGTGTGGTGTGTGGTGTGTGTGTGTGTGTGTGGTGGTGTGTGTGTGTGCGTGTGTGTGTTGTGTTGTGTGTGTGTGTGTGTGTAGTGTGGGTGTGTGTGTGGTGTGTGTGTGGTGTGTGTGTGTGTGTGTCGTGTGTGTGTGTGTGTTGTGTGTGATGTGTGTGGTGTTTGTGTGTGTGTGTGTGTGGTGTGTGTTTTGAGTGGTGGTGGTGGTGTGTGGGTGTGGTAGTGTGTGTGTGTGTGTGTGTAGGTGGTGTGGAGTGTGGGTGAGAGGAGGGTGGTGGTGTTGGGTGATGTGGTTTGGGGGGTTGTTGTGTGGTGGTGTGAGAGGAGAGAGAGGAGATGAGGAGAGAAGGAGAAGGACACGAGAAATTATAGCGTGACTATCAGTGTATTCTGGTAAAAGTACTGGATACGTAGTGAGAAGAAATCGAGGGGAGGGGATGTTACTAGACTGATAAGGAAGCTCAAGGCCGCGGGCTACGTGGTAGCGCAACTATAACTTGTTGGAGGGTATGGAAAGCTTGAGAGGTGAAGGGGTGTGAGAAGGAGAAGGGTGTTGGAGGAAGGGGGAAGAAGGGGTAGAAGGGGTGTTGGAGGTAGGGTGAAGAAGGGGTGTTGAAGGGAGGATATGATGGAAGGGTAAGATGTTAGGAGCGAGAAAGATGGCGGGCCGTATGAATAAATTTTTTCTTTGAATGACGTGACTTAGCAGTAGATGGAAGAGGAAGTGAGGGCCAGCTGTGTGTGTGTGTGAAGTGACTTGCAATCGCCCAACACCACACATTCAATAGCGGTGTTGTTTGGCCGTCTATAAGCGGAAGGGCATCGGGGAATAGTGTCCTCTGAAGCCCTTGAAGGAAGTCCTCACGTCACCCCGGGCCGCTACCTCCGTTACCGAAGAGACTGTAAGTTTGTTTTCCGTGTTTTCATAATCCTTTGAGAGCCGCAACGGGGGTCGTGTAGCGGGTAGTAAAGCTGACTGACCTCCACCCTCCCCCCTCCTTTCTTTCCTTCCTTTTCGTTGCGAGTTCGAGGCGTTTTTGTGACCCACTGGAACACCTGATTTATTTGTTTATCTATCTATATTTATTCCTTTATATATGTATTGTGTGTGTTTTGGTGTAATTATGGTGGGTTTTTTTTTATGAGTTTTGAGTATTCATGCCGTACCCGTGTGTGTTTGTGTGTTTGATAGTTTCGATATTGAATAAGAAAAATCAAAGTCGATGATCGCGTTGTTGAAAATAGTTGGACCAGGAAAAGAGACGAGGAGAAGGAGGAGGAGGAAGAAGAGGAGGAGGAGGAGGAGGAGATAGTGAGAAGGTAGATAGAAGAGGGAGAGGAGATGAGACTTTAATTTTGTTGTACTATATAAAGTAAATAATAAAAAAGTAAAAATGAAGTAAATAAAAAGTAACTGAAAAGGGGCTATTTATTTGATCTTACTTCAGGGAGCGGAAGAGTTATTTCGTCACATGCATTTAACTATTTTTCTTGGTTGTTTTATTTATCATTCCATGCCACTCTTTTCTTTTTTTCTTCATTTTTCTTTCTATGCATACCAAGACTCCATATCTTGTCTTCCTCTGTCCCACCCTCCCCTGCCCCTCCTCCTCTCCTCCACCCCCTTTCCCTCCCTTCATTCCTTCCCCTTTCCCTTTCTCATACCATCAATCTACCCATTCACCTAACCACCACCTGTTACCTGCCCCGCGACCACACACACACACACACACACACACACACACACACACACACACATTTTTATCCTACGTCTTTTGGTTCTCTCCTTTTTTCTTATTTTCTCTAATATATTTTTTTTATCAGACCTCAATTTGTCTTTCCTTTCCTTCTTTCTTTGCTCTTCTTCCTTCTTTCATGATTTCCTATTCCTCTATTCCTTCTCTTTATTTCCATTATATCTACTTACCCGTTTCGCGTTTAAACAATAATTCATGTATTGAGCAGTTTTAATTATTATTTACATACATATTCAATAGATAATTATGATTTGTCATATTTCCCCTCCTTTCCTTTCCTATCCTTTTCTTCTAATCCAACTTCCTTTCCTTCTTTCTTCCTTTTTATTTCCTACTTCTTTCTTTGACATCCACGTTTCTCATTTCCTATAATTTCGTTCCATTCTACTTCATCATGCATTCTTCTTTCTTACGAATTTCTTTCTCTTCCTCCTTTACTTCATCTTATCCTGTCTCTGTGTCTCTTCCTCCTTTCACCTCCTCCACTCTTCCCTTCTTTCTTGATTGATCTCTTTTACCTCTTCTAAAACATATCCTTTCTTCCCTCTGTCCTGTGTGTATGTATGTGTGTATGAGTCATTTTGTCTAGTATATTTCCTGTGTTAATTAGGCATCTTTGTAATAGTTTTTTCTCTCCCTTCCACAGGTGCTCATGGCGGGTCCTTCTGGCGTTCGTGTTCGTCACCGCCGTGTTGGTAGGTAGCGGAGGAACCTAGGCTGCGGATACACTACTTAACTACTTATCCCATGCCCGTGCTAAGTATTATCTCTAACCGGGTATATCTTTATTATATTCCCCTTTAATAGACGTCTGTATGATTTGTATTGTTTCATCACTTCCTACCCTTATGTTTCCTCGGCTGTATTAGTTATTAAATGTAGGAAATAAATTAACAAGGAAGTAAAGTAAAGTACCTGGAAGCAAGGTAAGATTTCTAAACCTTATCTGACTTTTTTCTACAATATTTTTTTCTTTCTTGGTTCTCCCTTTCCAATGACCTTTAATTCTTTACTCGGCTATAATAACAGAATTTTTAAAGTGTATCACCTGCCATATATGTTCACCTGCCTCTATACTATCTCGTTTTGCATCCACCACTTCACTTCACTACCTACTTGACTACTTCGTTATTGGTCTTATTATTACGCCCACCACCTTATAAAACTTAAGTCCTTACTCAGCTATGATGACGCAATTTTCAAACTGTGCATCCACCACTTCATAAAAACTTCATCAATTGTCTCATTTTTACGCCCGCCACCCTATGTATAAAACTCAACCGTAAATCAACAGGTGGAGGAGTGCGGAGGAGCCATCGAGACCACCCATTACCGCCGGCCACACCCTCGGCACCATCGCCACCGCCACAGCCATCACCACCAGCGTAATAAGATCCCCATCAGTAGTAACGAACTGGACTCCGAGGACGTGTGGCGCGACAATGCAGTGACGCGTGACAAGCGGCAAGGGCAAGGGGGGGACGAGGCTTGGGAGAACGGCCCGTGGGGGGAGTGGAACGTGGCCTCGCCCTGCTCGAGGTCCTGCGGCGGCGGCGTCAACTTCAAGACCAGAACCTGCGAGGGGTACAGGTAAAGTTGGTGGTGTTGTGTTGGTAGGGGGACAGGTAAAGGTGGTGGTGTGTTGGTAGGGGGACAGTTAAAGGTGGTGTTGTGTTGGTAGGGGGACAGGTAAAGGTGGTGTTGTGTTGGTAGGAGGACAGGTAAAGGTGGTGTTGTGTTGGTAGGAGGACAGGTAAAGGTGGTGTTGTGTTGGTAGGGGGACAGGTAAAGGTGGTGTTGTGTTGGTAGGGGGACAGGTAAAGGTGGTGGTGTTGTGTTGGTAAGGGGACAGGTAAAGGTGGTGTTGTGTTGGTAAGGGGACAGGTAAAGGTGGTGGTGTTGTGTTGGTATTTAGGGAACACCCAACTCACTCCTATAGATACATAACTACACTATTCTGGAAAGTTTGTAAGAAATCTGTTCACTTCGTCATAATTATGTTCTTATGTATTAGTGTGAAAGGTAAACATGAATGGAGTGAGACTACTTAGAAACTATTATTTGGTCCATGTAGTATTACGTACTGTAGGATGACATATTTTGTACCCTTGTCACTAGTGTTTCATGCCACAGTTATCATGTATTCATGTGTTACTGTTGGGTTTTTGCAGCGATGACCTCTGCGTCGGCAAGGCCAAGAAATATGAATCCTGCAATCTTGAGGTGAGTTTCATCCCCACAATAAGTGTTTCAGTACTTGGTTGTGCAAGTTTGTAGCTTCCTTATGTTCTTGTGTTCTTAATCTGACATTTGCGCTCTCTTCCCCCAGCCTTGTCCCGAGGGCTCGAAGGACTTCCGCACAGAGCAGTGTCAGCGTTACAACAGCGTTCCCTTCGAGGGCAAATACTACAGGTGTGTTGTGATGCAGCAAGAACAAGGCGTTGAGGCCCCACAGAAGTGCCTTAACTGACCTCTGTACACGTGATGCACATTTTTATAAACAAGATGATTTTGGTTGACTCTTGTAAAGTTTTAACCTCATCAGTGTGGCCCAGATAATCATGTTCTCCATTGCCTTCATTAAAATATCATCCTTCCTCAGATTTGTACAACATTAGGATTTTATTCTCTTGCGTGCATAGTCTGTCTACCACCGTATTATAGCATTTATAAATATTTGCTCAGCATCACCAGCAGAGTAGGTCAGTTAGTGTTTCTGTGTGGCCAGTATTGGTGCACTGCCTTGGGTGTGTCTGTGTCCAGAGGGCGTTGGTCTAACTGGTGCTGCGTAAATTCTCATCAGAGACAAAGAAACGGATATGAAGATTTTAGACATAATAACAAATGCCTGAGAATACATTGAAGCCAAACCAGATTTTGACTAAATCTTCACTTGTGGTCATTCTTCTTGTTTTATATATTTGCCTTTGTCTTTCCAGAATGTATTCGGATATATGATTACTTGCCTCTCTGATCAAGTGTTTAAGCTACCAAGGAAATCCATTACAGAGTAGTGATCGAACTGCGGGAGGGCACGGGGGGGCACGTGTCCCCCCATTTATAAGCAGTGCCCCCCCCATTTCAGGGCGGTGAATTGAAAAACTTCTTGGGGTCTCTTTGAATAACTAGATAAATTGGTATCATACTAAGAAAAATAAGCTCATAGTGTTAATCTAAAATTTATACTCATGAATGGATCTAGTATAGGAACATGATATATATGACAACTATGGTGCCCCCCATATTTACCTGTGCCCCCTTATTTTTACACCCCTTATTCCGCCACAGTTTCAGAGTTATTGCCAGGACTCCACAGGTTGCGGAGGCAGTGGTGTGTTCTTTGACCTGTGACTTTATGATAACGCATTCCCCCAAACTCTCTTCTAACAGTCAATGTTGTAGTGATGAATGCATAGGACAATAGGAAAGTGGAATAATATATCATTTGGGGTATTGCAGTTGGGTCTCATACCTGGAACATTCCGATAAGTGTGCTCTCTACTGCCAGCCGAAGCAAACCAGGTATTAGTGGACCGTACATAACCTTTCTACCCCCAGCCTGGCTAACGAGGCTGTAATGGCATGACCTGTGCTTTATGGGGCAGTGTGGCATGGGTTCCGCTGTGGCGCCCTCATAAGACAGTGGGTAACGCCTCTGTCAAACACACAGGGAGATGGCAATACTTGGCCTCTCCCCTGCCAGGATTAAGATGCATGCTGTGTTGACAAAACTGCACCTCCCAATGAGGAGCAGTATAAATAGCGCTACTGTTGTGGTGCTCTGTTTGGAGATGTATTAATTCTTTATTATATACGTATTAGCATTCTGTATTTTTGAGATTCGGAAGGCACTTTTTATCTTCAGGCCACTTCAAGTTGTTCTGTTTCATTTTAGTCAATTGGATATCAAGCTTTCTTTTGTCAACAATTGTTGGTGTTTCACAGTTCACAGTATTTCATGGCTTACAGTGTCTTGAGAGCCACAAAAATACAGGACCACAAAGATCCACCTTCACACGACTGTAATTGCAGAGAAAATTTAAAATTATTTATCCGGATTATTTTGATTTCAAGAAACCTGATTTATGTTATTAATGGCAGTAGTTTTAGTGATGAATACACTATAAACATAATATCTTTATAGTATAAAGAATTGAAAGCTTTCCCCAGCAAATTATTCTATAAACTGCATGGTGTGAATATTTGGTGCATGCCCTTTTGAATTTCTATAATGGTTTTGTTAACTGAATTTTTTTTTTATCTACAGATAATTACTGTTATAGTATTTTCAATACTAGAATTACAATAAACATCTTATAATTTGCTTGCTGTATGTGAGATAATTCAAACATGATTCCTCTAAAACCTTTTAATACCTTGATTTGTGCTGTACTGTTGCAAGCAAGACCTATAAAGCAGATTTATAATATTTCACATAATAATGCAAAGATCTTGAGAGTGATATGTTCTCTAAGGTGTGCATGGCTCAAACAGGGCAGCACAAGACTTGTTCACAGAGCTCATAAACATTATGCAATCTCTGATTACTCTTTCAGCAAGTTGACAAGATTTGGCTGATCATCTTGTACACTTAAGACACAAGTACATTGTACTACCTCAATTCTTGAACAATATTTAGACTACCTCACTTCAGCTTTATCTTGACATGACTTAGAATATTCATTTCAGATCCTGTGCAAATACTGTTGACAAAGAGTGTTGCTAAATATATTACATTTCCCAATATAAAGCATAATTTGTTCTCATACTCCTACAACAATGAATGCGCCAGATAGGGTGGCTCAGCGGTACAGACTTGGGTTTGTGTGCAGCATCCCTGCCTTCAGACCCCACCCACTGCTGCTTGGGCTCAGTCTGGTGTGGCGGCAATTTGTATAGTCAATAACCTCACTGTTAGTACGTGCAAATTGTCCAGACAGGATCCAAGTATGTTATCTTAATCCTTTAACACTGTCGTAATCCAGTGCTTTTGGTTTCAACAGCTGGGTTCCACATAAGAAAGCTCCCCGGAAATGTGAGTTGAACTGCCAGCCGGAGGGCGAGAGGTTTTACTACCGCCACGCCCTAAAGGTGATGGATGGCACAAAGTGTGACGCCGAGGGCTACGACGTGTGCGTGGAGGGCCAGTGCATGGTGAGTGTGGCTGAGGGAGGAGAGGTCAAGTGTTCTATTTATATTTGATCCATTGTATCACCAATACTCCATCAGGTCTGAAGATGGTTATGTGGCCAAGTAATCATCCTGTATGTAATGTTTTTGTCTTTTTAAATCTCTCTACCTTAGAAGGCATTTAGTAGGTTTCAAGGTATTTTAAGGGAAAAATATGTCTTACAAACCATGAAATATGATAAATCAACAGTTACGCACGTTAGGTATTTCATGAGACTTTTCCCCCAGCCTGTTGGGTGTGACCGCATCTTGGGCTCATCAGCGAGGGAGGACGAGTGTCGGGTGTGCGGCGGCGACGGCTCTTCATGCAAGACTATTAAGGGAGATTTTATGCAGAGAACCCTGACTGTTGGCTATAATGACATAGTGCTTGTACCCGCTGGTGCCACAAACATATATGTGGAGGAGCTTGCCCCCACCAACAATTATTTAGGTGAGCAAGAAAGATGCATGAAGTTGTTCTCCTTTGAAAATGTTTCCAGTTTTCTCAAATATCAACCTTTATTTATCTTGGTCATTGAGAAACTAATAGCAATATGGTGATGATAATGCACATCACAGGTACAGTAGCATTGGTACATACATGCATACTTAGCACATGAACAGTAATTATCTTTATCATATATCAAATAATGAAACTGAGGAGAACTCATTATGCCATTTATATTTCAGTGGTTTTCCGGATTAGTCTTTTCAATATGTTCGAAAGACTAAACATATTTCAAGTATTAAGGTGATGCAGAAGGGAATTGTAGCTGCATTAAGAACCACCAACATCCTGCTGTACTGTATGTCCCATATATCTCTTTTCACAAGTTGTCTTATCTTTCAGCGGTCAGAAACACTACTGGCTTCTTCTACCTTAATGGCAACTGGAGAATTGACTTCCCACGTGCAAGACAGTTTGCAGGCACCACCTTCCACTACGAGAGGAAGGTTAATGGCGGTGTTGGCATCTTTGCCCCGGAAGTCTTACGTGCCAATGGACCTACCACCGAGCCTCTCTTCATTGTGGTGTGTTTTGCTGCCTCTGATCTCTTAATAGCTTCTTTTTTATTAATGCTTGTTTATACCAGTGTGAAGATATGAAAACTATTATTTGCAATTTATTCATGTAGGCAAGGCATGTAATGAATCAAAGCAAGACAATGCATAGAATTATTAAGACTAATGTTAGAAAGTGAAGTGAAGGAGCTGTGCCTGTTTAGTGTCAACAAAAACATCTTAACTCAATGAAGGCTGAGGAATTTAATGAAATAAATAAAAAGATGTGTGGAACGTCAGTGAAGTGAATAGAATTGCCAGAGAGGCAAGGCATTCTTTGCTGTACATTCATCCCAATGACCAAGCTACCAAAACGTGTCGTTCATTTGCAGCTTTTGTACCAAGAGAAGAATGAGGGCGTTGCCTACGAGTACAGCATCCCACAGGGGGTGGCACAGACCGAGGCAGAGACCTATGACTGGGTCTTTGGAACCTTTGGGGGATGCTCAGAGGAATGTGGTGGTGGTATGTTGAAAGTTTTCCTTTTAATGCATTCTGAAAGTGTTCAAAGAATCTGCTAATTATCTACTAATATTTAATCTACTATTATTTCTTACGAGGTTTACCCTCTGCAAGGCGTACACAATATATGTAGTTTTTCTAGCACTGTTGTAAATCCTTCAGGTCTTCAGAATCGCAATGTGACCTGTGCTCGCACCAGTGACTTTGAACCTGTGTCTGAATACTTGTGTGACCCTCGGCTGCGACCCGAAACTGAAAGGCCATGTAATGAACAGCCTTGTGAAGCCGGGTGAGTGAGTGTTTGCCGTCTCCTTCAAGCAACATGAGCTACATTCTGATCAACTTTTATGTCTGTGATTAGTATTGCTTTTTTACATAAATTTCTTAGTCTAGTACAGTTTGGAATTTGTTTTTAGTCTGTCCTTCCTTATTATATATGTTTTAGAGGTTTACTTCTCTAATTCTGATTTATAAGTAACTACTCCACTTCCTTGTTGTTCTCTGAGTGACATTGACAGAAACTAACTCATTACCTTATGTGCACCAACCATTTTTGATATCTTGTAGAAAGCATTTACACACATCCTGAGATCATACATGTATTTTCACTGGAGGGGCAGGACTGCTGGCCGCCTTCTCCTGTAGGTCACCCCCGTCCTCTTAACACACACTCACACAGGAGGGCAGTTTTGCTGGGTTTCCTCTCCTCTAGACAGCATGATCACAGATCTTTGACTTATGTCCTCACCTATTCCTTGAAGTGTGAAAGAGGTTTAGCTCAAAATGTCCCAGCTTGGCTGAGAATTTAGACTTGGTGAGTCTTATATTTTATAAAAAGAGCATGCAAACCTTGCATCTTTGTGTTCAATCTTGTAAAACTTCCTCAGAAAACAATGTTATATGTGCATCACTGTATAATTGTGTTGCAGGTGGCAGGCTGGAGACTGGACTCCCTGCACCAGCTCCTGCGGCACCCTGGGCTGGCAGTATCGCCATGTGTATTGTGGCCAGAAATTCACTGAAGGCCGGTTGTCAGTTGTGAATGACTCAATGTGCAGCTCAGTTGGATCTCCTCCCCTGAGTGTGAGGGAGTGCAACCAAGAGGCTGTGTGTGCCACCTGGCATGTGGAAGAGTGGACCCCCGTGAGTGTAGCCCTGAGTGAGCCCTGTTTGGCTCATACTGTATTGATGAAATGTTTCTCCTGCTAGGTTCCAACACAACGTAACCTTGAATCACCAATAACATAACCTTAAATCACAGTAATGTTTAGAGAATCCATTTGAACTTTTGCAGCACTCTGTCTGGTATGTATGTTTTTCATGAAGGTGTCTGTATTTCCTTCCTAGTGCAGCAAATTATGTGGGGTTGGCCGTCAGTACCGCAAGGTCAGATGTCACTTGATGAAGGATGACGAGATGGAGGTTCTTGACGATGGCGCCTGTTCGGAGGAAAGGCCAGACAGTGAGAAGCCGTGTGAACAGATCCCGTGCAGCGGTGTAGACTGGGTTGCCTCAGACTGGAATGGGGTAAACCACTTTCTCTTTATATACTAGTAACCATTTTCCAAATAAATGAGATGGCACTTAAGTAAAAAAGCAGAATACAGAAATCCAGTTCACAGCTACAAATTATATAGATTTCCTGTCTGTTTTAATTGGAGTACAACGTTAATTTTGAATATTAATGTTGGCATATTCCTTAATTCAATTAATTCGCTGGAAATTGTTGAACATCTTTGGTTTATTTACATGAAATAAATGTTTATTTATTTATTGATTGATTGATTTTGTAGTGTGGCGTTACCTGCGACCAAGCTGATGAGTCCCGTTTAGTCCTGTGTGTGAGCCAGAAAGGGGCGGTGGTGAAGGAGGACTACTGCTCAGCGGCCCGCAAGCCGGAGGTCACTCGTGCCTGTTCTGTGACTGTCCCTTGTGAATACAAGTGGTATGCCTCAGAGTGGAGTCAGGTCTGTAATCAATGCTTGTGTCATTTCCATGCAATGATAGCGTCAGTATATGTACATTAGGTTATGCTGAAAACTGTGTGATATTCCTTTATTATAAGTTGGTGCAGAACAAGAAAGTTTTAATGGAACCATAATTTTGTTAATTATGAAGAATCTACATATGGATCAACGTTTTTTAGGATCTCACTCCAAATGGCCAGCACATGTAATGTCACAGTAGCTCAGAAGAGTTGTATGAAATTATTGTTTTCTTTGTTATTGTGCATCTTAAAAGACCATGATAATGCTTTATTTTATTGCAAAAAGTGATTACCTTTGTTTGTTATGAACATGTCTAACCCCAGTGTTCTGCTGACTGTGGGATCGGCTCCATGTCCCGGGACGTCTTCTGTGGCGTCAAGAATGGCAGCAGAGTTGTGGTAATGGACGACACCGACTGTGATGCTGCAATACGCTTCAACGATACCAAAGAATGTAACTCTAACTCAACCGAGTCCTGCAAAGCCAAGTGGTTTGCAGGACCCTGGAGTCGGGTGAGTGGCCTGCCTTCATGCTGCTCTGCTATTATCATAAAGTTAGATGTGTCCCAAAATTACCAAGTTGATGTATTAAAAAGTGAAGGTGGAATTCTTTTTTCACATTTCATGGTTGCTGCAGTATGTGGCATCATACATTGCTACGAAGTACATGCCAGAATGGAAATGTTGAATGCGTTGTGTATTTCTTTCAATATTTAAATTTTCTTTACTTCTGTGATTTGCTAAACTTCACTTGAATTTTTAGTTGTTTTACAGCATTCAGCTGTCTGGATTGAAGGATGTGATGCTTTCTGTGTAATGTCAACTTTGGAATTCAAATAATTTTGTATCATATTAATTTTACTTTTTGGCATACAACTTTTGCAAGATGGTTATGGCATGAGGTAGGCACTCATTGCCGGGACACCATGCCATTTCTCTATTTGTTATCTTTAACTTTCCTTGCTGCCAGGAATTATGGTAAGATTTCTTTCTCAATTTTCAAAGTTGGAAGAGACTTAGATTATGACAATAAATACCCTTGTAGTAGGAGCAGTGTTTGAGATAAGCCTGCCTGTTATTACATGAACACCCTTATACAATCAATAGCCATTATTCCTTGTCTCCCCCAGTGTCACAAGGAGTGTGGAGGTGGCACCAAAAACCGCAAGGTGTTCTGCTTCATCGGCAGAAAACCCGGGAAGCTGCAGTGTGATGTGAACAGCATCTTGTATTCCATAGAGACCTGCAACAACAACCCTTGTGGAGATGGTGCGTTGGAAACCAGTTTGTGTACACTTGCTGCCTTGGGGCGTCCCTTTCTACACTCTAAGTCTGACTCTTCTCTTCACACAGCTTAACATGAGCTATGCTGTTGAAATGACTGTTATTTGTTTTGCAGTAGTAATGAAACCTGTATATGTTGTGTAATGAACATAAATACATCAGAAGCCGTAAAACCATTGGGTTAACCTTGTGGCGGAATCGGTCTACTTGCTGGTCTCGAGTGCATCTTCTGATGTGGCGGAGGTTCGAGTCCTTGCGGGGCAAGGAAAAAGGAAATTATTTATTTCCGAATTGTGAATTACCAGCCCGAATCCAATGTGCTGCGGAGAAGGGATATATGTTATGCTTCCTATCGCACACGTGAAGGCTGATGTAAGAAGCCATTAGTTGGGTGAGCAGTTCTGCATCAGTGTAAAATTCAGTCCATTGGTGTCGAGAAAGAGACTGATGTTGTGTTCCCTGTCGCATGCAAGAAAGAGTCGAGAGAAGTTAAGAAGAAGGAGTAGTAAGAACAAGAGAAGACCCCCTTCCCCCTCACGACAGTTGTTGAAGATGATGCTAAGTAATTGGAACATGATGAGATAGATTTGCAGTACAGGGGGTAGTGAGGGATGGCAGGCAATTAAGTAGTTATATATGACTTGATAGTGAGTACTGTGTTGAAGAGATGAAGATGGGCAGACGATCAGCTTTTTTGTCTTACAGAGGAGAAGGATGATTATAGTTACGTGAGGCATATTCAACATTTGAAAGACAAATGTTTAGATCCCATTAATCAACTAAAAATGTTATGGGATCCTCAGGAAAAAATATAAAAACTCGAAAACTTAAAGTGAGGTGTCTATAGTGTGGGTTTTTTTTTCAAAGGACTTTAAAGAACAAGAATAGGAATGTATTGTGGGAAACTTCAATACATTTTAAACAAGCTGTACATTACCGTGGAAATTGGTCAACAATGAACAATGAACAGATGCTTATCTCTGCAAATATGACACATGAACAAGGATGATGATGTGAACTGTTGTCCCATTTTCTTTCCATTCTTTGGCGTGCTGTATTTAACCTCCGCCATCATTGTACAATTAATTCTTTCCCCCTCACTGCACCAGCCAAACCATTGATATACACATTCATGGCTTTCCTCATCCATTCTGTTTGTACCATTGGAACTCATAGACTAAGATTAATACTTGCGTTGACCAGGTGCTATTAGCGTTTGAAAAGCATTAACTTTGCAGTGACTGTAGGTTGATCTCTCTTTTTTCCAGATGAAGTGCTCAGTGCTGGCAGTGACGTTGATCTTGAGAGTGAGGATGAATTCTGTGAGGAGGAGGTGGAGGACAAGGTACTGTTATCACTCATTTATTGTATTCCAATTAAAAGTCAGGGAACTAGGAACTTGGCACTATACACTTATGCACTTATACAGTGCACAATTTGCTAAAATTGTATAACTTTTATTTTCTTGAGCTTTGTATAATAGACATGAATATCAAGTTTTCTGTTGCAATGAATTCTCAGCACAGGTAGGGTTTATATACAAAATATTTTTATCTATCATACATCCCATGCTTATTGTCATAACACTATACATATGCTTAAGACCATTCTAGCCTCTTGTAGCAAGGCTACACACCAGGGTTGCCAGATTTGGCCTTAAAAGGCCAATCTGGCCTTTTTGAGAAAAGGTTGGCCTCCACTTTTATTATCCCTGAGGCCAAACACAATTTGGCCCTTTTGGGTCCTTTTTGTGATGCATGTAATTTGTTAAATATATATATGAACAATTATAATTGCTCAAGTTGTGCAAATTGTTAAAATGAGAGAAAGAGAGAGAGAGAGAGAGAGAGAGAGAGAGAGAGAGAGAGAGAGAGAGAGAGAGAACAGTATACCTGTGACGTAAGGTTTCTAAAAATAGTAGCGAGAGAGAGAGAGAGAGAGAGAGAGAGAGAGAGAGAGAGGAGAGAGAGAGAGGAGAGAGAGAGAGAGAGAGAGAGCGGCCGGCCGCGTTAAGGCCGGTTCCCACTAGCCCGCTTCTGCGGCCGCCGTTGCCGTACAGCGCCCAACAATGACGTCACCATCATCACCGCTTGAGTGGTTGTAGTGGTAACCGGGCACAGTTTGCACCTCCGCTCGAGCGGACACCGCTGCCTGGGAGAGATGACATGATTTTAACTTTGTACGGCGGTGCGGTCGACTTTTTTTGTGACGTCATTGTTGGGCGGTGAACGGCAACGGCGGCCGTACAAGCGGGCTGGTGGGAACCGGCTTAGTCATTCGTTATTGTCCAGGACATGTATTTGTTGACTCCTAGTCGACCCCGTTACTGGCATTCCTTTAATTTTTATCAAAGCATTGGCTTTAAGTCGTTACGAGAAATCTGTAATATATTACTTTTGAACTGGCTTGTATTTTCCACCAAAATAATAGTGAAACTAGCTATACATAAACTATACAGCAATGCTTTATAGTAAGGGAAAACTTAGTCCCAGACATGTCTGGAGTGCGTAATTACGAAGAGACGTCGGTTAAAATATCTCGGTCTTCTATTGATAATTGTAAAAATTAAAAATCTTCAAATTGTATTGATTGATTGCAGTGATATTGGCAAAATATGGGTTTGGCCTTAAAAGTGGCCTTTTTAGCCAAGTGTTTGGCCTGTTTAAGAGAGACACCTGGCAACCCTGCTACACACACACACGCACACACACACACACAAGGGCAGGGTTGCTAGCCTTCTACCTCTGCTAGGCAATGAGGTGTTATTTTTGTGAGATAATTTTGATGGATTTGGACTTATGGAGGTGTTGCTCTATTTCTTTAGGAAAGTTCTGGCGATAAAGAAAGCACTACAACTGAGACTGTGACTGAGGATGGAAAGGACGTAAAGGAAAAGGAAAAGGAAGAGGGGAGGAGAGGAAGAAGGGTCGGGCGAAGGGGAAAGTGAGAGTAACAGTACTTCCTCAGTAAGTGTTGATTATCATACCTGTTCTTGCTTTGTCATGTTGTGTGACTCCCGTGATATTTAATTTATGTTTTTTGGTTTGATATAACATTATTTTTGTATTTTCCCAGAATATTCAGGGGATTTACCTGTCAGTTTATTCATGTGAGGGTAATGAATTATGAAAGGATATGATTTGCATCAAACTCACACTTTATAGGAAGAATCCAGTGAAGAAATTTCTACAAAGCAGGAGCAAGAAGACCAAGCACTAGAGGTTACCTCTAGTGAAATAACTAACTTAGATTTTCGAAAAAAACGATCGCCCAAAGAGGTAAAATGTTTTGTTGGTGGTCTAACAGAGGCTTCCTGTTCGGTGTGTCAGTACTAGAGAAGCCAAGGAGGACAGTGCTTTAAACAGACACTAGCACTGTGCCTCCATAATAAAACAATGCTGCTGATTGCCTGAGGTACTGAAGCATGACACCACCACTCAAACAGACTCCCTGGCATGTGGTGGAGCGGTGATTGTGTCAGCATGGGCTGGGATTCGCCATGGAGATCCGCCAGTAGATCGCCCTTTACGGAAACTGTACTGGCGATCAGATTAAAGATTGTGAGCAGATAGGTGCTTCAGAATCTTTTTATTAGTATAGATTCAAAAGCTTTAGAAAGGCAGAATGTCAAAGCTACAGGACGGTAGTTTGAAGGATTAGAACGATCACCGATCATCAGAGAGGATATAATTTAGTTTTTAGGAACAGGTTGGATGTGAACAAACTTCCAGCAAGAAGGAAAGGTGGAAGTAGATATACAAAGACGGAAAAGTTTGACCAGGCAAGGGTGCAAGCACAGAAACACAGTTTTTGAGAACAATAGGAGGGACTCTGTCAGGACCGTAAGCCTTCCGAGGATCTAGGCCAGAAAGGGCATAGGAAGTATCATTACGAAGGATCTTAATAACAGGCATAATATAGTCAGGGAGTGGAGGAGGAGGAGGAAAAATGATGAAGGAGTTGATGGATAAGTTTGTGGACAGATTTCCCTGTGCACCAGATTAGGCATTTTCAAGAATATTTAATAGGAAAAGGTTTGTTATGGAAAGACAAATAGTCATCAGTCATATATTTTGACGCCGCTGCTGCAAGTGCTAAATCGTCGCTGCGACCATTAGTCAGACTTGAATCTCTCGCCCTTGTACATGTTCCAACAATATTCCACAGTCTTTATTTTCATTGGTCCACGTCATAAAAGGGTTGATCCCTGAACCCATGCCCCCTACTATATCACCCCTGCCTTACTCCCCCCAGTGGTTGCCATTTCTACTCCGCCACTGCTTGGATAGATAGATAAGAAGAGGGCAGAACCTGCCGGCCTCCCGCTGGGCATAGAGTAAATAGAACAAAACTATCTACTTCTTATTTATTTTAATCTATTTCCTCAGTGACAGACATATAGATATAATAAGATCATAGAGCCCATATTGGCATTGTTTCCGTGTGTTGGAAATTTCGGGCGGGTGAGGGCCCGAGCGCGCACAGGGGTGTCGACACGTCTGACGGCTTGCACAATGAAAAGGTTAACCATAAAATGCTCTTCAAGGTTTTCACTGCAGCTAACATATTTTTTACATGCTTAATCTAATCTAATCAATGATTTTAATGCACTAATGAGTATCATAATATGTAGTTGAGATATAACCTGCCAAACAATATCCAGTTTTTTTTGCAGCTTAAATCACTGCCAGTTAATCTAAAATGCAGCATTCTTGAAAACGACAGAATTTGCCCTTAATGAGCCAATGATTAGTAACACCTCCTGTATTGCATAAGTCTGTGTTTTGCGTGTAAGGGTGATGACTACCTACCTGTGCAGTCATCAGCAGTAGCTGTGAGTTACACATTGTGCAGTACATACAGTAGATACATGTCAAATACACTTTACCTCAGAACTCATTATTTTGTACTTGGGAGTCATGAATATTATTTTGTTGTTTGCTTGACTGGTTTTACATGTACTACTGTAAGGGATTGTTAGCTTGTCAAAAAACACTTACGACACATGAATAAAGGGAAAGTTATGTTACAGTGAATATGTTTGTCTGTAACGTAATTAAGTGATATCCTGTATGAAAAATATACATTACAGACACATATCTATGGACATAATTAAGTTTAGAACAAATTTTGCCAAAATATGTGGTTTACTTTCATCACTTGCTGAAACTGAGACTGAAGCTTTTTGATTTGATGACCGAAGATGAATTTACAAGCCCGGCCGGCCATTGGATGTCACCTCCAATGAGATGGAAATGACAAAAGAAAGTATTTTAAGGAGAATCTGTCAGTATTTATTCTCATCCTTCATGTTCCTTTACCAGATGACTACCCTTGAGGAGGAGCCTGAGGAAGGCTCTGGCTTTGGGAACTCTGGCTATGGCTCTGGCTCTGGGCTGTCTGGCCTGCTGGGCCTTGGCTCAAGCCCTGGTGACGCCACTGTTACTGAGGCAGATGAGACATCAACTGTGCCCTCTAAAAAAGGTATTTTTTTTTTATGGTAACAATGATAGCATGAAATAAGTAAATTTATCTGATATGTATTCATTTTGACGTAGCACAGATAAATATTATAATATAAGACGTAGAGAAATATTTTATCATGCTCATCATTTTGACTGTTTAACAACCTCAATATCCTTGTACAGCTTGCATAACTATGGACAACCTGAAAAGTATGAAATAGTGAGTTGTCATTTTCTGAAAATAAAGTTTTATTTGCTTCATGTCAGGTTCTAAGAAATCCAAGAAGAAGAGGAAATGCAAGCCAAAACCCAAGAAACCCAAGACCTGCGAGGAGACTGAGTTTGGGTGTTGCCAAGACAAGGACACCCCTGCAGAGGGACCCTTCCAGAAAGGTACGTTACAGATGCCAAGATAAGAAAATATTTTTTATCATAATATAGTCTCGTCATTGTTTGTTAAGCTCTGTATTTACAAAAATAGTGCAGCAGATTGGGAAAGACGGTAGGAGATGAAGCTTGTCATCATTTTGCTCCATCTTTTTTCTTCTTTCAGCTGTATGTCCTATCCATCTCCATTTATTTAGATATATTACACATATATATCTTATATACAGTATATTGTGGCTCCTACATTTTCAGTTTGTTCTCTTCTCCACATTAATCTTTTATCCATAAAGGTTATTCTCAACATTGATATCTGTTGCTGTTAGGGCTGATCTTATTCTCCATAGATTTATTTAGGTTATGATTAACATTTATTCATCGAACATACAGTCCATAATGCCATTTATGCGTTGGATATAGATCTTGTATTTCTAGTTCACGAAGACCCCGTTTAACGCACGAGTTACATTCCTGGAATATTGTGCGTTAAACGAAAATACGATAAATTAATCATTTTTTCCCATTGACTCCCATTATTTAAGTTGAGATACATTCTCAAGACCAAAAATCACATCCCGACCAAAGGCGACCATGTCATAAAATGCAATAATATATACTACTATATATATTTGCGGGCACATACAAATGAAATTTAAGTACAGTTGTATTGTACATACATAAGTATGTATTGAAGATAGATGATACTTAGAAGTGGGTATTCACAAAATAGAAGAGGACTTGAGGCTTGAGGTGACAAAATGGTGGCTGGGAGCAACAGTTTTTTTCCGCTTTCTTAGAAACAAGATAATTATTCAATAGGAAAATGAAAAACATTTAACAATTGTCGTGTCTTTCAGGTTGTCCTCGCATTGAAACTTGCAAGGACACAAAGTACGGGTGCTGTTCCGACGACGTGACGCCTGCCGAGGGGCCCAAGATGAAGGGCTGCCCGGGCCTGTCCGTGTGTGACAACTCCCTGTACGGCTGCTGCAAGGACGGCGTTACTGAAGCCAGTGGTCCTGATGAAGAGGGATGCGAGGACTTCCTACCTGTGCTTGACTGTGAAAACACTGAGTGAGTCTCAGTGGAAAGTTTTATTTAGTGCTAGAAAGAAGTTGATATCTTAGCAATGCATAGATACTATGTTGCTTATGTAGTCCTGTGCTCAGCTTGTCATGATTTTTTTTTCTTTCTTTTTTCTCATAGACAAACATCATCAGTGGATTTTTATATCATCAACAAAGTTCTTTAAGTTGGCAAAACCCCCCCAAAATGTCATTGCCATTAATAAGGCCTCACAAATTTTTGGCCTTATTGTTACATTTTGTAGATTATAGCACTTAATGTTATTCTTTTATAAAAAATGCACATGTATTGTCTGATGAATGAGCAGCATCAATGGTACAAAACTGTCCATGGCAGGTATGGCTGCTGTCCTGACGGTGTGGCTCCAGCTTCTGGGAAAGACTTTGCCGGCTGCACAGACTATGAGTGCGAGGGATCAGGTTCGTGTGACTCCTGTAATGACACCATGTTTGGCTGCTGTCCTGACGGCGTGGCAGCAGCCCAGGGCGAGGACTTTGAGGGCTGCCCAGACCCTGATGAGACCACCGATGTCATGGGTGGGTGGCTGTTTCTGTGTTGATAATGGAGGAGTAGCTATATCTTGTGGTGGTTGTAATAAGCATAAGTAAGCAGGAACTATGCTTTCAACACTAGATTTTGTCAGTATACGAGAAATTTAATTGGCCTAACTTGTTCGGTTTTTTATTTGTGCACCGCAGAGACAAGCACCGAGCCCATCTTGACCACCACCACCACCACCGCCACCACCACCGCCACCGCCACCACCTTCGCCACCACCACCGAGCTCCCTTCAGACTGCTTCACCTCGTCCTACGGCTGCTGCCCCGATAACTACACGGCTGCCCATGGCTACAATAATGAGGGGTGTTGTCTGTCCTCGCCATTCGGGTGTTGTCCGGACCACATCTCGGAGGCACAGGGACCCAGCTTACAAGGTGGGCATTCATTCTTGCTAATCAAAGAGCTGCTTCATGGCTTATTCCACATTGTTTTGTCACAATTTCTCTTCCATTGTGTCTATTCCTTGGAACTTTTCAAGAGTGACGGCAGCAAGTCATTATTTCCTTCCATTCATACACTTAACATTTGTATTTAAAAAAAATGTACGCATACATTTTCTCTCACTTTTAGATATCATCACAACTTCTACTGCACTGGGTCCTTCTCTTGTACCAACAACAAGATCTTCTTGATTCATTTATATTATTTGTTATCTCTTAATTATTTGACCACCTTATCCATATGATATTACATCCTTTCACTTGTATCCTACTTGCCACACCTTCCATCAACACTGTGCAGACCTTCATTACTCTTGCCATCCATTGTGTTCACCTTACAGACATCTCAGAGATAAACTCATTCCACCTCCTTTGATTATAAACCTTTGACTCATTATGCTTGAATAGTAACCAAGATGACAGCACACATTTTTTTGTCATATCTCACTTTATTCAGACTCCTTCCTCCTCCTCCTTGGTTCACAGGCTGTGGCTGTGAATACAGTGCATTCCACTGTTGTCCTGACAACACAACAGTGGCTCGGGGTCTCAACAATGCTGGGTGTGGGTGTCAGTACACACAGTTTGGCTGCTGCCCAGACAGCTATACACCAGCTGCTGGAGAGCAGTACAGTGGCTGCCCCTGTAACACCTACTCCTATGGTTGCTGTCCAGATGGTATCAGCATTGCCAGAGGCCCAGGCACAGAAGGTAGGCTGATCCCAGATGCTTGGGATCATGAATTTAGTTCCATAAATTTCTATCCAAGTACATTCAGGTTACATTTCTAAGTTGTGAACAAACATCTTATCAACATTGAAGGACATTGAGAGGTAGGAATATAATTTAATTCAAAACAGAATGAAGGTGTAACTGAAGTGATTTTATAATTGAGAAAATAGTTGTATTTGACGTACTGATTTTTACCGAAACAGGATGTGGCTGTGATTATGAGAAGTACGGGTGCTGCCCCGACGGCCGCACCCCCGCCCGAGGCCCAGCACAGGAAGGGTGTGGCTGTGATGCGTCACAGTTTGGCTGCTGCCCAGACGGTGTCACTCCGGCCTCTGGCAAGTTCTTTGATGGGTGTGGAGATGAGGCGCCGGTCATTCCTGGAGGTGAGGTTGGGTTTAGATTCACCTTTTGTTTATTCTAAGTTTAAGCCACATCCAATGAGATGGTCCTCTTGTTTGGTTTGTTTGTGTTTACACTGTATGTCTTCTTTTGCACAGATATTTTGTGAACTGCAAAACGTTTTTAGTGAAATTTGTCATAAAAGTCAATAAAGCTAATACAGTAAACCCTTCATGCTCGCGGGTTTCAGGCTCGCGGATTTGATTACTCGCGGGTTTTCAACCCTGTTTTGTCCTTATTTTTTTTTTTTTTTTTTTTTCCCTTTTCTTTTCTTCTTCTCTTCTTCCCTCCCAATTGCTTGCTCTGTACAGGAGCCTTATCGCCCATGTTGGAGTATGTGTTCACATGTTTGGAATCCACTCATTACAGCGTTCCAAAAGTTGTGAACAAAACTTTCATCATCAACTTAGCATTGACGAGTGATTAATTTAATCAAACGAATGAATGTACTGAAGATTTTTCTAATTCAGTAGTTTATGACGTACTGCATTTTGAACCAAAACAGATGTGCCCTGTGATTCGTGCAAAGACGGTCTACTCATCCATCCCATCGCCATCCCAGCACAGGAATCAGTACCTTTGATGCGTTCACCTTTGCTGTCCCGGACTGTCCTGTCTTTTGCAAGTTCCTTGATGGAATTTTTCAAAAGAAGAGCAGGACACTCCGAATGGTGAGCCTTGTTTTTCACTTTTTTTTATGTCTATTTAAGGGACGAAAATCCAATGGCTTGGTTCCTTTTTGGTTTGTTGCGTTCACTGTGATGTTTTATAGAAAAGATATAACTTGGGAAATGGCAAAATGTTCATGTGCGAAATTTCATAAAGGTTCTAACAGCTAATTTATGTATGTATAAATTTTCAAAAATTTCAGTTGTCTTGTATTTGAACTTAATTTTGTGTCAGCTACACGTCTTCCATTATATGTCAATTTCATTATCATATTTTAATGTTAGAATTGCAATATTTCCAGCTCTCAGACTAGTTTGAAAATGTTCACAATTTACAGTAGCATCTAAATGCATTCTAAAATACTGTACATTATCTTTTCTACCTTCAAGCCACCAAAAATTAGGCAGGATAATGAATTTGCCAGTTAAGAGATAAGCTGTATTGTGTTGGGAATCAATTGACACGGATTTCCTTACATCCTGAGCAGAGGTTTGTGGACTTGAGAAGGACCGAGGCTCATGCACCAACTTCACAGTCAAATGGTTCTTTGACATGGAGTATGGCGGCTGCACGCGCTTCTGGTACGGAGGCTGTGAAGGCAACCTCAACAAGTTTGAGTCCCAAGAAGCGTGTAAATCTGCATGTGTTGATCCGGAAGGCATGGGTAAGACAACCACTCTACAACGCTACAATAGGATTCATGTTCTCATCCTTAATAAAGTAAGAAGTCATATTATTTCATAAATTTTTTGTATTTCTGTAGCGCATATATGTTAAGTGTATATTCCCAACTTTGAACATCTTGTGGACTTTTAAGAACGTGGACATTATTCCTTTCTGGTCCCTACAGAGGCCTGTTACCTGCCGCGGGTGGTGGGTCCCTGCACTGGCTCTGTGCCCTCCTGGTACCACGACACAGAGACCGGCTCCTGCAAGTCCTACATATATGGAGGGTGTCTGGGCAACAACAACCGCTATGCCTCCAAGGAGGAGTGTGAGGAGAAGTGTGTCATGCCTGAGAAAACAGGTACACCAGTGTTTGTTGTTCACATCAGAGTGTGCATGAGGTTGTTTGGCATTGCTGCTACTAATGTATTGGAGGTGTGCCGTGTGGTGTGCTCTTAATACCTGGGTCAGGGAAACGCCAACCACTTATCTCTACTTTTTGTTTCATGGCTTCAGCTGGGTTAGTCTTTTTTTTAATGCATAAATGGTATGGCATTTCATTCTTATTGGGCATTCTCTTAACAGTGCTTGTTGAAAGTGTATGTATTTATATATACACTTTTTTTTCTTCTAAGAATCAAAACTCAATAACAGTTTTTCTCTTAAAAGTGGTGTCTCAAGATACTGTAGAAATATCATTGTTGTATGGCTGTATATCACCTCAAGACGTGAGATCAATGGAAGGAAAACCTGAGTCCTGAGTAGATATGGGGAAGTGAATGTCACCAGCTCTTGGTATTAGAGTCAATCAAATACTTGATGTACAACCATCAACGTGACTTGCAAACTATTAAAAGAAAACAAAATGTATATCAAAGGCTTTGGCTTTGATGGTCATTCTTATACCATCAATATTTTAGGTACAGTAATTCAGTAGCTAGTAGTAATGACTCGTCATTGGGTGGCAAGCAAACTGACCCAAAACAAACCTGGACATGGAAATGCAATTCACAGTTTATTTGCATTAATTTCTTTATTAAAAGGGAACATTCATGTGACATTCCAGTATGTAAAGACAGTAAAGACTCATCTCAGTATTTCATATAAAAAAGACTCATAAATCTCACAAATGTTAAAGGCATTGAAGTTGAGGCACCACTTTTAACATTGCTTGTTGATAATTGTCAAAGTAGGTCAAGAGTTTTCTAACAAGCCATAGGGGACTTGTTTTTTTTATGTATACATAGATTAAGTAACCTCTCTAATACCTGTGACAATTGCTTGGGTTATTTGATTTTGAAATAACATCTGCTCACGATAGAATCCATCTAATATCTATCAGGCTGTACAAGCTTTGGTTGGTGAACAATAACATTTGCTTTGGGTGGAGTTACATGGCCCCGTCCCACTTTTGGCGTGAGCGGCTGCAGATGCTTGCCTGTTGGATGTGATGCCCGGCCCCTGTCGAGGGAACTACCCGCGATGGTTCTATGACGAGGGTGTGGGCAGCTGCAAACAGTTCCCTTATGGTGGTTGCAAGGGAAATGACAACAACTTCCTCACTGAAAATGAGTGCATGCAGAGGTGTATCCGAGGGCGATCCAAAGGTCAGGTTCTGTCTCCTTAACTTCTTGCTGTGTCAGTCTTAGTAGTGTTGTCATCTTCATTCAGTATTTTTGTCTTAGTTACTCTATGGTAAGCAATGCCCTGTACTGCATTATTAGCTGCCATTGTGCTATGCCTGCTATAAGTAGCTCATTGAGTCTACTGTAGAAGAAAAAGTTTCCTTTACATATTGAACTGCACCTTTACAGTTCCATGTAAGTGAAGGGAAAATGCATACCAATTTCTACACTGTGATTTTTCAAACCCGAGGCAGAAGATATAGTAGATGATATATAATGCAAAGCAGAGCTTACTTTGTAGATTAGTAATCAGAATGTATGTAATGGGATGTAGTGTCAACCATAGTTTCAATGTCATTACTCAGGAATTTTGTTGCTGTACAGTAAACCCTCACTTTTGCGAACCTCGATATAACAAATTTTGGCTTTAACAAACTTTTTCTGCCAGTCCGATATATGCGGGAAATTACCGAATAAATTCGGTAAATGCGAGGTTTGGTTCGGTGGTGGGCCGGCCGAACATGTACATGCAGGTCGGACGGTGGCTGTGAAAACAAAGCCGACCGGGCGGTGCGCGGCTGTGCGCCGATCAGTCTGGCTTTGTCGGCCCAAGTGTAAACACCTCATCTCACGTCCTCCCGTAACTCACTACGTTGCCTGCCTCCCGTGCCTCACCATGTATTGTTTTAATTTCCCTGTATGCATGTAGTATTTGTGATGGCTGCATGTACATAAGTATACAAACTTTTATCTAATGTAACAAACAAAATTTAATACACGGAAATGGTCGGAAATAGCGAACTTTCACCTCATATAATGAACAAAGTTTGTTATATGCAAAAGTTCGGATCCCTCGGATATAAAGTCACCCCTTTCCCCCGATTGGTTCGTTATAGTGAAGGTTTACTGTATTCCTGATTTTCTTCTTTCTTTCGTACTTTTTTAAAGTAATGAATACGAGATATATTCTTGCTCTTTAGGTGTTTTTAGTACTAACTGCTGAGAGACATTAGTAGTTTGTATGTGCATGCAATGACATAAAGAAGAGAATAGTGTGATGCCACTAACATTTTTGTCTGCTGGTGTTGGGTGAACAGACCTGTGCACGCTGCCCAAAGCTTCTGGCCTGTGTGAAGAGACTCTTCCCCGCTGGTACTATGATTACTCAGAGGCCAGGTGCATGCCCTTCTATTACACAGGTTGTGACGGGAATGCTAATAGGTATATAACAAGAGAAGAGTGTGAGGGAACCTGTCCAGGAGACAAAACAGGTGAAGACTTGAGTATCTCAGTGTTTCAAATGTGCTGTGATGTCCTGTGCAAAAAATAAGTACATGTGCAAGATGCATGGATTTCAAAGCTTTTATTTGAAGTCAAGGTAAGTTTTCATCTTGATAAAGAAAATCATAGTGCATCTTAATTCATATGACTGCATGGTTTTTTTTTTCATCTTCTTGTTTCTGTGAGTTTATGTGTGTATTTACCTAGTTGTATTTATCTGTGTATTTATCTAGTTGTATTTATCTGGTTGTGATAAATGGGAAATGAAATGTACTCGTGGGATCCTGTTTCCATATCTCATTTGGTCAATCTCAGCTTTAAACTTGTGAATACTCTTGGCATTTGCTGTCTTTGTTCAGGTCATTCCAGTGTATGTGTGTGTACCACTCTTTTCTTTACCAAATTGCTTCTATTGTTATGTAGTATAAACCTATTTGTCTTAATACATGTCAAAATATAGACAAACACGTGAATTTTTAAAATTTTGATGTATTTCACAAGTTTTTGTTCCATTGTTTAATATGTGTTCCTGATTCTTGTTTAGAGCCTGACAGGGCTGTGTGTTACCTGGCCAGCAGCCCGGGGGACGAGTGTGATGAGTTTGAGGAGCGCTGGTTCTTTGATGCCTCTGTCGGCCAGTGTCAGGTGTTCATGTATGGCGGATGTGGAGGCAACAACAATAATTTTGTTAGCAATGAAGAGTGTGAGAATTATTGTGGAGAAAGGAAGATTCCAGCTGAAGAGGAGTTCAAAACAGGTGAGAATGTAGCTGTGGTATGTGAAAGCATTACAATTCAAATAAAAAAAATGTAAAAGTGAAGATTGTAGTCACAAATTGCACTATCATCATCTCATCATCTTTTTGTTTAACCTCAGATTTTTCCATTATATCTTATGAGGTTAGACGGTCGATGATACGCTTCTAACTATCTCTATCCATTAACTCAACCTCTTCAATGCCCAATGCTGCCAGATCCTTTTCAACACACAAATTGCAATATATTGAGTGTAATCACTGCATTCACTGCATCCTGTAATCACTCACTCCCTATTGACATAATCTCTTTGGTGCAACAGAGTTCTGCTTCAAGGAGCAAAGCCTCGGCACTTGTGAGGACTACCAGACCTACTTTTACTATGACAGCCAGGATGGTGCCTGCAAGCGCTTCTTATATGGTGGTTGTGACGGCAATGAGAACCGCTTCAAGACCAGAGAGGAGTGTGAAAATAAATGTGGTGATGCACAGGGTAAGGCTTGCATGACCTGTACATCCATATCCTCTTTGTGACCTTCATCTCAGCTGCTTCAAAGCCCACATTTTCATTAAAACTTTATTTTTATTTTTTATCATGTTCTATATCCCCATCTTCAATAATGGCCTCGCATTCAAATCCTTCATTCAACTTTTCCCTAATGAATCAGTTAAATATGATTATTTTTGAAAATATTTCAATATACATGAATTTTAACCAATATTTTTTGTATCCTCTGATAGTCCTTTCTTAGATGCCATCTTTGGTATTGGGGAAAGGCAAGTTTAATAGAATTGAAATAATCATAACCAAATTTACAAGAATTTAGATGATAATAAAAATCACTAAGCACTGTGGTTTACATATTTCAGATATCTGCCAGCTTCCCCGGGTGGTGGGGCCATGCAGCGGCAGCTTCCTGCAGTATTACTACGATAGATCTACTGACCAGTGTTACGAGTTTGACTACGGAGGTTGTGATGGGAACAAAAACAGGTATGATAAGTATGATATGCATCAGTGTTAGATTTGGATGGTATTTTATTCACTCAGTCAGAAGGAAGGGAATTTCATAATGTTTGTTGGTAGAATTTATCTGTCCATCCATCTGTCTATACTGACAAGTGTCCCTGAGAGCTCCCTTTAGGGGTCGACAACTGCAAAGACTCTAAACTTGCTCTTGTCTGTGCACAATCCAGGCCTCTCATTCCCCCATCACCCCTCTCCCTCATCAGCTGCAATGCTACAGTTGCATGATTTAATGTTGCATAATACTGCAGTGCTATAGATGCATGTGTTCATTATTGATACATAATGTCTTACCATGGTCTATACACGGCAAAAAAACAAAGTTTATGTAAACGCTGCACTGTGTCTAAAATTCAGGGAACTTATCCCAATGCTTATACACATTCACAGGTTTGATTCAATGCGATTCTGCCAGGAGCGATGCCAGACAACTCAAGCAACCACTCCACATGACACCATTCCAGAGAGTAAGTCAGCTGACGAGTTGTGTTGTGATGTGACTAGTCAGAGTGAGAGTGAGGGAAAGAGGGCTGTCTTTTGTAAACCTTAAAGTGAAATTTTATGTGTTATGATAATTATGCCTAAACTCAACCTACAAGCAGGTATAATGTGGGGGCTCAAAGTTACTGTAGGCAATACTGTCACTTAAGCAATACTTCAACTCTATGGTGACAATACAGAAGGTCTACATGAGATCCCAGAGCAAGACTCATTCATATTCAGTACACTAGCTAGCTAGACACTGGTTCATAGAAGAGGTTGCATCAGGAGGGAACATGATCTAGGAACATAACTGGTCTGGCCTGCTCGCCTAACTTAGTGTCATTATGTTGCTCGCACCTCTCATATCTTTGCTGCAGCTGAAGATTCAGCTACTGGCCTCTTACGGTTTCAGTATGTTGCTAATTATAAAATTCAGGTTTTTATGTTACTGTAACCTTGCATTAATTTGACTGTATTAGAAGATTGTAGCAAAATTTGTTCGAATTTAGCATTGAATCGGCCAACCCCCTTTTTTGCTTTTTTTTCTATTGGCTTCACATTGGGGTCCCAAATACCAATGGTTCGCAATATGAACAAATTGATTAACAAAGGTTTTTTTCTGAAGAAAATGAAATTCACATGAGCTGAAATTCAAACAAAGATTTGCGAGCAGACTGTGTATATGTAAAGTGGCTGTACATGTACATCCCTGTGTATGTATAAATGGCTGTGCTGTAATGATATTTTCCATAATATTTTTAGTAGCTAAAAACATAGCCATGTATGACAAAACTTGCATAACTAACTATTTAGTTAATGAACAGGGCTCCAGAACAGATTATGTTCCTATATGGGGAGCCCAGTGTATGTGTATACGGGGACTCGTAATAAGCAGGCTTTCTGTTATTTTTCTTTTTCTGCCCTAGGCTAGGCCAGTCTCTTATGATGAAAGAAATAATAAAAAAAGTATTGAATAAAAATATATCTCTTGCAGCACTTGAGAGTGAAATCCCAGAAATCTGCAAACAGCCAGCTGAAATTGGCCATTGTCGAGCTGCAATGCCCAACTGGTACTTTGATATCAATGCCGGGCGCTGTATTGGATTCTCCTATGGAGGCTGTGGTGGCAATGCAAACAGGTTCCAAAGTGTGGAGCTTTGTGAGCGCCAGTGTGGCAAATACCGCAACCAAGGTGAGTACTCCGACATGTCTGTTGTGTTGACATTATGACACCTTTTTAGAGGTGGACCGGATGTCGATTTTTCAATATTCCAATATTCGGGGCTGCGAATGCAGATTCGGATATTCATTTTCAATATTTGTGGATGCGGATATTTTGAGTGACACTTATCTGCACAAACAAGTCCCAGATTGATCTTCTTTTTAATCAGTTGCACATTATTTTGAGTGTGTCTCCTTCCCCAACCGACATGAGTGTCTAGTGTAATGCTGGGAGAAGGGTCTTCTTTCTTACTTCTCTCTTCTCTTCTTTCTTCTTTTACTTGTTGTTGCGATTGTATTCTGAGGGAGGTTCCTGAAGGAGCAGTCTTGGTTAAGGGGGGAACTGTGAGTGCCCTGTTGACAGAACTGCATATGGCTGTTGAAGGAGCCATGTAATGGGGAGAGTGATGCGAGTCCGGCAGAGGCTTTACATTGCCCTGGGCCACAGATACCTTCTGAAATCCCGTCAGTATGTCCTTCCAACAGACACATGACTCAGGCTGGTAATCATAATTCTGAAATAAATAATTTCCTTTTTCTTATGTCCTGGGAGGGGATTAGAACCCACACCATCACCAGATTTTGCACCTCAAATTAAACAACGGGCGCGTTAGACAACTACCCATTAAGGTATACCCACTTGGCTAAGCGGGTCTGGTGACTTTACACTAGTTATTCAAAATATCCTTATAACATCCGTATCCATGGATGTGGATGCGGATGTTAAAAAATATGTGGATATCCGTGGATGCAGATGTTAAAAATGGTGCGGATATCTACGGATACTAATGCAGATTCGGATATCCGGTCCACCTCTACACCTTATTACTTCTGTTTCATGCATGTACAAAAACCAAGAGTGTTTTTCTTTCGGTCTTTTCTTGCACCAAAGCATCCAGATCTAGAGGAGAAAATCTGGAGAATAGCTTTCCATCCCTCAGCCTCATTAGTTGCAACACACATGTTGATATTCACCTGTACTTCATGTTTAAATCTGATTACCTGTGCAAACTCTCAAGGTAAGTTTAATGTGATATGGAAAACTTTTGAGGTGGTTTGATTTGTGTGTTATGGTGTTGGAGGTCATCTGTATTGGTTTGCTCTTTTTTTCAGATACATGCAACCTACCTGTAAATTCGGGTCCTTGCAGTGAATCCCTTCCGAAGTGGTACTATGAGCCCTCTGCACGTCTCTGCCGGCCTTTTACTTACAGTGGCTGTGAGGGCAATGGAAACAGGTTTTCATCAGAGCAGGAGTGCGAGACAGAGTGTATCTATCTTGACATCCTCCTCCCAAGAAACAGTACTTCAGAGGCCAACACCAGTAAGATTGTATTGTACTCTTTTATTAGCATTTAGCTTATTCATACACTAATTTGCACCTGCTACATGACTAGCCATGCCTCTTGAGATATGTGATTAACTATAAGTACTATTAATACACTCATGTATGCTTGTTATTCTTTCTTGAGGACTTAGTGTTTCAAGAGTGCACACTAACCCCTCTTTTCCTCACAAGTGCTCTGTGAGTCAGATGCAGATGCAGGACCCTGTGCTGAGGGTTACAAGCGCTGGCATTTCAGCAAAGAGCACGGCTCATGTGTTATGTTTCTGTATGGTGGGTGTGGCGGCAACCAAAATCGCTTTAAGAACTTTAATGCATGCAACGAGTTCTGTGCTTCTGCCATCGAAAAATATCGAAAAAGTAAGTGTTAGTATTAAATTTGC
The DNA here is from genome assembly GCA_016584305.1 of Chionoecetes opilio. Lineage (NCBI taxonomy): Eukaryota > Metazoa > Arthropoda > Malacostraca > Decapoda > Majidae > Chionoecetes > Chionoecetes opilio. The sequence goes on along the minus strand of JACEEZ010021367.1, from coordinate 540,538 downwards.
ATTTAGTATTTGATATATATATATAATATAAACACACTCATTAAGAAAGAGCTGCTGCTTGCTCCCTTCAGCAGCCACAGATACTGTTAGTAAGGGATGAACATGGAATCAAGACTCCATCGTCATCTTTGACTCATTACTTCCTTCTAAGAAGCCTTGTGCACAGGTGGCCAGGGTAGAAATGCCTCCAGAGTATCCTGTTCATATGAAAATCTTACATTTGTTTCACATGACACCATTTAGCATCACAACTAGTGAGCACTTCTTGCACTGTCAGGTTTTACTGGGAGCCCCATAGGATGCCGGCAATAAACTGGAAAAAAACAGAAAACTCGTCAGAGATGGGAGAAAACACCCAAGCTTGTTTCCCCTCTATTTATAAGTAGCAGAGTTTGCCCGAGATTTCATGTCATGCCCTGGACCTTTGGCTCTTAGAAAGAAGTCTTGATTGTGTATTGTATGCACAAGCTTGTCTTGATGAGTTGCAGGAGTATCACCAAATCAGATTTTGTTGAAGATATGCAATCCAGTCAGTTATTGACAGCACTACCGGCTTTTAATCATCAGTGATAGGCATGCATATCTGCTTTAGAATATTACCATAACTATGAGCTACAGCTGTATAAGATTTATCATCATTGGCAGTAGGAATGAAAGAAATATCTCAGTTCAGACACAGTAAAACATAACAAAATACTTATCACTCTGTCTTCCTCTGGACATTCTAGAACAGGATCAACATTTCCATGTATACTGACATACGTGGTTCAAGTTATTAGTTACTTAGGCATTATTTCCAATCTCCCTGTGCACTAGAATTTGTATAATTATAACGTTCTTTACTATGATTTCCTGCCTCAAGAATCCAGACTGCAGCATTTTTTTCACATTAAATATCTTGTCTTCAAGAATTCATATCATTGCAATTTTCAGATCAGGGGATTCAGATAAACTGATTTGTACAGGAACGGGAACAACCGATGCCATAGCTTTGCTTACTTTCTAGGGTTCAAAGCCTAATAATCTAACATACAGCAACTATATTGAACTCAACCTTCAACTTAATGATTTAATATTTACTCGTGCTGCTGTGTGAATATAATTCTCATGATTTTTACTGCAAGCCTTAATAGTAATAATTCTTGAGTTGGAACATCTTTTGTGTCACTCATAGCATATGTGTAACAGAACATTTTTACTTCCTGTGCAGCCGAGTCCAGCACAACGCCCGACGCGTGGAGCACCGTGGCCGGCCCTTCGGACTACACCCAGCCGGACAAGGATGCCAGGTGCAAGGACACAGTGCTGGCCTGTCAGGTTCTGGAGGTACCATAGAAAGCCATGTTCTCATTTATCAAACTGTTTCATATAGAATGCATTAATTCTATAATGATAGATATACTTTATATCATGCCATAAAGGAAAAGTTATGATTCAACTTTCAAATGAAGATTTTATGAATGAGCTCATTTATCAATGCCTACAAGCTCCCTTGTAATGCTTCATGTTCATGTCATATTCATTGATTTGCTTTTATTTAGAATGTTGTTCCAAACTTAGAAAATCAACTAATTCAAGCTAAGTATAGAAAACAATGTCTTATGATAATGACTTTCCTCAGTGTCCCTATGGGATCCAGAAAAGGGTGGACAGTGAGGGTTGCGAGAGATGTTCGTGTTATGATCCCTGCTATGAAATCCAATGCCCTGAGGGAAATGAGTGCGCAATAGACCTGGACCCTGAAGTGGAAGGCTCCAGTGAAAACAGATACAAGGGTGTTTGCAGACAAGGTAGGTTTTTTGCAGACAAGGTACTTGTGGGAGTTTATGTCACATACATATATTTAATTTGAGGTCTTACCTAATCAAAACCCATCGTCTATCTCATCCCGACACAATACCCCAACTAGTCAACTAACTAGGATACTTATCGGTGGATAGTAGGGTTGAAATGGCTGTATGTGTATTAATACTGCATGTCCTGTGATCCGAAGTGGTCAGCCGTGATCGAGGCCGCCCGTGAAGGACAGAAGCGGAGGGCTGGAGGCGGTGTGTATTGTTATGGGCGTCAGGAGGTTTTCATAACCCAGTTATCCTTGACGCGCGGCTATAATCACTTGTGTTGTATTTAACACGTCCTTTGATTTAACATGTATGTGTACAAAATGAACGTATGTACAAATCTCTTCATTATAATCAGAGAAGAGATGTTAATCCCTTGAGGGCTGAAAGTGTACTTTATATACAAGCATGTATATTTAATAAGAGATGTTATTCTCTCGAGGGCTCGGAGTGTACTTATAGTATATTAGATGATACTCCCGCAAGGGTCTGGAGTGTACTAACCTCCCCGGTGGGCGGCGAAGTCCCGCTACCAACATTCAGCCACGTATCCAAATTTCAGTGGCTATAGAATAGAATGGGCGGCGGCCAATGGGACCACTGCAACTAAGGTGCTAATTATTTAAGGTGAAAATGCTTTATACTAATGGGAAAGTTCAATTATCCTATCCCAGTACTCATCATTTACTTAAATTACCTTAACTAATACCCATTACCATTATAACTATATATATATACATCCCTACGCACCCCTTTGATGAGCGGATAATACCTCCCTCACAAATGGGGGGGAAACAAACCACCACTCTGCCAAATATTGAGAGGGTGGTTGGTGGATAATTTCCACAGTACTTGCATTATAAAAAATTGTACATGTACATGATTTCTGGCAAATGATTCTGATGACTGACAATTATTCAGGTCTAGAGCTACTGTGTGTATGTTTTATATCTCCATCACTGAGGGCAGTGCAAATATGCTTACAACATCATGATATCTAGTTAGTATCACACTCTTGAAGCTCTCCTTGGTGCAACTTCTCTCATTCTTTGCTGCTTCCTCCTCTTCTATAATGGCAGCAAGTTGACTAAAAAGGATTCACTCTAGAAATCGATTTTTAAGGTGGTGGTTGAAGAAGAAACTATGTACGTACATTTGTTTTAGAGCAGATTGTGAGTCAGAATGCAGCTTAAAACCTTGAAAAAATAAAAGAAAGATAAACAGCTTTTTGTTAAGTGGCCAGATGATTGTAAGACTGTACGGAAGTTAAAGTCGATTACTGTTATTATTGCAAATGACTTGTATTTCTATATTCTATTTCAGCGAATAAACTTGGCAAGTGTCCACAAGCCAGTGATCAAATTTACCAGTGTGACAGTGAGTGCTCGAGTGACGCAAGCTGTTATGGTGACCTGAAGTGTTGCTACAACGGCTGTGGCTACTCGTGCGTGAAACCCGTCCCAAAGGATTACGATGCTGGCCATGTGTCCGAGCCGGTCACCACCTCCATCCCAGGTTTGATACCAGTGCTCTCAATCTGTGAATTTTTTTTTAAGGTGTAGAATCTCATGAGTTACAAAATTGTTGGTTAATTCTCTACACTGTGTATGTGTTGATACGTGTGTACATCTGTGTATGTGTTGATTGTATGTGTTAATTTTAACTATTTACGATCCTTCCGCTCCCAAAGTCATCTATGCGTCTGCATTTCATGGGATGGCATTGTAGGAATTTCAGCAAGATATGAGTGTTAGGTGTAATACTTCAATATGCCTGTAAAAAGAATAATTATTTCTAAATGGTAATCATACTTTTTCTCTTCAGAATATGGTGAGAGACCTTACATCACAGAGTTTAAAGATGAGATCACAGTACAAGAGAATGATGTGGTGACAATAACCTGCATTGCCAAGGGATCTCCCACTCCTTCCATCACCTGGTACCGGGGATCCTACACGGTCAGTCACCAGCCAGGCACCTGTAGATGTAGAGAGTAGATTGCAATATGTGAGACTGAGATGCATGGACAGGTGCAAATGGAAGGTAATGGCATGGCCACTCCTTTGAGTTTGAGTTAGATCCAAGGAACAGGTGTCAGTGTAGATTAGACTAAATATTAAGTACCCACGAACACATATAGAGGAAAAGGTAGAATGAGAGAGTAGGGAACATCAGCCTTGAGTCCAGACAAAGTTGAGCAATGAAGGCCCTGATCTTATGATGCACCGCTTCCTGTTTGTACAGATCAACACGGAGAGCTCGTCCAGCAGGTTCAGACTCCTGCCTGAAGGTTCCTTGCAAGTGGTGAATACAGAGCGCAGTGACACGGGACGGTACACGTGCGAGGCGAGCAATGGCGTTGGTTCATCAGACCGCCGCACCGCCCAGCTGACAGTGACGGGTAGGTACCAGAGACCCAGAAGGGGCACTGCACCCCTAGGCTCGGCAGCATGTAGCATGACCACACTGTCACTTCTTGACTAGTGGGCATTGGTTGAGGGAGAGATATTGCTTGGGTTTTCAAAGGAATAAATGGTCTCTAGAGGACGTATCTAACTGTATTTTGAGCCATATAAGATGCACTATTATAGCGTATAGGATGCACCTGTAATTTGGCAAGTGATTTGTAAAGTCATCGTTTTGTCACATATCTGGTTTTCAAATACCTCCCATCATCAATCAGGCTTGTTTTCATGCTCCTTCGCAGAACTGAGGATAAATAATATGGCATAGAAATTGTTGCAGAGTACTAGTCATCTGAAATTTGTGGTCACTAAATAATTGACCTGACCCTTGTCACAGAGTTTTGAGAAATCATGGAAATAGTTAATCAATGATTACAACTATAGAACATTTCACCATTGACTGAGGAGTTATTGTGTTCACCAGGCAGCTCTAGATTTGCTATGATAGGTACAACTGTTGGTTTGTAGGGTTATACTTTTTGCACAGTTTAGTTCCTTGTCCATTGCTACAGGGCAATTCAGATGACGCAACCAAAATTGGCAGTCTTGTTTGGACTTCAAGATCTATATTATCATCTATGTTAAAAAAAAAAAAAAAAAAGCTTCCATGTTTCGTTATGCCAGAAAGATGAAGCTAATGACATATATAGTATATAATGTGAAATATTAAAATAGCTTGTAATAACTGATAGCCAGAAGCATATTAGTCAGCATTTCCTAACCTTCCCTGACATGTCTCAGTACTGAAATCTTTTTGTTGTGTAATTATTGAGTATAGATATGGAGGCCTGAGTGCCAGTGTTGTTTTGGCAGTATCAGCTGACCAGCTTTGTAGCCTTGCATGCACACTATGCAAGGAGTGAAATCGTGCGTGTCAACAGTTTTGCCTAGGACATCAAATCTAGAGCTATATACTTCATCATTCATTTGATTGTGGAGTAGTCTGGGGATTATTGTGTCAAACACAGGTATTCTAGGAGTTGTGTAGCACTACTAGCCCATAACCATGACGACCAGTCGCACCAAACCCTGTGTGTAAAGGACACGGGGGCATTTTAGATTTAAAAAAATTGGCAAGGAAGTGCATCTTATATGGCAGGAAATATAGTAATTGATATCATTGTTGAGTGAATAGCATGGGACTGTGACTTAGGGTTTTTCAATGATTAAAATTAGTAATATGCTTGGAATGGTAGTCAAAGTATTCCATAAACCCGTTGTGTGCATGCACATGCACATACAGATGGGTCATGTATCCAACCATTCACTATCTGAAAGTCATCACTGTACAAGTGTATTTCTAGAACACTCTTCTATTCTATCCCGAACATTTTGTCATCTGATGAGGGAAATTTGAAAACTTAAAATTAAGGCAGTCTGAAAAAATTGTGCCTGACTCCAGGGTATGTAGGAGTGGAGTGTACCAATGCCTTTGTTGAAGGTGGTTGTGCAGACCGTAGACCTCATTGGATACAACGACCTGTCTGTATTTGTTAATCTGTTGAAAGGAAACCTTATGTTTCATTTGTTGTTAAATCATTTCAAAAAGCTGAATTTAAAAGTTGACACTGACAGTGTTCCAAGCATATTGCGTTACTGCAGCTTGAGTAGCTCTAGTCTTGTGGCATTAGCAATTTAGATGGAATAACCATTGATCTGGAGTGTTGACAAATATACTTTGACAGTAACTCGTACTTCTTAGAAATGTTTGTTAAAATATACACTGAAGATTTTAATTGCATGTAATTCATATAACATTTCTCTATGGTCTAGAAATTACCTTTGCTTGGTATAACTTATTGCTGAATTTTTTTGCCATGTACTAAACATCCTATGCCTGATCATGAGCTGCATTGGTTTGGTACCTGTGAAATGAGCACTCACTAACACAACATGCATGTCAGATCCCAAGCATCGGGAGGTTGAAGTTGTCCCCTGGAACCCCAAGACCCCTTTGGCATCCCTTGGAAACAAGATATCGCTGTACTGCCGGGCTGTGGGCTGGCCACGACCCAAAGTCACCTGGTGGCGGGGCTCAAAGATGCTTCCATTTGTCTCAGAAGGATTTAAACAGTTTAGAGATGGTTCACTGACAATTCGTGTTGTCACCGTGAGGAGGCTCGGGCCGTACACATGCCAGAGTTACAATGGCTATGGACGAGCCGCCTCCCAGACCATCATCCTACACGCCCTAGGACCAGTCTACAACACCCTTGCAAGTGACAAGGACTTCCTCCAGTATATAGTTGACCCTCCTAAGGCACCCTCTGTTTCACCGTCTGTAACACACGCCACCACCACCCTGTTTCCTGCTGTGCGTCCAGGGCACCGACCTTACTGGCCATCTTATTATTCACCATCTTTGCCAACGACCACAGAGGCGCCCGTCACAAGGAAGTTCATAGGTGAGGCCTTGTACACATATCCCCTGTATAATCATGTGTATTCTGGTTTTATGATAGTGATGTAATGATGAGCCCAAGACTGTGCCTGTGACCACTGAGGCTACACTCTTTAACGCTTCAATTGTTAGTCTATAACTGAATGACGTGCATAAGTAATTAGGGGAAAGCATGAGGAAGTACTAAAGCATGACATAAACATCCATTATATGAAAGAGTATAGATTGCTAGTTACCATAATGCATTTAAACATTTTGTTGTTGATTTGAAAGTCGTGGTGACAGCTAAACTTTATTGTATATCTGAACACTTAGTGTACCTGCCACACTTCATTGGACATTTTATAACTTACGGTATACCCAAGTGATGTTTTTTAGTTCACAGCAGCTACTTCTGAGATTGGTTAATATACTTTACTTTAATTATCTTCGATGAATTACAAATAATAACATATCATATATATGAAATGATTTAGTAAATTTCCTTTCCTATTTGATAACTTAAAATTGATATTGAAACTCATAGAATATGGCGATTCCCAAATTCTTCAAAAATCTGATTCACACGTCACTCATTGATAATTCTCAGATTTCAAATGAGTAAAATGTGCAGGTGTCCATTCTGTACATTCAGTCAGTAGTTCCACGATGTGTCTGACTCTGCTCACCCACCAGTACCTGTGCGAGCCGTGATTCGCCCAAACACCACCGACTTCTCCCCACACTCCACCATCCACATCCCCTGTGAGGTGCATGGCGTGCCGGAGCCAAAGGTGACTTGGTTCAAGGAAGACAACCAAATCACATCGTCAAGAAAGTATGCAATTGAAGGTACGTTTAGTTTATCGTCATTTAACAAGTTTTGGAAAGGAGGTGAATTCTTACCACAGCCTTACCTTGAAACTGCAAATAATGATCATGTGGGCATTCCTGTTCCATTGTAGTTATCATCCTCTTGTTTTTATGGGTCTTGTGCCTCTGTGTGTGCGAATCAGTCTTGGTTATTATATAATCTAAGGTTCATGAAGATTTACTCCTATAGTCTGGTAGGAAATAACTTTGAAAAAATTTGAAAACAGAACTAAACATAACATTTTTGGACTTTGTGGCGCGGAGGACAAAGAAAAAACTCATCTAACTTCAACTAGATAGAGAGATTTGATGATGATTTGATTTTAGTAGAATTCTTAGTGGGTAGTGAGCTTTCTAGTAAATTCTAGTCTATTAATTCAACAGTATGTCAGATAGAAAAGCTTGGATCGAGATGAAAAACTACATTCCCCAAATTGTTCATTTACATGCAGTACATCTCATAGAATTGTAATTATTTATCTAACAGCACAAAGCATTGGTAGAGTTAGTAATGGGAATAATACTTCGAGGTAGAAAAATGTCAGCATGATATGAGATCATACTTAAGGAAAAATAATTGAAATAGTAACTAGCAGACCATGCGACTGGACCCGATAACAGAGGGAATAAAAGGGTTACTGACTAGAACCTACCAGATAAAGGATGCTGTAGAAAGAGATCAGATATAACTTCAAAGATCAGACAGAAGTAGTTTGTAGGCAGATGTGGAAGAGATTAGCACATTGGAAAATCTTCTAAATTCTAAGCAACCGAGTATCCAGTGACATGAAAAATCATTAGTTGCAGCTTTATCACTTATTTTTTATACATTACAGTAAGTAGTAAAAGTTAGGTCATACATACCCTTCATTCATTCAACAGACCAGTGTCTCAGACTCAAGATGCTTTGAAATTTTTGTCATAATGTTTCATGTTGCTAATAAGAAGTGTTTTGTTTTGCAGAAGACAACACTCTAGTCATCAATGATGCAGAAGTAGGAGACTCTGGGGAATACAAGTGTCATGTGCAGAATGAGTATGGCACAGCAGACAGCTCCACCGTGATTACCATCAAAGGTAGGCTGATGTAGCACCAATTACCCCACATGCATAGTAGATGTCGGGGGCATGGGAACCGCACCCCCGACCCGGTTTTGCCGGGGGCCCGACCACGCAGACCCTTCCAATGCTGACGCAGGGGGGGGGGGGGGGGTCTGCCTATGACGAGTGCGGGGCGAAGCCCTCGGGAATCCTGCACTCTAAATGAAGTGGGAGGGCACCCTAGCCCATCTTTTTCTTGTGGGGGTGGCCAGGGCGGTGCAGAGGCGGCGTCTGCCCGTCGAATAACTCCCGGGATAAACCTCCGGAGGGTTCTTCGAATCTTCGTGTGGCTCCTGGAACGTTCTGAGCCTCTCAGATGCTCAGCGGCTACCTCTCCTATCAGGCGAGCTCAGTAGGCTGAAGGTGGATATAGTGGGACTCTCTGAGACGAGGAGGCCTGGCAGTGGCGAGACTAGCAGTGGGGGTTACACCTACTACTGGTCCGGCATGAGCAATGGTCGCTGTGTCCGGGGAGTAGCTATAGGCATCTCCAGCAAACTGCAGCCGTCTGTTGTTGAGGTTACTCTGGTTGATGAGGGTATAATACGGGTGAGGATGAAACACACTCTGGGTTTCATGTCTCTTGTTGCAGTGTACAGTACTACCGAGGTGTGTGAAACTGAAGAGAAGGAGATGATCTACGCCAAACTCGACTCTGTATTAGACCAGTGTCCTCCTCGGGACACACTCATTGTCTTGGGCAACTCCATTGCTACTACTGGCACTGTGAGAGATGGCTATGAGTTATGTGTTGGTCCCTATGGTTCCGGTACCAGGAACATTAACAGTTCTCACCTTCTGAATTTTGCAAGGTCCAGAAGGTTAAGAATTGCAGGTTCTTGGTATCAGAGACCAGAGCTGCACCGCTGGACATGGTATAGTAATGCCGGAGGGGTAGCTAAGGAGATTGACCACATCCTCGTTAGTACTCGGAGGATCCTCCAGAAATGCAGGGTTTACTAGAGTGCTAAGTTCTTTGCAGCTGATCACAGACTTGTTGTTGCTACACTTAACATCAGAACATAAGAAAATAAGGAAGCTACAAGAGGCCGTGAGACCTACACGAGGTAGTTCCTGTAAAGCTTCATGTTAAGTCCAGAAAAATCTCACGAGGTAACCAGAGGTGTTTCATCTTGAGAAGCTGAAGGACTTGACATGTGCCCATGAATACGTGGTGGCAGTCTCAAATCGGTTTGATGTGCTCGGTGCCCTCGAGGACCCTGTAGAACTATGGGATACCTTCAAACGTGAAACTCTCCAGGCTGCCAAGGAGTGTATTGGGGAGGGCCCGAGGTCAAGACGTGGTTTTGTCTCGACGGAGACGCTGGAGAATATCGAGGAGAGTTGCGCTGCCAGGCTTGCTGGGAACCGGGACCAGCACAGGGCTCTTCACGCAAGACTAGAACCTTCCTGGGGAGAGACGTGTCAGGAGTCTCGCTGAGGATGTCGAGGGCCATTTGAACGCTAATGACCTCCGACCTGCCTAACGAGCCCTGAAGAAGCTCCGTTCCAAGTCTCCATTTCGGGCGAGTACTATCCAAGCAGCAGATGGGCGCCTCGTGTCGGACATGGATGGGCAGATGGCTCGTTGGGCTGAGTACTTTGGGCAGTTGTTCACGGTAGACCCTCCAATTGAGCAGCTTCACACCACTGGGTTACAGGCAGTGGATGCCGATCCTCCCATTGATGAAACCACACCCTCTCTTGACGAAGTCAGAGAGGCTGTAGGAAAGTTGAGGGGTGGAAAGGCAGCTGGTGTTTGTAATATCAGTGCGGAGCTCCTCAAAGCTGGGGGTGAAGCCATGATCCGCGGGTTGCATACTATCCTGACAGCCGTGTGGTAATCAGGTACCATTCCTCCTGACTGGAAAAGGGGGCTGGTCGTCCCTATCTGGAAAGGGAAAGGGGGCCGTCAGGACTGCAACAATTACCGCGGTATTACATTGCTCTGCGTGCCAGGCAAGGTGCTTGCCCATCTATTGCTAACACGGATCCGCAGCCATCTGTTGAAGCATCAGAGACCTCAGCAGTCTGGGTTCACGCCTGGTAAGTCAACAACGGACCGTATCCTAGCGCTTCGTGTCCTGGTGGAATGCCGACGCGAGTTTCGACAGGGGATGCTTGCAGCCTATGTTGATCTCAAGAAGGCATTTGACTCGATGCATCATAGAGTCACTCTGGGATCTTCTGCGACTTCGCGGGATTCCTGCAAGGGCTATTGGTTTGATGACTGGTCTGTACTCTGGGACTGAGTGCTGTGAAGGGTGGGGGAGGTGTATCCAGCTTCTTTCCTGTTAATACAGGGAGGTCCCGAAGATACGAGCAGTTAGGTTCCACCTGGCATACTCGTGAAGCGAAATCTCGTATAACGAAACACATAACTAATGGTAAAATATAGGTTTGGTTCCAGGACCCCAACAATTATAAAAAAATAAAAAATAAAAAAAGACATGTTTTTCAAGCTGTCATAAAATTTGGTAATATTTAGTAGGGGTGCGAGAACCCCTTGAGGAATCCTATGATCCCTGGTGATATCCTATGGTGCTATCACATGCGTGGGAGCTGACCTGACTTCTTCAGGAAGGCACATATTATACAGCTGATAACGGGATGTTGTGTTGTGCTGGCGGCAGCCGATGTCCGCCGCCAGCGGAGATCTCCTTGGTAATTATTTAGTAGGAAAGCGAGGACCCTTTGAGGAATCCTATGATCACTGGTGATATCCTATGGTGCTATCACAGGCGTAGGAGCTGACTGTCTTCTTCAGGAAGGCACAGGTGAGGCGGATGACGGCGGTTTTTGAGAGAGGCGGCGGACGGGGCAGGCCGCCGCCTCCTCCGCCAAGGTAGGTTTGGGCAGGCTTAAACGTCTTATCACTCGTTATTATACAACTTAGTGATTATGGTGAGATGTTATATCCACGTGTCATTATCTAAATCAATGTAGCACCGTGTGTCACCTTAAATAAGGGTGATTTAAAGATGTTATGATGAGGTGACTGCTGGCTGAGCTGGCAGGGCAGAGAGTGACTGAGAAATACTTGCCGCGGAGCCGCCCCATATCACAAATATTCACCATTTTAACACACATACACACCTTCTACCACCAATACACTAGCAACACAGGCTCCTTACTTATATATCTTACTATCTGATACATTAAAACTACTTAAAACGCAAGCATTCAAAATAAAACGAGAATTAGTTTTAGATGACGGGGACAGAAGGCGGAGAGGCAGTCTGGCATGCCATTCTTCCCCGGAAATATGTATCCCTGGCTTATTATTGGTCGAGAAGTTTTAAAAACTGTTTGTCATTGGCTGGTGACGGATGACGCCTTAGCCAGTCGCAACCTTCCTACTCGTTTACGACCTATCGAGGGAGCTTTCAATCAGCTTTGTAGGTTCCCGTCATTAGGGAAAGTAGTATCTAGGTAGTGCGAGAGCAGGTTGTTGCTGGCCATACTACCTCCGTTGCTGGCTTCTCGCCCAGGGTTGTGAATTTTTGTAGGCCACATTGTCGTACTGAGCCACCAGAATTATCATATTTTCAAATTGATTATCGTACAACCTTAGGTAAAATCATATACAGGAGAACCTCGTTTATCCGGCACCCTCGGGGGGGAGCGCATGCCGGATAACTCATTTTGCCGTTGTTTTGAGAGTTAGGTACTCTTATGGAATCCTCCAAAATCCCTTTTTTTTTTTTTTTTTCCCATCACAAGGAACCGGCCAAGGGCACAACAAAAATGGGTAATACAAAGCCCGCCTAGTTACCAGTCCCTATAAAGAAGACAGTAAGAGAATAAAATAAAAAAGAGGGGTGAGCCAATTTAGTTGGGGAGGTGTCTTGTTACTCTTCTTGTGAAAAGATGTAAGTCATAGGAAAGTGGAAAAATAGAAACAGGAAGAGAGTTCCAGAGTTTATCAGTGAAAAAAAAAAAAATAATAAAAAAAAATAAATAAAAAGGCCTGGGTCGATTAGTGCCGTTGTTTTGAGGCTGCCGTTGTTTTAAATGCCGGTTAAACGAGGTTCTCCTGTAGTCAGTAAATGACTTAATAATTTTAGTAAATAACTTTTAATTTACTTTAGTAAATAACTTGGTAATTTTACTCACCCCAGTTTGAATGTCGTAACATTGGATTTTCGATCTCGTATATTGAAAATAGACCCTAATTTACACCTCTCGTATCATCGGATTCTCGTATATCGAATGCTCGTATAACGGGACCTCCCTATACAGGAGTGAGGCAAGGGTGCGTCCTTGCTCCATCACTTTTCAACACTTGTATGGACTGGGTATTGGGCAAAGTTGTAGATCAAAGGGATTGTGGAGCATCCCTCGGCAACACCAAGATCACTGATCTTGTTCTTGCCGATGATGCAGTAATCTTTGCAGAGTCGCTGGAGGTCCTGGTGATGGCTCTCGAGGCGTTGCACGAGGAGGCAAAGCCTTTGGGACTTGAGGTCTCCTGGCTTAAGACCAAGGTCCAGGTGTTTGGAGGCTTTGAAACAGTACAGTCTGTTCATGCATGCGGCCAGGACATTGAGATCTTGGAAAGTTTTACATACCTTGGTAGCGCAGTCCATAATGACGGCGGGTCGTGTCAATAAGTCTTACGGCGGATTGGCATAGCCCACGGTGTTATGGACTCGCTCAGCACGAGTATTTGGCATTGTCAGTACCTGTGCAGGAGGACAAAGATCCGGTTCTTCAAGTCGCTTGTGATCCCTGTTTTATTCTATACATGATTGTATCCATTTTCTATGGTTGTGAGACATGGACATTAAATAGTGACTTGAAGAGACGAATCAATGCCTTTGATAATAAGTGTCTTTGCAGAAGCATGGGGTATCGCTGGGATGATTACGTGTCAAATCAGCGATTGCACCGTGAGACTGAATCGAGGCCTATTACCTGCATAGTCCATCAGCGCCAACTTCGGGTATATGGGCATGTGGCACACTACCCTGAAACCGATCCTTCCCATCGGGTTGTATCTGTAAGAGACAATCAGGCGTGGAGGAGGCGAGGAGGCAAGGGGGCGACCACAAGGCTCGTGGGTGGGACAAGTTGATGTTTCCTGTTGAGAGTTGCTTGGTATGGGAAGGGAGCCTGCATGAGGACTCTCGCGTGGTGACCCCCATGAGTGGCGTCGTAGGGTGGGCGAGGCGACGCGCCCTTCGGCGTATGCCCCCAATGATTGATTGATTGATAGTAGATGTCACTACAGTTGAGTACAGTACACTTTATATCTTGTTAATTGTTTGTTAGTCTTTTTTTTTGTCCTAGGAAGCACTCTAAAGGAATTACATCTCACTACCTTCCCTACCTCATTATTTAAAATTTTGTCGACTTTTTTTTTTTAACTTTCCAATCTTTCCATACACTTTCACTAGTCTCACCATTCAATCTAATCCCACCACTGGTACTTATCTAATACCCACAGTAGTCTTGGGAGCTTTGCGTCACACAAGATCTGCAATTCACTAGTTCCCTGATTAACCCATAATTTCCCGTCTTTAAAGTAATCGTCCAGACCATTTATTTCATCATTCCTGATTTAATGCAGTCAAAATATAGCCATGATCGAGTATATCAATAAGTATAGAGTACAGTAAAACCCTTATAACTCGGCACTGTATAACTCGGAATTTGATATAACTCGGCATGGCAAAGACTTCCAAGATATCGGATTTGCCGGTCAAAATCCGAGGTTCGGAAATCCTTTCCTTTCTTTCCATTATGCCTGGTCTGGTGAAGGAGGACTTTTCTGCTTCCCACACTTAGGCACACCATTTAAATTTTTTATTTTTATTAATTTGTCTTTAGAGAGCATTCCTTGTTTTATTCATACATGTAAGATTTTTGTCATTCTTTTCTTACAGGAATATATGTACACCCGAGCTGCTTTGATAATCCTTTCTTTGCCAACTGCAAACTCATAGTGAATGGCAATTACTGCACAAACAAGTACTATGCTAAATTCTGCTGTCACTCCTGCACAATGGATGGACAACTCCCTTCACTCGGGCCGCACCTCACACACACTACCAAGAGGAAATAAAAACTGGAATCAAGTTCAAGTAATGTGTTCTTAAATATTTTCATATCTAAAGATTGAAGAATCCTGCACAGTTGGCCACGATGATTGTTTGAAATGGTGTTTTATACATCTTTCGAACAATAACACTTACATACCCTGACTTAGGAAGTGCGTCTCCACACTCAACACTTTTCTGCTGGCTGTAGACGTAAGCCAGAGTATGCTGCCACTATATGATATTTATCGATCATCTCACAAGTGAACCTTGAATGTGTAGAATACCTATTCAAATCATACTTTTGTTGCAATCACATGGAGAATTGTAGGAGGATTCTGGTGCAAAAATCCAATGGGCTGTGTGACTCACCCTCGTGTATATAATATACAGATAGCTTATATGTGATGAGAGGAAGGCCCGGAGGCAGGCATTCTTCTCTTAGATCTGTAATGTAAGGTAGATCCATCATGTTTCATAATCAGCATGGCAAGTAAAAGTAATAGATAGGAAACAGATCAGTTCCAACAGACAGTGCCTTGGAAACAGTGTATTCCGTTGTATAGAATTATGAAATCCTTCAGACCTCATATTTTATTTTCAAAGCATTTTGTGAACAACAAATTAAAAGATTATGGAATAACAACATTAGCAACAGTATTGTCCTTGGCTGAATGTATTGCTTTCCCTCATTACATCATATTCTTTTGCTTAAACTTTCATGAACTTAGTTATTATATAATAAATAGATGTCACATTATATGTGATCTCAAGCTGCCTGGAAATTAGTTATTTGCATCATCCTGCATAGTGACATCAGGAAGCAAGGCTTGCTTCAGTCCCATGATGGTATGGAATTTTGATATACTGTAAACCAAACAATATTTTGAACAACCATGAATATTGTTATTATGGGTAACAACGTATACCTACATTCCATAGAAACTTTTGAAAATGTGTTTCGACTTTCAATTTGAATGTATTCATGAAGTGCTACAGTTAGATTATGGTCGGGGATTCATTGTAGGTTAAATTTGTATTATATTGCAGAGTAGACAATCTCCACAGACTTGTACGGTACTGAATATTGTTAACCTTTATAGATAATTGTCTGAGGTTGTGAAGATTACAGATGGAAATCAGAATGGATATGCTTTGAAATTTGTGACACAGACTTCTTAACATTGAATAGGTATTTGTGTCAATTTGAATGGATGTTTTATAATGGAATATTATCATAAATAATGACATAGTTTTCATACAATTAGAATGAGTGTTTCATGGTGAAATATGATGGTGAATAAATTGACTCGGTTTGGATACAATTAAAATCTTTGTTTGTAATAAGATAATGATTATGAATATGTACTTTTTGGACATATAACTAGAGTGTAAACTTCTTTACAAAATGCCATCATCATCAATATTTGATAAATATATTGCTTTCTTTCTGGTGAATCACTCGACCTCAGGCTCAGAGACAGTTAATTAAGACAGTCTGATGAAACAGACGACTTCTTCTCCTCCACGCTCTACAAGTCACTGCCACATTTGCCCATCTGTCTGTTGACCTGTCAGTCAGTCAGTGCAGGACCTTCAGTGGTGCTCAGTTAGTTTGCCAGATAGGTAGTTTTACTTTGTGACTCTTTATGCAATCTCCAAATGTGCAGTGATGCATGTTATGCTCATTCAATAATAAAACAGTTCAAATTGATGCATTTGGTGGTTACATAATGGAATGAACAAAACAATGCTTGTGCCAAGATGTTTTTTAAGTAACGATAAAATAAATACTTGTAAATATGAGAAAAATTGTTAAAAAAAGTGTTTCCATATCCTGTTTGAAAATAAAAAAATTTCTGCTATGGAGCCTCGGCTCGGCAGATCATGCCACACTAAACCTATATTAGATTACTGTAAATATATACAATATGTGGCAATAAACTCAATAAACTAAAAAAACTCTCCCAATGGGAGGGTGGTCGTGGCCACCCCCTAGATCCGCCGCTGCCCACTCATTCCTCTCACTCTCTTCAACTCCCTCCCGTTCTCTCTCTACTTAACTTAAGCTGCAGAAATATGGAGAAAAACAACTAAATAAAGTGTTTTTGTTCAAAAAACATCCTCTTCCTCTTGGTCTATATAGAATGGTCGACCTACGCTGCAGATCTTGAGGGAACGTCACTACGTCACTTGGGGAATGTCTCTCTCAGGGCCAGATTGTCAAATGTCCTCTTCGGTGAAGGGTGTACTTCGTCACGTAATTGGTACCGTCAAACTGTTTTGAGCCGCGACGGATATCGTCGCATCGCGGTGAAGGTAAAGAAACTAAGATCAAGCACAGACCATGTTTTCACCATTCCCTTCACGGGCGCTGATCTCCTCTGTACTTTTCAACCCATTATTGGGTAAGATAGATATTTCAGTGACTTTGTGTTACTTTTTACTTCGTTTATTGACGAAATTAACCTTTGTGCGTAATAAAAAGAGTGGGTTGAAATCTCACCGGGAGACACAGGTGGGCTGGGCAGACTGGTGCACTCGGCGTCTGGCAGGCACGCTAGCAAATGCGGGGCGGAGCGGGGTGGGGCGGGGCACACTTGTTTTCGTACTTTCGTATTAATTCAGTACACTTCCCTGGTTTTTGAGACACTAACTATTATTTCCCAACCAAGTTTCACTGATTTTTCTGAAGGAGATACATTGTTGCACAGCACAGACGTGGCATAGTACTCCTTCCAGCATACCAACCTTACCGTGACGGGACTACACCAAAGGAAAAGACGCGGAAGGATTCAACGTTACCCTGGGTCCCCGTGTAACGCAGAGAACTTGTCGTGTGGTCCCGTCATGGGAAGGGAAAGGAGACATTTAACAATCTGCTCGCTCTCTCTCTCTCTCTCTCTCTCTCTCTCTCTCTCTCTCTCTCTCTCTCTCTCTCTCTCTCTCTCTCTCTCTCTCTCTCTCTCTCTCTCTCTCTCTCTCTCTCTCTCTCTCTCTCTCTCTCTCTCTCTCTCTCTCTCTCTCTCTCTCTCCTCTCTCTCTCTCTCTCTCTCTCTCTCTCTCTCTCTCTCTCTCTCTCTCTCTCTCTCTCTCTCTCTCTCTCTCTCTCTCTCTCTCTCTCTCTCTCTCTCTCTCTCTCTCTCTCTCCAAATTTCAACGGGAACAAAGTTATTTTTCTTGCAGCAAGTGTACTCTCACTCTCTGTATATATACGTATATACAGGGTGTCCCTAAAGTCTGGACACATAGGAAATCTCATTAACTATAATTTAATTTTCACCACCACCATCCGATGGTGATCGTCAATCATGGTGGTTGAGGTGGTGGTAGTGGTTGAGGTGGTGATTGTGGTTGAGGGTAGTGGTGGTGGTTGAGGTGGTGATGGTTGAGGTGGAGGTGGTGGTGGTGGTGTTGATGGTGGTGGTGATGGTGGTGGTGGTGGTGGTGGTTGAGGTGGTGATTGTGGTTGTGGTGATGGTACGTAGTGGTGGTGATTGTGGTGGTGTTGATGGTGGTGGTGTTGATGGTGGTGGTGTTGATGGTGGTGGTGTTGATGGTGGTGGTGGTGGTGATGGTGTTGATGGTGGTGTTGATGGTGGTGTTGAAGGTGGTGTTGACTATAATAATAATGTTTAGTATAATAATGTGTCCAGACTGTAGGGACACCCTGTATATAATATATATATATATATATATAATATATATATATATATATATATGAGAGAGAGTAATAATGGTTAAGGAAGAAGTAGGGTAATGTGGAGGTGGTAGAGAGAGGAGGAGGAGGAGGGGTGGTGGATGAGGAGGAGGAGGGTATGGTGGATGAGGAGGAAGAGGGTGTGGTGGATGAGGAGGTGGAGGGTATGGTGGATGAGGAGGTGGAGGGTGTGGTGAATGAGGAGGAGGAGGAGGAGGGTGTGGTGGATGAGGAGGAGGGTGTGGTGGATGAGGAGGTGGAGGGTGTGGTGGATGAGGAGGTGGAGGGTGTGGTGGATGAGGAGGTGGAGGGTGTGGTGGATGAGGAGGAGGAGGGTATGGTGGATGAGGAGGAGGAGGGTGTGGTGGATGAGGAGGAGGGTGTGGTGGATGAGGAGGATGTGGTGGATGAGGAGGAGGAGGGTTGTGGTGGAGGAGGAGGGGGGAGAATGAGGAGGAATTGGTGGTGGTAGTTGCAACATGGGTCGGTGGTTGGGTGGGTTCATCGTACATCGTATGTTGTGCAAATCTTATGTGATAGACAAGTGTTACTAGCAGCATGTGTGCCTATTTATCGTTATTAATTATGTGATTATGATAGTGAAACTAGGATAATATTAGAGAATGTGTAATGGCGGTAGTTGCAGCACACGGAGAAGCGGTGGGTTTAACGAAGTTTAGTTGGGAATGAGGAACGGTGTGGGGATATAGGAGTAAGGATGTGGTAGAGATGAATTATGTGATTATGATAGTGACAACTAGGATAACTATTAAGAGTAGTAGTAGTGGTGGTAGTAGCAGCAACATAAGAAGAAAGGGAGGTAGAAGTGTAGTTGGAGGTGGAGGAATAGGAGTAATGGAGGTGGTGGAGCAGGAGAAGTAGATGAAGGTTGTGCTGGTGGAGGAGGAATAGGAGAAGAATGAGGAGGAGGAGGAGGAGGCGAGCGGGAAGCGGGACACACCGTCCTTGTCCTCTCATCACCCCGGTCAAACCTGGATTGCGGGTGTTTGCTTGTCGGAACCTCTGGCTTGACGTCACTGCGCCGAGGCGTCTCATTTTGGTTTCCCCCGTAGATCGACCATTCTATATAGACCAAGCTCTTCCTCATCCCAGCTGCCTGCACACACGTCCTACCTATCGCCGGCTTGCCCTCGACTGTTGCTCGTACCGGATTACCCAAGGAACTCGACTCTGCTTCGAAACACTAAACTTTTCCCTACTTTCCTTCCCATGCCCTTACCTATTGACCTTTGACCAATAAGTCTTGACCTGTAACGTTATCTAAGTCTTAATTAAATGTTCGTAAATGTGAATTGTAATAGTGTTGGTATAGTTTTGTAGTCATTCTTTCAAAGCTTATATCGATAGGGTTCGTTAGTGCTTCGAACTCATTAACAGCACCGCAGAGGATTATGGGTAGGATGTAATTTTTTTTTGCTACGTAGTTTGTGGGTTGTTAAAGGACTGGATTGCTTTGTTAGCAGCTAGTGGCGTAGCTATAGGTATCTATCAATGGGGGGCACTAGGCAAGCGGAGCTCAGGGGCCACTCTCATGCCACATAGAAGAGTATATTCTAAGATCAGATCAGTGGTGGGTATTAGAACATTATACAGAATACGGCAGCCATGGCCAGTGGGGGGCACAGGATTCTCATGGGGAGGCACGTGCCCACCCGTAACTACGCCACTGCTGGCCCTGTTTATAGGAACCTTACAACCTTGATAACTTAGGATTTTCACCTTTGAAAAAGTGGCACCATACACGCACGGAACTAAATTCATACTTGAAATTACGATTCAAGGAAGCTTCTGTTTACGTCTATGAGCTAAGCGTGCGCAAAGTAACTACCTAAGATCTATCTTAGTTACTCTGAGCGTGCGTTCATTTTTAACTGTGTGAACAGTAAATGATCTAATGGTTAAAGTGTGAAGAGAATTATTGCTTTTGTCGCCAGGCAGATGCACTTCTCTCCCTGGCAGCTGATCTGCTTTACCAACGAGTCAGTACTTATTACTGCATAACTAACACGTCTGGGAATAAACCATGAAGCTGCATTTTCGGTATCACTCCAAACACCATTACGCGAGCGATGGGAGAGCCGCCTCTGAACGCGTGTCTATCCGATGATTGGTGATCTCTTGATGTCACATTATCGTGCACGCGCCACCGCTGTCTTTGCCGGAAAGCAGATACTTTGATGATCAGTATTTATTGGCAGTAACTTTGTTAAAGTGGCTCATGCATTAATGATCAACCGCCGGCTTACTAAACACTTTTCCGGCGCATCACACAACAATCTGACCATTAACCTCATTTCTGTGTGATAGGCTACCGATGCACTTGATAAGATATAATTGTGTTCAGCTCTGCAGACTAATGCATTACACATGTAGCCTACTGCTTGAGGAAGGACAAATAATGCAACGTTATTGCTCAAAATATCTCGATATGAAACTAAACTTTTCCTCGCGTGTGTCGTGGCCTCGCCGTGACTGCCATGGCGGTGCAAGGTAAAGTTTTTGCCTTCGCCCGGCTAGGAATGATAGTTCCTGCCACGGAACAATGGCGGATTCAGGGGTGGGGGGACTATTCTTTCCTTTTCGGAGAGGAAATGTTTACGTACTACATGAAGGTGGCAGGGAGCTGGAAAACGTTTGCTTGTTACAATTTGCTGATATTCCAAGATACAAACGATGTGACTCGGGCGTGAGATAAACATTTACAGGAACTCTTACCACAAGATCTTAAAGAAAGTTTATATTTTCTACATACTGTAGAGTGTAGACGTACTGATCATATTGTATTCGAGGTCTTGACATAAAACTTGTCATTCCTATTCTAAAATGAAGGAGTTTAGTCTTACCGCAGTGTAAAGGCTCTTCCTTAACTGATGAAAGTCGTTCCTTCCGCAACGATGTGAACGTACTGACAATGTCCTGCTAACGCATTCCTCTTGCAAGGTTTTGTCTTCCGAGTTAACTTCAGAACTGAGAAAGTAGTTTCTTCAGCAACGTTGTGAACGCTACTGGCACTATCGTCCTGCTCAGCTTGTGCCGCTTGTCCACCGAGTTCAACTAGCACACTGATGGAGAAAAGAGGAGTTTTAGCCAGTTTAGCATGCAGTTATGTCCTGAAGATGAGAGTGGAAATGCGAGGTGAAAGAAGAGCAGAGAGAGAGAGAGAGAGAGAGAGAGAGAGAGAGAGAGAGAGAAGGAGAGAGAGAGAGGAGAGAGAGAGAGAGAGAGAGAGAGAGAGAGAGAGAGAGAGAGAGGGGAGAGAGAGAGAGAGAAGAGAGAAGGAGAGAGAAGAGAGAGAGGAGAGAGAGGAGAGAGAGAGGGAGAGAGAGAGAGAGAGGAGAGAGAGAGAGAGAGAGAGAGGAGAGAGAGAGAGAGAGAGAGAGGAGGGGAGAGAAGAGAGAGAGAGAGAGAGAGAGAGAGAGAGAGAGAGAGAGAGAGAAAAGAGAGAGAGAGAGAGAGAGAGAGAGAGAGAGAGAGAGAGGAGAGAGAGAGAGAGAGAGGAGAGAGAGAGAGAGAGAGAGAGAGAGAGAGAGGAGAGAGAGAGAGAGAGAGAGAGAGAGAGAGAGAGGAGGAGAGAGAGAGAGAGAGAGAGAGAGGAGAGAGAGAGAGAGAGAGAGAGAGAGAGAGAGAGAGAGAGAGAGAAGAGAGAGAGAGAGAGGAGAGAGAGAGAGAGAGAGAGAGAGAGAGAGAGGAGAAGAGAGAGAGAGAGAGGAGAGAGAGAGAGAGAGAGAAGAGAGAGAGAGAGTGTGTGTGTGTGTGTGTGCATTTAATCTAAGGTTGAGACATCATTACATTCACATTCTGGCTGGTAAAACTGCATAATAATTGCTCTAAGCTTATATGAATGACACAACAGCAGCATATAGTACACTTACTGTACTTCACATCTGCAAAGGTTCCAGTGTGCGGTCAGGCATGTTTAAACCACACGGCCTCTACAAAGTCTGAGGTGTCTGAAAAATTCTAAGTCCAAAGGCAAGCGCTCATAGAGGGGATAACGTCATCATCAATTTTCACTTATCAAACTCGTGAAGAAACTCGCCACCGGTGTGTGTTCATGTATATATCAGTGAAGAGGATTATTAAGGCCGGTTCATACTCAGGATAATACAAGACGAGTATATTATCCTTGGTTCACACCAACAATAACTCTGTAGCTTTCCTTCTATTTTCCAACTGGGAAAAAAGATTAAATAACTGACTACCGCAACAAAAGAGAACCATCGCTTTGGCATTAATGACATATAGAACATTTATAACCGCTAATTATACAGCAGGCGCCAAACATAACATAAACGTCTTTCATCTGAATGATGGGAATCACTGAACGCAGCAGCAGGTGTCAGTATTGTGCCGTGATCAGTGGAATCCATTGGTTTAGAGTAGAGCGCGTCTACCTTTTTCACTTTGTTCTTATAGTTGGCATCTGTAAGATCCCACGACACGGGATGGGATTGATAAGAGGTCAATCTGCATGCATGTCTGCTCCTTCGTCCACTCCATTCTCTACCTCAGCGGTTCTTAATCTGGGGGGCGCCCCCCCTTATGTGGGCGTGGGTAATTACTTAGGGGGGCGTAAGCCAAGGAAGGAAAAGGAAAAACTGTCAAGTATTTAACTTTAAGCTTGGCCTTCGCTTTAACATGAAACTCGCTCGCGAGGGTGAGCGAAGAAAGTCGGTATAGAGAAGCGAGTGTGGGTGAAGGACTCTGGGGTGACGCCGTGCCAGGTTTCACTTACTAGCTAGACTTTTATGCAGTATTATTTTTTATTATTACTATCATTATTATTATCAGTATTATTATTATGATCATTATCAATATCATTATAAACATTATTATTGTCACGGCGGCCTTTATAAACCTAACTAAATCTGCCGTTTATATGCAAGGTGTTAATGAATAATTTTGTGCAGTTAGTGTTGAAAGCACGCATTTTTTTGAGTTTTTCTTTCTGATTCAGGATTATTTTGAAATATCTTGGTTGAAGTAGTGAAGGGGGGGGGGGCATGGAGGCAAGGACCAAGTACTAAAGGGGGCGTGGCGGTGAAAAGGTTAAGAAACACTGCAGTCTACCTTATCTATGTCGTGGCTTGTCTGGTTTGTTAGATTCATGTCCGCAGCTCGTAGCCTCGTCCACACCAATGCTATACCAACAGGACCCCGGCAGTTATCAACATGATCTGGACACTGGTGATTAGAACATGTGTGTGACCAGGTTCCAGGCAAAGTCAGAAACATGTTACCAACACATGTTTCGAGCAAGTGTGGCCGCACCTTTCGGCTACAATATTACTTGAATAAATAATTGGCAGTAGGTAATATTTATAATTTTTTTCCATGATTGCCTCTCCCACCCTTGTCCAAGCCAAAGTTTAAGGGTTTAAAACAATCTCACTTCATTCAGTTCTACGGTATCCACCTTGACTCAGCTATCTTGTTATTCAAAAGTACCTGAGTTACCTGAAGCACCTCCGCAAACACTGCCGCGCAAACACACCACAAATTTCCACCCGATTGTGCTTGTTGTTCCTCTGTGCTTGCCTGGCTCACTCGCTCGCTCGTCTGTGACAAGTACGCGAAATCTAAAGACAATTACACCTGTCCCTCTGTGGTGACGGGCGTCCTGGTGTTACATAGACAAAAGCTGGCGTCGCATACTTCTACATCGACATCCGTACATGATCGGAAAACGTGTGAGGCTCAGGAGACAAGACGCTGTATGATGATAACGACCTAACGAAGCTGCCTCCTACCTAACGAAGCTGCCTCCTACCACGTAGTTACACAATTACTGTTTCTTACGCTTGTCATCGCTCGTCTTCTGGCAGCTCCGTAGTGATCTCTGATGCTGATGTTCCCCTTGAAGGTGATGCTTGACGTAGGGTAAGTAAGGTAAGGGGGAAATAGGATCCCCGCACGTAGTTCAAGTCAAGGAGGGAATGGAGCACCGACGTCACTCATTAACGGGTGAGACACGCTAACGATGTACCGGGAGTGTTAAGGGGGAAATGTCGTAAAAAAGGTCACAATGATGATAATGAGCTACTACTATTACTACTACTACAAAAATTGTGCATAAAAGAGCCGCACTTACTGAATGAATGCAATCTTTAATATTCCTCACACAAGAAGTACGTACCAGCAATTTGTTTTAGATAGGCAGGGTACAAACAAGATACAGAATAATCATAATTCACACACACACACACACACACACACACACACACACACACACACACAGACACACACACACACACATACATACACACACACACACACACACACATACACACACACACTCACAAAAGAAGAAAGCAAGCCAAACAGGGAGGGTACAAGGCAGAACAACGATGGGGTCGCCAACTCAACACAAGATCAACACTAGAAACACAGAACTTCGACGACCCAGCTTGACAACACAAACAGAAGAACTGGAAGGACTCGACCACCCGCCCGCAACACCGACGAATTGTGTCAACTCTTCAGACTAAATTGAGGAGGAGGAGGAGGACGAGGATTACATAGGATTACATAGGAATAACAGACACCAGGAGACCTATTGGTCCATAACGAGGGTATCTGCTGAACTACATACTACTAACTATCAACTACTTGTAAGAAAACAGTTGGAAAATGATACCATGTCCCTAAAGAGGATAAGAACATGGAAGTTTCATAGCGCAGAATGATAGGATATGAAAAATACTAACTACCACTACCACTACAACTAATCGATACGGGAGACTAGATATGAATTCGCACTATCAATACCCATTTACTTTACAGTGCGCGTCAAGTCTGTTTTTAAATGTAGTTATTGTGCTGGCTCCGACAACATTTGCTGGTAACTTGTTCCATCGATCAACGACTCTAACATTGAAATAATTTTTACGGAGATCGGTGATGCAACGTTGACCGTTTAGTTTTAAACCATTATTTCTTGTTGTCACTTGAGTTGAAAGCTCGAATAGGTTCTCTTGATTAATGACATCAAATTCTTTTAGGATCTTAAAGGTTTCTATCAAGTCCCCACGGATTCTTCGATCCTTTAACGAAAACATATTAAGTTTCCGCAGTCTCTCTTCATAAGATGAATTTCGCAGAGATGGAATTTGTTTGGTTGCTCTTCTTTGCACTGATTCCAATTTGGCTTGATCTTTTACGAAACAGGGCGACCAGAATTGAACGGCATATTCCAAGTGCGGCCTAACCAAGGACGTGTATAATTGTGTCATTACTTTCGGAGTTTTATGTTCAAAGTTGCGTTTAATAAAGCCCAACATCATATTTGCCTTTTTACTGGCAGCTAGGCAATACGGACTGGTTTTCAGACATTACTGATGATGACACCTAAATCCTTTTCCTGCTGTACTTCAGTTAACGATTTATTTTGCATTTGATAGTTATATTTGAGGTTATCGTTGCCTATATGCATTACTTTACATTTATCGGAATTGAATTTTAATAGCCATTTATCACTCCAATCTGATAGTTTGTCGAGTTCACTTTATATGAGTTCACAGTTTTCTCTAGTATATGCTTTACCGCCTAATTTGGTGTCATCTGCAAATTTTGATATTTTAGATACAAGTTCGTCCGCAGTCCAGATCGTTGATATATATCAGAAAAAGAGTAGGACCCAAGACCGAGCCCTGAGGCACCCCACTAGTAACGTCTAACCAATCAGATGCCTCGCCATTTATTACTACCCGTTAGAGGGGAGGAGGAGGAGGAGGAGGAGGAGGAGGAGGAGGAGGAGGAGGAGGAGGAGGAGGAGGAGGAGATGGAAGACGACGACAAGAACAACAAGAAAACGCAATAAAATATCACACCAAAAGATGTGCCACGTAATGAGAACTTTGGCCTTCCTTTCCCGGCCCTTTTTTTGCTATTTCAAGTTTGTACGTGTAGACGAGTACGAACTAAAACAAGCAAAATACTTATTCTGCGCTTCCTGCCGTCCATGTTGACTCACGTTCACTTTCACGGTATGTAAGAGCTTGAGTAAACCAGAGTAAAGCGAACAAGAAAAAGAGAACCAGACATGCGAGCGAGGAATAAAATGACTTTAAGGTAAGGAATTAAAACACACTTCCTCTTCTGAGAAACGGGACATAGTGTTTTAGATAAGAAGTAGGAGAGGAGGGAAGACAGCGAAGTAAACAGGAAGAAGGAAGATGAAAAAGACATGATGGGGAAAGGCACAAAGAAAAAATACACAAGAAGTAAATGTAAAGACGGAAGGAAGGAAAGGATGAAAAGTATGAGACGCTGTGATTAAGAACTGGGAAGAAAGATAAACTGAGGGCGAAAAAATATGTAAGAAAAAAAAACGAAAGAAAGGGAAATGAAAAAATGAAAAAGTACAAAAAAGGTAGAAGGGAAGCTAAAAAGGTAGGGATAAAGAGGAAATGGGGAAAGTGTGTGAGACGTGAGGAAAGGGCTGAGTGAATAATAGAAAAAATAATTGATAGTTAGGGAGGGGGGAGAGAAAAGTAGAGGGGAAATGTAAGTGGCTAGGGGAACGCCAGGGGGGATGCCTCATTTAGGTGACCCAATTGCTGGTGAGATGAAAGAGGGGCATCACCGAGGACTCATTACTCGCAAGTGAAGAGCAGGTGATCATAGTCTTCACCTGACGTCACCTCCAATTACACCGTCGATGCCTCCTTCATGTACGTACGTCGGTTTTCGCCCCTCAAGCGCTCCCCGTCAGCTCTTCTCGGCTTATTTTCCCTTTTTCTTCCACTCCTTAGCGTCCCATCAACCTTCCTTTATTCTCTCTGTCCTCTCAATCATTATGTCAGTCATCCGTCAGCTCTGCCACTTGAATGTCAGCTTTCGGTCACTTAATTGGCTTTTCTTTCTATCACTTGTCAGTCTCTCTTCGTCAGTGCTCGCGTCAACAGTATCTTCTTATCCTTCACTGTACTTCCTTCTCCTTCTTGGCCCAGTTGACAAGTAAAGGGGATACAGACTGAATGATCACAATATTAAATCATCTACGGAGCTAAACGGATCAAGACATTGCTATATCTTATTTACTATCGGCATTGTCAAAGATATGTATACATATCTTTGAAAGAAGTGTTTTAGAGAATAGGGATATGTGTTACCTTGCATCACTGGCATATAATAGTAACACTAATTTGCTAAAGGATCCCCTTGACCGATATCTATCCAGCATCAGGTAAAGTAGCCAGATAAACGAACTGAAGAAAAGGGTAAAACACCTCTCAAGTACCGACCATGACAAGTATAATTATTATGTCTATCCCTCCATCCGTCTGTTTGTCACTCTTTCTGAATATCCTTCTCTAAAACACTTTTTTGGTATTCTTTCAGATGTCTTCGTCTCCTTCGCCACCCATATCTTTAGCTCCGCCTGTCCGCTGCACGTCCGCACCATCCGCGCCAGCGTCACGATTAGTCTGCTCCCCCCGAGGCGCCGCTCCCCCTGTGCACCGACCAGCAGGCCCGCCGAGGCAAGGGAGAAGGAGAAGGAGTCTAAGGCTAATCATTTCCGGAACGTCTGTCGGAGTTTCCTTTGCTTTTTCTATTACGAGGAAAATTGTTTACGTCAAAGGAAAAGGGAGATGACGGTTCAGGTTGAGGTTATTACGTGAGAATTTGTTGTATATATATATACGTATGAAAAATAAATCATAGAAAAATGGTAATATACGAAAGTTATTTTTTTTTCTTTTAAGAACTAATCTCACATAAGAGATTGAAATAAATGTAAGGCGTAAGGTTTTTTTCTTTTTCTTTGCTGGATATTTTTTCGGGGGAAAAGAGGAAGGGCGGAAATTATGCTTCGTCCCGGACTCCTGATCCAAAGAATCTTTCACAAAAATCCAGCTTCCTCTTAAAGCCAAATCCTGGAGGGCCGCGGAAACTGCTGTGCCGGAAAAATTTTTCACTTTAAGGGGCGACGCGAAAGGGTGTTTCAATAAATAGACGTCGACAATAAGAACAGAGCAACAACACGGAGAGAAAAAAGGAAGGGCGGAAGGTGCGAAACGGGTTGTCATAAGCTTCAGTCTCTCTTCCCTCCCCTTCACCATTCTGAAATTTCACCTCGTACATCCTGATAAACTTATTCTCTGCTTAGAAAAATACTACCCGTTGAATTACTGATAAATTTGCTTCTTCCTCACTTAGAAAATAACGTGATTCACTGATAGTTACTTATTCCTTATACTTAGAAGCAGACGTTGAATTACTAATGTATTTACTTACTCTCTACGTAATATACAGCGTTGAATATTAATTAACTTTCATATATAAAAACAACATTGAATTGATGACTTAATGAAGACGTAACACAAAATGAAGCATCATCATCAACTCCAAATGTCCGGAACGATCAATTAATATTTTCGCTTCTGATGCTTTGTACAGAATGTGCCTTCCTCAGTGCTCGTCTGTGTCTATATTCAAGGCGCGCCAGTGGGCAGAGCAGCGGCGCCTTATCAGGAGCCGCTGCGAAGTCCTGGTCAGTTTCCACTTTTCGTACATCACTGAATGGCTTCAAATGACCCTTGTGCGCGCCACCCGTTGTATTACAGTCGTGGCTTCCCTTGTGTGCCTCTGTATCGGTAACGCTGCCGCCACAAAGGATTCATTCATCGAGGACTAACTAGCATGTAATGGAGGAGGGCTTGCGGTGAAACTATAACACTTTCAGTCGAGAATTACAAATAATTATCGAAATTACTAACACGCGGGAGAAGAGTTAAGGAAGGGGTAAAAAATCTCCCGGAATCCATTAGCGAAGCGTTCTCTTTGGCTCGGCGACCTGGGAACGCATCCAACTTGATCGAAACTTTCCAAACCAAAATGAGAAGATAAAGCGTTCGAAGCTCTTAACCTAAGGAAGGTTGAGGTGATTTATTGAAGCCCCTTCTCGTCTTGCCCCGCCCCGCTCCGCCCCCTCCATCCATTCCTTGACGGGGGTAAATCCGTAGGAAATTTTGCGCCGCCATCCATCACAGGCTACCAAGAACTTCCCTTGCGTTAGATATGATTGGAGTCATTAGGGAGCTTTAAAGGGGAGCTGGATAAGTTCATGGATGGGGATGAAAGGTGGATGTAGGTAGTGTTAGGTGACAGGAACTACCACGTGTAGGCCTCGCGGCCTCTTGTAGCTTCCTTATTTTCTTATGTTCTTATGTTAGTTAATGACAAGAACGCCTCACTGTGACGGAGGCGACCCACCCCGCGTGGCTCTGTAGCGACGGGGAGGAGGCGCCTGGGAGACCCGCCGACACCCGCGTGACTGGCTCCTACTTCACGTTCAGAACAAGACTGCAATATTTTTCCATGCAGTGTCATAATATTATATATATATATTTTTATAATATATAAATATATATATATATATATATATATTATATATAATCCCTATATATATATATATTATATATATATTATTTTATATAATATATATATTATTATATATATTATATATATATATAAAATATATATAAATAATATATATATATATATAAAAATGAAAAATAAATAGTAAAAAAAAAATAAAAAAAGAAGAGAGAGAGAGTAGAGAGAGGAGAGAGGAGGGAGGAGAGAGAGAGGAGAAGAGGGAGAGAGAGGGGAGAGAGAGAGAGGAGAGAGAGGGGAAGAGAGGAGAGAGAGGAGAAGAGAGAGAGAGAGAGAGAGAGAGAGAGAGAGAGAGGAGAGAGAGAGAAAAGAGAGAAGAAGAGAGAGAGAGAGGAAAGAGAGGAGAGAGGAGAGAGAGAGAGAGAGAGAGAAGAGAGGAGAGGAGAGAGAGAGAGAGAGAGAGGAAAAGGAGAGGAAGAGAATGAAACACACACACACACACACTGATACAGACGAACAAACATAACATGAAAGTTAACAGACACACAGAAGAAGAAAAAAAACAATGATCAAGGGAAAGGAGAGAGAAAAAAAGGAAACTGATGCCCGGAAAGCAAGACAAAGCGAGACAAACAAACAAGTGATCCGCCGCGTCCGTCCTTTCATGCAACAACGGCAGGACGCTTCATCGCTTCAACTGTGAATGCAATTAAGAGAATGAAAACAGTCCACGGTGGAGCGGGTCGCGGGATCAAGCTGTCGGGCCTCGCAGTTTGCCATGGAGTGTTTGTAGTTCCGAAGGCCAAGCAGTATTCCCCCTTCCCTCCCCTTCCCCTTCCCCTTCCCCTTCCCCTTTCCCCCTCCTAACAACCCGTGTTTCAGGTGGTGGGGTCAAGGGGGCGGAGGAGGGGAAAGGTGGAACACATATACACATACATACAAATACATAGGAATGCATACATATGAAGAACATATTTGCTGGACTATTGTTTGAAAGAGGACAAGGAGGAGGAGGAGGACGAGGAATACATAGGAATACATAGGAATAACAGACACCAGGAGACCTGTTGGTCCATAACTAGGGTATCTGTTGTACTACATACTACTAACTATCAACTACATGTAAGAGGACAGTTGGAAAATGATACCATGTCCCTAAAGAAGATAGGAACATGGAAGTTTCGTAGTGAAGAATGATAGGATATGAAATATGCTAACTACAACTACCACTAACACTAATCGATCCGGGGGACTATATTATGAATTCGCAGGGCAATAGGAGGAGGAGGAGGAGGAGGAGGAGGAGGCGCAATACAATGGTGATATGTATCTATATGTTTCTCTCTCTCTCTCTCTCTCTCTCTCTCTCTCTCTCTCTCTCTCTCTCTCCCCTCTCCTCTCTCTCTCTCTCTCTCTCTCTCTCTTTCTAGGTAATAAAAGATACCAGACATAATGATGGTGTGAAGAAAAGCAAAGACTGAAGGTGAAGAGTGAGGCAGAGGGAGAGAAGAGGGGGGAGATAAAGTGGGAACGAGACATAACTTTCCGAGGTTGAAAAAATTTGCTGATAAAGGTCAGGTCATCGGGGTCCCTGAGAGGTCACAAGGTCGTGGGGTCACCTGAACGTGCGTCACATTTTCATCCCAGCGTTACTTTAAGAATTACTGAGCGAAACACATAATTAGTCTAATGGAGTGACGCTGGGAGACAGGATGAAATGAATGAGAGAGATGAGAAGAGAGAGAGAGAGAGAGAGAGTAGAGAGAGAGAGAGGGAGAGAGAGAAGAGAGAGAGAGAGAGAGAGAGAGAGAGAGAGAGAGAGAAAAGAGAGGAGAGAGAGAGAGAGAGAGAGAGAGAGAGAGAGAGAGAGAGAGAGAGAAGAGGAGAGAGAGAGAGAAGAGAGAGAGAGAGAGAGAGAGAGAAGAGAGAGAGAGAGGAGAGAGAGAGAGGAGAGAGAGGAGAGAGAGAGAGAGGAGAGGAGAGAGAGAGAGAGAAGAGAGAGAGAGAGAGAGTAAGAGAGAGAGAGAGGAGAGAGAGAGGAGTTAATAGATACCAGAGTAACAACAACCAAAGAAGCAAGACAGATCGACAAAGACAAACAGAGAGAAGCAACAAACACAACACAACACAAAGAAACACAAGACAGTAGAGAAACAGAGAGACAAACACATAAAACGTAACACCAATAATGATACAACTCCCCACGACCAATTTCTACACAAGTTACTTTAATACATCCAGGACCTCCACACACACACACACACACACACACAACACACACCACACACACACACACCCCACACACACACACAGAAAACATAAAACACCAACAGGGGCAAGTAGCGAGAGAAACCCCCCCCCCCCAAAAAAAAAAATCTTACAAACTGAGAAGGACAAAAAGGAAGGAAAGTGATGATAACTTATGAAAAAAACGTCTCGCTCAGAGGAAACACGATAACGATACCACCACCATCATCATCATCATCATCGTCGAGAGAGAGAGTCAATTATACAATTTTACGAGAAAATAAGAACCAGGTAAGGAATGAAAGAGGAAAACTGAGGCATTTAAGTTGAAGAAAGATAACTCAAAGAAACAGATTCCCTTGTGGACCTAAAAACCAAGACAATATAACATGGAATCAGTTACAGTATTTATAGCTGGTCTCTCATCCCTAGAATTAGATGTCAATAAATAACTTGCATATTTTTATCATTTCACAAACTTTCACTTCACATTTTTCAATTTAGTTTCAACGTTTTCCTTCCTTTTTGACATTTCAGCTATTTTCCCTTTTATCTTTTGTGGCTTCACTTATTCATCCCTTCCTTCATTCGAGAGACGTCGCTTTCTTATTCACACATTCAACACTAAAGGACAGTTATGAATACTTTCCATAACGTTCACCTCCTTCAGGAAAGATAATGATGGGTCCATGATTTCCTTTCCTTCCTTATTTTCTGATATTCTTATGTTCTTTCTGGTGTAGTTTTCCTCTGCACACTCAAACAGCAAAACAACAGTAAATACTCAACGTTTTCACACTTCTCTCCTATCACAGTAACACTTTTGCTAGCCTTTCCCTTCGTCAGGAGAAAAAATATATAATACTCAGTGCATTTATCTTCTCACTTCATCTACGGTTAACGACTTTGAACTCAGGTGGGAAGTTGACCTTATTACCAAGACCTCTATCAGAATATGCTATCTCGTTTCCATCCTCCTGTTTCCTTTTCTATCCTAACTTCTTGTCTATTGTTTATCATTCTCTTCTATTTGTCTTTGTTTCTGCTTCTCTGTTTATCATTCTGTCATCTTCTTTTTTCTTTTTATTTCTCGAGTTCCCTCCATTTATATAAACGAATAAATAAATAAATTAAATTTTTTATATATATATATATATATATATATATATATATATATTTGACTTCACACTACTTAACGACGTATCAGAAATTAATAACTCACAAAAAATGTTCCATATTTCCGCTTTACACGCTCTCTCTCCTCTCTCTCTCTCCTCTCTCTCTCTCTCTCTCTCTCTCTCTCTCTCTCTCTCTCCTCTCTCCTCTCCTCCTCTCTCTCTCTCTCTCTCTCTCTCTCTCTCTCTCTCTCTTCTCTATCTCTCTGTTAATGATGATATTTGTAACAATGATAATGATGATAATAACAATACTGATAATGATAAAGTAATTATTACAATGATAAAGATAAAAATAAAAACAAACAAAATAATAAAAACAATTAATAATGATCGGTCTAGTAATAAAGCATGTATCAATTTGTATAAGTAGTACGTATACACAACTTCAGTGTAAAAACAATAGTCATATACATACTAACTCTATTCAAGTCAGAGATATATTGATATTGATATTGATATATTTATTGACCTCTTGTTACAATTGTTAAACAAATATATTTACAGTACATACAGTATATCTGAGGACCAGGTCCGTTGAGCCGAGGCTCTTGTACAGACCTGTGCTAGTATATATTTTATACCGTAAGACGTCATATTTTATAGTCCTAGATAATTTATATAAATAAACATAAATCTAAATTCCCATATATAACCAACACGTTAGTTTATACAGTAAACAAAATATACATAAGTAAACTCAAGGTGTGATCCTATAATAAATACTTACAAATGGGCAATTTGTTTATGTGCAAATAATAATTATTTCGAAATATATTTAGAAAATAATTAAAGAAAAAAGAAGAAAAAGAAAGCAAGAAAAAGCAAGTTACATAGTAGTGATATATCACTACTCTCCGAGTTTCACAAGAAAAGAAAAAAAAAAATATTCATATACAAATGTACCTAAATTAATAGTCATTATATATATATATATATATATATATATATATATATATATATATATATATATATATATATATAATATATATATATATATATATATAGAGAGAGAGAGAGAGAGAGGAGAGAGGAGGAGAGAAGGGAGGGAGAGAAATAAAAAATAGGGCATTTACAGGGTTTCTGTGTGTTTTGCAATAGCAGGGACAAGTGCTTGTGGGCCCTTCGGATCCATGTATTGATGTTTGTAGTAGTAGTATATATTAGACAACATGTGATTGCAAACTCCAATCGTGTTGTTGCTGTCGTTGGTCACTGGACAAAGTGCCTCGGGGTAGACCACGTTCCGTGTGATTCCAACCCTTTGTGTTCCGTGTGATTCCAACACTCACACACTCACACACGCACACAAACGACCATGAGTCTACTGAGTTTGTGGAATGCGGCAAGACGTCACCGCAGAGTTTTTCCTGTAATCTAATACGCCTAAAGTGTTTTTAGCCCAAAACCCCCCTTCAAAATGATTCAATCGACATGGGACCAAGCCGCTTACCACCTACGATTTATTTGCGATATTTTGAGCCTACTCTCATCAAAATTGAATTTACAGTTTCGGCTACACAAAACAGACACACACACACAGCTACTCCTATAGTATATTAGACAAGTGCTTGTGGGCCCTTCGGACCCATGTATTGATGTTTGTAGTAGTAGTATATATTAGACAACATGTGATTGCAAACTCCAATCGTGTTGTTGCTGTCGTTGGTCACAGGTCAAAGTGCCTCGGGGTAGACCACGTTCCGTGTGATTCCAACCCTTTGTGTTCCGTGTGATTCCAACCCTTTGTGTTCCGTGTGATTCCAACCCTTTGTGTTCCTTGTGATTCTAACTCTTTGTGTTCCGTGTGATTCCAACCCTTTGTGTTCCGTGTGATTCCAACCCTTTGTGTTCCGTGTGATTCCGACCCTTTGTGTTCCGTGTGATTCCAACCCTTTGTGTTCCGTGTGATTCCAACTCTTTGTGTTCCGTGTGATTCCAACCCTTTGTGTTCCGTGTGATTCCAACCCTTTGTGTTCCGTGTGATTCCAACACACAATCACACACGTACACAAACGTAAGTCCATGAGTCTACTAAGCTTGTGGAATGCGGCAAGACGTTACCGCAGAGTTTTTCCTGTAATCTAATTCTCCTAAGTGTTTTTAGCCCCCCCCCCCCTCAAAATGATTCAATAGACATGGGACCAAGCCGTTTACCACCTACGATTTATTTGCGATTTTTTGAGCTTACTCTCATCAAAATTGAATTAACAGTTTCGGCTAACCAAAACAGACAGACAGACAGACAGACAGACAGACAGACAGACAGACACACACACACACACACACACACACACACACACACACACACACACACACACACACACACACACACACACACACACACACACACACACACAGACACACGGATACTCCTATAGTATATTAGATAACGCTCTGTTTGTGTGTTTGTGCAGGTCATAAGAAGGCCTCGGCGGCTCACTGGGACTTCTGGCAACAGTGCGTGCGTGCGTGCGTGCGTGCGTGCGTGCGTGCGTGCGTGCGTGCGTGCGTGCGTGCGTGCGTGCGTGCGTGCGTGCGTGCGTGCGTGCGTGCGTGCGTGCGTGCGTGCGTGCGTGCGTGCGTGCGTGCGTGCGTGCGTGCGTGCGTGCGTGTGTGTGTGTGTGGTGGTGTGTGTGTGTGTGTGTGTGTGTGTGTGTGTGGTGTGTGTGTGTGTGTGTTGTGTGTGTGTGTGTGTGTGTGTGTGTGTGTGTGTGTGTGTGTGTGTGTGTGTGTGTGTGTGTGTGTATTCCTCCTTTGCATCAATCCTAGTTTATCATTTTTTTTCCTTCACTGGCTTACTTGCAATCCACTCCATCATCCTCTTCCATGACACATCCACCCCATTTTCTTCTCCTCCTTCTCTCCTCCTCCATATAAATTTCCTTCCTTCTCCTCCTCCTCCCCTTCCTTTCCTCCCCTCGTCGTTATCGATACCTGCCCTGTCGAAATTCATTGCTTTCTCTCTGGCCCGATCCATTGCCCAAAATTTATCGGCATTTCAAGTCAATTTCGTGCATCCTCTTTACTCCAGTAATGATCAGCTTCGTGTTATTTTCTACCTTCCTTCCTTTATATTCTTTGATGACTGAAATAACTTAGCAACTCTCTCACTTATTGTATTGTATGTTGAGTGTCTGTTGATTACTGTGTTGCTGTTTTTAAATATTGTTGTTGTTATTGTTCGACGCGTATATTGTTTTATGTTGTTATTTCTGCAGCAACGGCAACAAGAACACTTACTACGACTACTATGAACGTCCTTGAACTCGTATTCTCTTGGCGATCAGTGCCTCGTTGGGCATAGAAAGTATGGCGAAGAGGATGAAGATGAGGAGAAGGAATAGAAGAACACAAGTGCTTGTGGGCCCTTCAGACCCATGTATTGATGTTTGTAGTAGTAGTATATATTAGACAACATGTGATTGCAAACTCCAATCGTGTTGTTGCTGTCGTTGGTCAATGGTCAAAGTGCCTCGGGGTAGAGCACGTTCCGTGGGATTCCAACACACACACTCACACACGCACACAAACGGTAAGTCCATGAGTCTACCGAGTTTGTGGAATGCGGCAAGACGTTACCGCAGAGTTTTTCCTGTAATCTATTACGCCTAAAAGTGTTTTTAGCCCAAAATCCCCCTTAAAAATGATTCAATCGACATGGGACCAAGCCGCTTACCACCTACGATTTATTTGGGATTTGTTTTTAGCCTACTCTCATCAAAATTGAATTTACAGTTTCGGCTACCCAAAACGGACAGACACACACACACACACAGAGACACACGGCTACTCCTATATTATATTAGATAGATTAACTTTCCACATTCTCATAATCTATGTACATCAACACTACCTGATGGGGTGGGTTGGGGAGGGGGAGGGTATATTGACAGTGACATTCAGGCAAGACACAATTTGGAAGATTTAGAGTATGCAGGTTCATTCTTTGAACATCTCAGATGATTAGGCAAGGCGTGGGAGCTAAAATACCAATGCTGTTCCTAACTTTACAAGCACCGTGAATCTTAAGTGTGATGAAAACTTGGGAATACACTAGTGACGAATTATAAATAATGATGGTCTTCCTTTGAAACTTAGCAGACATATTAAGTACACCCCCACACCCCCACACCCACACCCACACCCACACCCACACCCACACCAACACCCACACCCACACACTTCCCTAAAACTGATTGTCATTTCATATACTCAAAGTCCAGCCAGAAGGGAAAGTTAAATATCCCTCCTTTCTCCCTCCTGTCTCCTCCCCTTCACTTCATACTTAGCTAAGGGAAAACAAAACCCCATGACCTTCCTCCTCCTCCTCTTCCTCTTCTTTCCCATCTACTTTGTCCTCGTTCTCTTCCTCCTCCTTCCTTCCTCCTCTCCACTGGAAATTAACTTCAAATCTAGTACAGTCTCCCTTTGAACCTTCCTGCTGCTCCTTAAACTTTATCTCTCAACTTAATGATCTCCAACCTGCCTCGCTCTTGCCGAAATTTCAGTAACTTTCACCCTACTTACCGCCGTCCTCAAGGGTTCCTCTACACTTTATATACACACGTATGTGTTTTCCAATTTTTATCCTCTCGTCTATTCTCCTTCATATAATTTTTCTTCTTCCACTTTTGTTTTTGATAGATGGAGGAGGAGGAGGAGGAGGAGGAGGAGGAGGAGGAGGAGGAGGAGGAGGGGGAGGAGGAGGTGTGTTACTTCATCTACCCTAAAGATCAAGTGTAAAGGAGAATTATTAAATGACTAGCCGCAAAGCCGCCCTCCGGGCGGACTTTTTGGCTAGCTCCTGCGAAGGGCTATTGGTGGGCCTTCGGCCCACCACCTGTGTTTGGTGGGCCTTCGGCCCACCAAACACAGACTCTCCAGATAGCCCCTTCTAACTTTCCTAAAATCATGGATGTAGAAATGTATGTATTAATGCCTTACCCATCACCCCCCACCCATTCACTCACCCATTACCCATCACCCCCCACCCATTCACTCACCCATTACCCATCACCACACACCCATTCACTCACCCATTACCCATCAACCCCACCTATTCCCTCACCAATCACTCATCACCCCCAACCCATCACCCCCACCCATTCACTCACCCATCACCCCACACCCATTATCCATCACCCTACATCAAGATTTCCTCAATTCTCGCAACCCACATTTTTTTTTCACAATTCTCGCTAATAGGCTACTAAAAATAAAAAATAAATAAAAGTGATCGGACCATCTCATAAGTGGGCTTAAAATGTGCCCCTGGTCGACCCGGTTCCAAAACTGTGCCATATGATGTGATTGGGGCACTGGGGGCGGCACCTATCGCGGACACACAGACAGACAGACACACACACAGACACACACACTTTCGATTATATTATTATAGATGAATATAACAAAATAGGAAGACTATAACTATTATAAAGAGTTTACGATGAATACACAGATGCATTTTCTCTTCCTCTTCTTCCTCCTCCTCTTCTCTTCTAGCTCCGAGTCTTATTCCTCCTCCTCCTCTTTATCATCGTCATCAGCAGCCATTACTAGTCTGCTGCAGGGAAGATGATGCACCAAATTTTCATCACTTGCCTGTTTGCTGATCGTTTATACCATTTCGTGTGGCAGGAGACGGCAGCGTAAGAGCGCAAGCGCACGCACACACACACACACACCACACACACACACACACACACACACACAGAGAGGGAACAGAAAACCCATTGCAACTCAGTGATGCTAACTAATCACCATTATGTTTCCATTTAGTCCCTCCCACTCCACACACACACACACACACACACACACACACACACACACATACACACATACAAACGTTTAATAAAGGTGTGCGTGCGTGCGTGCGTGCGTGCGTGCGTGCGTGCGTGCGTGCGTGCGTGCGTGCGTGCGTGCGTGCGTGCGTGCGTGCGTGCGTGCGTGTGTGTGTGTGTGTGTGTGTGTGTGTGTGTGTGTGTGTGTGTGTGTGTGTGTGTGTGTGTGTGTGTGTGTGTGTGTGTGTGTGTGTTCAGGTGGCGGGCAAGGCGGCCATTAGACTATTTCACATTATGTCACACTGAGCGAAACACTTAGCTTAATAAAATCTGAAATTCATGAATAAACAACGAAACACTAAACAGAAGACAGAACACAACTTTTCCTTCCATCACTACTTCTCACTAACCACTTCTTTACTTTCTCTAACTTTCTCTGAACTCACGCTTTACTTAACAGATCTATTACGTAAGGAAAAGACAAGTTTACCTGTTTACTTGTTATCTTGACTTAGTTACTACTCTTCTAAGCTTGTTTATACCTGTAAGAACATTCAAGCGACGAGAGAACTAACTTGACCTGGTCCTTACTCCTGGCAGAGCGATCTTTGGTAAAGTCTTGATTTCTCGATTATAATGTTGATTGTTGGAAGTGATTTGGTTCCCGAGTGTAAGAGTGTTTACTTTTCATTACAGCTCCTCTCACGCCCCCCTGACGCTTCATCTGGACGATTCTTCCTCTTTCCTTCCTTCTTCCTCCTCCTTCCTTTTTTCCGTTCTTCCTTCTTTCCTGCTTCCTTCCTCCTTCCTTCCTTCCTTCCTTCCTTCCTTCCATCCTTCCTTCCTTCCTTCCTTTCATCCATCCTTCCTTCCTTTCCTTCCTTCTTCCTTCTTCCCTACCTCAACCCCTCCTTCTCTTCCTCCCTCTTCCTTCTCCCATCACCCTCCTCTTCCTCCTTCTTGTAATTCTCTTCTTTTATCTCATTTCCTCAGCCTTCTTCCTATTATCATTTCATCATTGTTACCATTATCATTACTATCATTATCTCTTCTTCTCCTTTCCTTCCCTCTCCTCTTTATCCTCGCCTTTGTTATTCCCTTAATCTCTACTTTTCTTAGTCTTTATCTTCCTACTTTTATTCCTCCTCCTCCTCTTCCTCTTAACATGTGCATCCATCAACCGCTAAGTTGAGGAGCATATTTTTTTCCTCTTTTAATCTAGACTTTCCCCTTGTTATTTCTTGCATGAACTGACCACACACGCACACACACACGCACACGCACACACGCACACGCACACACACACACACACACGTACACGCACACGCACACGCACACAGTTTGATATTTTTGATGGAGCGTTTAGTCATCCACGCTGTTAATTAGTTACTATTTTTCACGGAAATTATCTTGTGAATGACTTTCTGATTGGGCCGCCTGCACCGCTGGCTCGCGGGGCCCACAGGTGACGGGGGGTGGGGGGGGGTGTGGGTTTGGGGGAGACTGGGGGGAGACTGGGGGGATGAAGGGGTGGACGCGGACTGTAATTGGCTTGCGGTCACGCATTTGTCTGAATAGATGTGTTATTTGATTACTTCACCCTGTAACTACAATTGCTATTACGACTATTATTCTTTTTCATGTGCTACTATTACAGTACTTTATCTATTGTCATTACTACTACTATATTTATTACTACTACTACTGCTCCTTTTGCTACTACTATTGCTACTACTACTACTACTACTACTACTACTACTACTACTACTATACTACTACTAGTATTACCACCATTACTGCTACTACAACTTCCACCATTACTAATACTTCAACTACTACTACTACTACTACTACTACTACTACTACTACTACAACAACAACAACAACTACTAATACAACAACAACAACAACTACTACTACTACTATTACTACTATTACTATTACTTCCGCAACTACTATTTTTTTTCTTGTTCTTTATAGCAAAAGTGAGATTCATATTTACCTTTACGGAAAGTGACCAGTTATTATTTTTATTTCATGTTGATTAAGTGAAAGAAGTTTTATATTTTTTGGCTTAGTTTCCCCTCGTCCTGACCCTCTTTCATATTAATTACTTTTATCCTGTTTCCTCATTCCCTTACATTATCGCGCTTACTAACCATTCCCTCATTCTCTTGTCCAATCTTCTTTAACACTCAATGAAATTCTCTCTCTCTCTCTCTCTCTTACTTTGTCTGATTTTAATTCATCGTCCTCTTTTGACACCTTGCTTGCTTGCTTGCTTGCTTGCTTGCTTGCTTGCTTGCTTGCTTGCGAGAGAGAGAGAGAGAGAGAGAGAGAGAGAGAGAGAGAGAGAGAGAGAGAGAGAGAGAGAGAGAGACGAAACAGAAAACGAGAAGAATGGATAAAGATACGAAAGAAACGACGAGGGAGAAGGAAAGGAAGTAGATGAAGAAAAATGTAAAAAAAGGTTAAAAAAATGCAGTTAACCGCTTCACGCCCAGATCATTCCTTTGCTATATAAAATTGTCTGTTGTCAGCCATAAAATTACGAAAAGTGACTAAATATACCAAATCAGCTAGTCGACAAGGATACTTAAGAGGTCATATCTATAAAAAACATTGCTAATATTCACAAAAAATCTTCTTATGGTACCCAAATTAAAAATGGAAATTACGTTCTGGGTCTCAAGGGGTTCAAGGAGAGAGCAGTAGCGTGTTCAGGTGTCCATGGTAACGAAGCTGATGTGTCCCAGAGAGCTCTTCAAGTCGTCGGTATCTATTATTGTTCTGTACTTATTTATTCATTTATCTTTACATATGGACTACTTTCTGAGTCTAACTGAGGTGCAAGTCATAACCATTAGTGTGAAAACGGTGATGAGTGTTGGCCGAAGATTTAGAGCTCATCGAGGCTGGGCACACGCTGGGATAAGCCGTCCACGCAGGCTGGCTGGGCGGGTGGCTGCCAATGAACTTTTTGAGTCTTTTCATGACGATGCCATAATAATATAAATGATAATATTTCATAATAATAATGATAGTAGTAATAATATAAATTATAATATTGGCAATAATAGTAGTTGAAAAAATAATGATGATAATAATGAGAATATGATAGTTAATGATCGTGATAACAATAATAATAATAATAATAATAATAATATAAATAATAATAATAATAATAATGTAGATGATAATAAACAATAAGTTTCAACGGTATCCACAAAATAGTGGGTTGAATAAAAAAATAAAAATATACCTATATATCTTAGTTAAAAAATAAAAATAATAAAGCCCGCAGGTAGCCCAGGTCACAAAAGGGCGGGAAAGTGTTGATGAACCAGACCTGGCGAGGGAAAGGCGGAGAGGGGAGGGATAAAGAAGAGGATGGGGGAATAAATAAGAAAATATATAGAAAAATAGATAAAAGTTGTCGTATTGAGATAAATAAATATAGAGTAGACAGATTACACTGTAGAATAAAAACTAGCCATTATAGCCAAGAAGCACAACATATAACTAAGTGATTGGGGATCGAACCCTGGAGCGAAAGACAACACATGTGCACACGAGCCAAGACTATCTAAAAAAAACAAAAAAAACAAAACATTGATGTTGGCTGGTTTTCTCTGCTTCTTCATATGCCTCCCACACACACTAACTCTTAAAGTGTATGTAAGTATATAAGGAAATTAGCATGTCGTTCTGTTCACTACGATACATGATCACTATAAGTAGCTGGCAACGTAAATAAAGTACTTAGATAAAGTACTTAGCGAATGTTTCCGATGAAGCGACTCTGTATTAGATTAGGAAATGGCAGGGAAAGGCTTTTGGGAATGTGGAATAAAGCAAGCGAGGATAAACCTGACTGGGAGAAATGGAGAGAGGATGGGAGAGTGGGAGTGGAAGAGGATGGGAGGGAGGGAAGGAGGGAAGAAAGGAGGAGGGAGGGAGGGAGGGAGGGAGGGAGGGAGGGAGGGAGGGAGGGAGGGAGGGAGGGAAGGAGGGAGGGAGGGAGGGGGGGTACATACGTGAATATGCAATGAGAGTGGTGCAGACTAAGGAGAAGAGACATGAAATAGCATCATCTCTCTCTCTCTCTCTCTCTCTCTCTCTCTCTCTCTCTCTCTCTCTCTCTCTCTCTCTTTTCTCTCTCTCCTCTCTCACACACACACACACACACACACAGGATGATAAGTCTTTTGTTTAACCTCCACAAACAGAAAAAATATCAACAATTACAAAACACATAAATGAAAAATGACGCGGAAGAGAAGATGAAGAAGAAAAAAGATATGAACATAACACAAAAAGAAAACCGAAGGAGCAAAAACAAGAAAAAGAAAAGAAAAAAACACGGTTTATTCCAATGTTCCAAAAAAGTAGCTACAAACTGAAAAACAGAACGCCTATAAAAGGTTCCTGAACTAAGCCAATCGCCATCGTACGACAACTCTAATTTGATATGCAAATGAGAAGCGCCGCCGCCACTATCATGACAGAGAGAGAAGCGGGCATCCAATTACACATTTTGCTACTTCTTCAAATGATGTAATTACCTTTCCACGTGTCTCTTTGGGTAGGTGACGGGGAGGGGGGGGGAGGGAATCCGAAAAGAGGTAGGCATATACAGCTGGGGTGGGAGAGAGAGAGAGAGAGAGAGATAAGATAAGATACTTTGATCCTATCTAGACACTTTGCAAGTACCAACTACAAGGTTATTGACTATACAAAGCGCCACCACACCAGGACGAATTTGGTGGACTCAAACCGCTGACCGAATGGCGCAGGGACTCTGCA
Source organism: Chionoecetes opilio (assembly GCA_016584305.1). Taxonomy (NCBI): domain Eukaryota; kingdom Metazoa; phylum Arthropoda; class Malacostraca; order Decapoda; family Majidae; genus Chionoecetes; species Chionoecetes opilio. The sequence goes on along the minus strand of JACEEZ010021367.1, from coordinate 496,765 downwards.
ACACCAGTCCGTGATTCTACCAACCACGCCACCCTGGCGGGTAGAGAGAGAGAGAGAGATGAGAGAGAG
>JACEEZ010021367.1:470678-478178 GCA_016584305.1 Chionoecetes opilio | reverse complement strand
GAGATAAGATACTTTGATCCTATCTAGACACTTTGCAAGTACCAACTACAAGGTTATTGACTATACAAAGCGCCACCACGCCAGGACGAACTTGGTGGACTCGAACCGCTGACCGAATGCGCAGGGACGCTGCACACGCAAGCTCACGAGAGAGAGAGAGAGAGAGAGAGAGAGAGAGAGAGAGAGAGAGAGAGAGAGAGAGAGAGAGAGAGAGAGAGAGAGAGAGAGAGAGAGAGAGAGAGAGAGAGAGAGAGAGAGAGAGAGAGAGAGATTACGTGGAAACATATCACACAGCTGGCTTAATTGTGTAATAAGTGGTGGTCGGTCTTGACCTGCGTCGCATAAAAAAAATCCTCCACAACATGCAGGTTAGGGGAGACGACGGTCGTGCATCCAGGTAACGGTAATTTTTTTTCTTCACCTTTTCACGTGTGTTATAATGCATCAGTGAAGGCGTCAACTTATTCCCTTCTCTCATAATGAATTCCTCTAATGCCTTCCCTTGCCCTGTTATTACACCCTCCCACATCATTTATAGCAAAATATACGGAGGAAGCTGTGTATGTATGTATTTGCCGATGTTTGAGCTTCGATTAATTATATTTCGTCTCAATATGCAATCGAATGAAGTACCTATTTGCCTCCCCAGTAAGACCGTGGAGTTTATAAGATACGTTCCACTCGCCACCCTATTTAGACGGCGGGTTTCTCTTACTCTAATTTTACCAATGTCTCTTCATGGGCTTCAGATTGGTATTAACAAGGCATCAACTCCGATATTACACAGCGAAACTGGTTCGTCTGCCTCTCTTATGCGTTTAATTGAAGAAAATACACCACAGGTTTTATGTACCTCATTTGAGCGGTTTAGCTGCGAGATTATTAGAAGGAAAATATTTCATACCTATGAATATCACTCTTTATTTCTACATTTTACACTAGTATATTGCAAAGTTTATGTGAACTCAAAACCTTGCATCCATGCGGCTTCCTTTGTTATCTTAATGCATTGACAAAATAAATTAGAAGTATGACTAAGATTTTCGGGAGAGAGAGAGAGAGAGAGAGAGAGAGGAGGAGGAGAGAGGGAGAGAGAAGAGGATGAGAGAGGAGAGAGAGAGAGAGAGAGAGAGAGAGAGAGGAGAGAGAGAGAGAGAGAGGAGAGACGAGAGAGAGGAGAGAGAGAGAGAGAGGAGAGAGAGAGAGAGAGAGAGAGAGAGAGAGAGATGAGGAAGAGAGAGAGAGAGAGAGAGAGGAGAGAGAGAGAGAGAGAGAGAGAGAGAGAGGAGAGGAGAAGAGAGGAGAGAGAGAGAGAGAAAACACATATGGATGAACAGACAGGCATGAATTTAATAGGCTGGGAAACTATGAGATAATATATATAAGGAAGGAGGAAAACTTAAAGGGAGTGGTTATGGTGGTGGTGGTGGTAGTTGTGGTGGGAAAGATCACGAAGGAAGGAGGGAGGAAGGAAGTGGTTGTCGAGTTTCAGAGCGACCTTCAGTATAAGGTGGTTTGAGGGTAAATACTCTCTCTCTCTCTCTCTCTCTCTCTCTCTCTCTCTCTCTCTCTCTCTCTCTCTCTCTCTCTCTCTCTCTCCTCTCTCTCTCTCTCTCTCTCTCTCTCTCTCTCTCTCTTTGATACCCTTTTCACGTTATTCTCTCATTTCTTTCTTTTCTTCCTACAATTTTTTTCCTCATTAGTGGCTCCCCTTCCGTTCCTCTTCCAAGATTTAAGATTATTCTCTCATTTCTCAGCTCTCGTTTACACTGCTCCCTTCTGTACCGAAATTAATGATGAGGAGTAGGAGGAGTGAGAGAAGGTGGAGAAGATAAAATACGAGGGAAGGTGTGTGTGAGATGTAAAAAACAACAGAACTTCACAGGGAAGCCTCAAGTCCATTATTCGCTTGTGAAGAAAATCATGCACACAACTCGTATATCCCAGCGCTCTGTCTTGGCATAAGAAAAGGCTAATGATTACTATGTTTTAATATCCTCTTGTTTGTTATTTCCATATTTTAATGCCAGGTTTTGTGTTGATTGATTTGTAGTGTCGTTATACTTATATAAATGAGTCGCAGTGATTTAGGTATACACTCGAAATTACTATTTTTCTTAACCTATCTACCCATCTATCCTTCTATTCATTATATACACACCGTATCTACACTGTGGTGGCGACATGGGGTGTTAGCCTGCGGACCTACTGCCTCCTGGTGTATGCAGAGGTCGGGGCGTTGTCGTGGAGTCAGAATGCCCACACGACACAATTCCTAGCATGTCTCATTAACCTTCCCCTCACGCGAGATATAGGCGTTGATGGTTGTTACTTGGAACAGGCCCATTTCACTCGACTGTACAGCTTCCAATTTAGTTTCTCTTATTTTTCATTTAGTAACGTAAGGCAGCTGCCACACACCTGGTCACCTGCTGCTATTCGGCGATAGAGAATGTTCCAACTCTCCATCCTCAATTCCTCATGTCCTTCGCCCTCCTGTTATGTGCCACTCCACACCTCCTCACGGTCAGTCCTCAACACATCACTACACCAGATAATCTTGGAAAAACAACATTTGCTAATGTAATGTTATTTGCACACGCTAAGCATCACGTTGTCTCAAAGCTTAATCCAGTCTTCTTGGCTTTTGGAATCGTGATGGGCTAGAGCCTTTTATCCTCAAGTCACAAATCCGAGGGCGACATTCAAATTACCCAAATTTATCTTCCTCCCGTAAGGCGCATGAGCAGCTGACAGTGCCACAAACTACCTTCCCCTGTCCGATGCTCCCTGGACAAGCATATAGCAGGCTTAAACGTCAAAAGCGAATTATACAGCTTAAAGAAATGTCCATTTATGAAAATAATTTATTTATTTTCAACTTGTCACTTTTCAATGAAGGCATCCTATTCATTGTTTTTCTTTGAGATCTTTTGTTTATCATCTTTAATATCAGTAAAAACATATACTTGGATAACGCAATACTTTGCAAATACTATTTCAAGTGGTAAACTGGGTTTGCTGACAGTATGATGAAAAAAGTAAAATAAACGCATGAATAAATTAATAACGAAACAAATTGATAAATCAAATAAGTGAATATGAACAAATTGGTAGGTAAACAAATGAATATAATAAAGTTTACGGAAATTTGCTAGAGTTTGTTACAATATAATTAATTCTGCCCATCGACACTCTAAATATTCGATATGAACTATTTTATAACGAGATCATAACTTCTCGTTTATCGAAGTTAAAGGTAATTTGTATTTTAGATAAAGAATTTTCGCTTCATTTACTTTTCAATTACCAGCAAACTTTATAGGCAGCAAATATGAGGTCTGACAGTAAATCATTAGTGTGCATAATGCTAAATAATATGCCTTGAGCCACGGCTTGTGGAGCCTCGGTCGCTTATAACCTAGCCTGCGGGACGCTCTCTTAGCACAACGTGTTGTTTGAGGCTCATTATCTAGTGTGTCGTGCAGACATTCTTTCGGCTCGATGCCAACAAGTTTTAATCGTCCAACTGACCACTCATGTGGAGCCTCACCCAACGTTTTCTGAATAATTTAGGCGTCATATGTTGTTACACTAGTTCACTTTATGTATTATAGTGAACTGTCTTCGGTTATATATTTCTTTTTAAATTATTTTTTTGTGTGCTGTGCATGTACCTGAAATTACAACGATAACAAGAAATTCCACAATTTCATCTCCACAGATTGCCGTTGTTTTAGGCGGCCGATGTCACAGTAACGCTCACTTAACATCGATTTACTTCAACTTTCCAGAGTCCTTTCCTGAAGGATAAGTAAAATGTCGATAAAAGAATGAACTACAACATCGGTTTAATGACTGTTCAAAGCCATCACTAGTTTAAATAATATCCAGTTACTGAGCTTGTGGACACAACATTTAGGCTTCTCGTTCCTGGAAGACTATTTGATAAGATTTCAAGTATGATTTTCGCTTAGTCATAATTCCCAACTGCGGATCCTCAGTCTTCAAATCGCTTAAATGATATTGCTGCAAGGCTGATGAGGGGACGGTATGGACATAAAAGTGAGGCAGCTATTTTTTTATTTATGACGAGGCAGTTTTCCCCTCTTTTTAAGGGAATGAAAACTTTATACAAAAACGTTGCACCTCTTGTTGTTCAAAGGAAATTATGAAGTTTTTGTTCATTCTCGCCATATCCAAATTATTCTCGCCATATTCAAATTATTCTCGTCATATCCAAATTATCGACAGTTACTTCTTACTTTTATTCAGTTGTTATTTCGCGCCTGAAAAGAAATGTGCCACAAAAACACAAGCACCCCGAGGGGACAACATGGCGGCCACTGACAGCACAACATTAGCTCAGATAAGGAGACATAAAAACCTACATGCCGTTAGATAACACACACACACACACACACACACACACACACACACACACACACACACACACACACACACACAACATACATACACACACACACACACAATCAGGTGTATTTATCACAGCCTCAGCCACGGGTATCATTTTGCATTCAACCTCCTTTGAACTCGAACCAACAACACAGATCTTCATCCTGCAATGTTGGCTAAATTGGCAAGACTTGATAAGAATAAACCAAAAAAAGAGGCTACATATACAAGGATACATATATGTGTTGGAGGAGGAGGAGGAGGAGGAGGAGGAGGAGGAGGAGGAGGAGGAGGAGGAGGAGGAGGAGGAGGAGGAGGAGGAGGAGGAGGAGGAGGAGGAGGTCGGGAGGAGGATTACATAGGATTACATAGGAATAACAGACACCAGGAGACCTATTGGTCCATAGCGAGGGTATCTGCTGAACTAAATACTACTAACTATCAACTACTTGTAAGAAAACAGTTGGAAAATGATACCATGTCCCTAAAGAGGATAGGAACATGGAAGTTTCATAGTGCAGAATGATAGGATATGAAAAATACTAACTACAACTACCACTACCACTACAACTAATCGATACGTGGGACTAGATACGAATTCGCACTATCAATACCCATTTACTTTACAGTGCGCGTCAAGTCTGTTTTTGAATGTAGTTATTGTGCTGGCTCCGACAACATTTGCCGGTAACTTGTTCCATCGTTCAACGACTCTAACATTGAAATAATTTTTACGGAGATTGGTGATGCAACGTTGACCGTTTAGTTTTAAACCATTATTTCTTGTTGTCACTTGAGTTGAAAGCTCGAATAGGTTCTCTTGATTAATGACATCAAAACCTTTTAGGATCTTAAAGGTTTCTATCAAGTCCCCACGGATTCTACGATCCTTTACGGAAAACATATTAAGTTTCCGCAGTCTCTCTTCATAAGATGAATTTCGCAGAGATGGAATTTGTTTGGTTGCTCTTCTTTGCACTGATTCCAATTTGGTTTGATCTTTTACGAAACAGGGCGACCAGAATTGAACGGCATATTCCAAGTGCGGCCTAACCAAGGACGTGTATAATTGTGTCATTATTTTCGGAGTTTTATGTTCAAAGTTACGTTTAATAAAGCCCAACATCATATTTGCCTTTTTACTGGCAGCTAGGCAATGCGGACTGGTTTTCAGATCATTACTGATGATGACACCTAAATCCTTTTTCTGCTGTACTTCAGTTAACGATTTATTTTGCATTTGATAGTTATATTTGAGGTTATCGTTGCCTATATGCATTACTTTACATTTATCGGAATTGAATTTTAATAGCCATTTATCACTCCAATCTGATAGTTTGTCGAGATCACTTTGTATGAGTTCGCAGTTTTCTCTAGTACGTATATGCTTTACCGCCTAATTTGGTGTTATCTGCAAATTTCGATATTTTAGATACAAGTCCGCAGTCCAGATCGTTGATATATATCAGAAAAAGAGTAGGACCCAAGACCGAGCCCTGAGGCACCCCACTAGTAACATCTAACCAATCAGATGCCTCGCTATTTATTACTACCCGTTGTTTACGATTTGAAAGCCAATCGCCAATCCATGAACATAATTGCTCTCCTAAGCCATGTGCCCTTAGCTTGGTCAGCAGTCGCTCGCTTATGGGGAACTGTATCGAAGGCTTTCTGAAAATCAAGGTATATTACATCCGAGGGAATTTTAGCGTCCCAGTTTGAATAAATGACATTTGAGGAGGAGGAGGAGGAGGAGGAGGAGGAGGAGGAGGAGGAGGAGGAGGAGGAGGAGGAGGAGGAGGAGGAGGAGGAGGAGGAGGAGGAGGAGGAGGAGGAGGAGGAGGAATACATAGAAAGAACATGATTTTATATCAAGTGACCCTTTGTTCTATAACGAGGGTATGGTATCAACAGCTTAACTCAACAAGAACTAAGTGATTCACGGAAAGATGCCACCAAGCGCCTAACCTCTGATCTTTGTATAATTTATGATTGGGGCAAAGTCAAACTTGTTTTGTTCAATGCCTCAAAAACCCAATATCTTCACCTATCTATTCGTCATAACCTTCCAGACAATTATCCCCTCTTCTTCAAAGATGCTCAACTGCCCCCCTCTTCTACAAAGAACATTCTTGGACTATCCTCTACTAAAAATCTGAACTGAAAATCTCACATCTCATTTCTTGCTAAATCAGCTTCTAAAAGTTAGGTGTCCTGTGGCGTCTGTGTCCATTTTTTATCCCTCCCAGTTGCTTGCTCTGTACAGAGGCCTTATCCGCCCATGTATGGAGTATGTTTCACATGATTGTGGGTGATCTACTCATACAGCCCTCCTAAAGAGGGTGGAGTCAAATACTTTCGTCTTATAAACTCCCCTACTCTGACTGACTGTCTTCAATCATTAATTAAATCATGGCCGCAGTGTTGCTTCTCTTGCTATCTTCTACCGTTATTTTCATGCTCACTGCTCTTCTGAATTTGCTAACTGCATGCCTCCCCCCCTCCCGCGGGCTCGCTGCACAAGACTTTCTACTCATTCTCTTCTCTATTCTGTCGATCATCCTAATAGTCAGGCAGATAGGTGTAACAATTGTGGGTTTATACGTACAAGCATGAAATTTGGCACAGTCATAGATAATAGTCTAATGAATAATTCCAGATATGGACCCACCGCGAAAACGTCCTACGGTAGCCGTGGCGGCCATTTTACAAAATGGCGGAGGGTTACAAACTTGACGGGGCAGTGTTGGTGAACGTTCGGAAACCAGTTGCTGCCAAAACCTTTGATGATTATGCGCTGAAAGTATTCTTGCCACACATACAAGGTCACTTGCAAAGAGCCTGTCGTGTGGACATAGTCTGGGACCAGTACCGTGACAACAGCCTGAAATCTCAAGCCAGGGAAAAATGTGGGAAAAACATTCGAAGGAGAGTTGACGGATCCACTGTTCTTCCAGGAAATTGGCAGCAGTTCCTGAGAATTGATGCAAACAAAACAGAACTGTTTGTTTGCCTTCTTGACAAAACACATCACACATCTTGTATCAGATAAGCAGATCGTCACCACGGATGGTTCAGATGTGA
>JACEEZ010021367.1:463178-465678 GCA_016584305.1 Chionoecetes opilio | reverse complement strand
AGATAGGTGAAGAAATTGGGTTTATGAGGCATTGAACAAAACAAGGTTTGCTTTGCCCCAATCAGAAATTATAGAAAGATCAGAGGTTAGGCACTCGGTGACATCTCTCCATGAATCACTTAGTTCCTGTTGAGTTGGACATCTAATAAACGACGTTGAAAAATGCAGGGTAGAATCATCAGCGTAGATGTGGATAGGGCTTTGAGTTAGACTTAGAAGATCATTAATGAATAATAGAGAAAGAGAGTGGGTGATAGGACAGAACCCTGGGGAACACCACTATTGATAGATGTAGGAGAAGAACAATGTCCGTCTATTGTAGCTGCAATAGAACGGTTTGAAAGGAAACTTAAGATGAAGGTACAGAGAGAATGATATAAACCGAATGAGGGTAGTTTGGAAATTAAAGATTTGTGCCAGACTCTATCAAAAGTTTCCTTTTAGACGTGAGATGAAGTTAGAAAAATTAGCGCGGCCAGTAATTTCACTATGGCAGGCGGCTGCCGCTCGGTGACATTTTGAATGATTTAATCATAATGTTTACTAGTAATGGAGCATTATATTATCTTATAACAACACAATTGGTATTAATGGACATGTTACTACTAAATAAGCAGTACATGAGAACAGCAGGGCTGTAATAAGCAATACTGTACAAGGCTACATGGCATGGTGTCAGGGAGGGGTAGGAAGGAACACGTGACTCAGCTGATCGGCGTGAGGCCTCGCAGCCTAGTCCCTCCTTCCTCCCCCGCCCCGACGCGTTGCCACTTAGCCTTGTACAGTATTGTTTATTACAGCCCTGCTGTTCTCATGTACTGCATATTTAGTAATAACATGTCCATTAATACCAATTGTGTTGTTATAAGATAATGTAATGCTCCATTACTAGTAAACATTATGATTAAATCATTCAAAATGTCACCGAGCGGCAGCCGCCTGCCATGATGAAATTACTGGCCACGCTAATTTTTCTAACTTCATCTCACGTCTAAAGGAAGCTTCAAAAAGCATATGGTTATAGATTATTTTGTGCTTATAATTACATGTTCTTTCACCTGTATTAATATTTGCATAAACTCGTGTTACACCCTGTATATATATATATATATATATATATATATATTATATATATATATATATATATATATATATATATATATAATATATATATACATATATATAATATATATATAAATATATATATATAATAGTATATGTATATATATGTATATATATACATATAATATATATATAGTATATATATATATATATATATATATATATATATATATATATATATATATATATATATATATATTATATATATATATATATATATTGATATTGATATGGAATTTACACAAGGCGGTTGAAGGTTCTTAGATAATCAACAAACATATTACCGTGACAGGTAAATACACAAGACTATTGATATGGTTTTGATGATAATAATAATAATAATAATGATAATAATAATAATATCAATAATAATAATAATGATAATAATAATAATAATGACAAAATTAATAACAAGATTAATAATAACAACAATAACAGTGTACATGGTCCATCGGTTGGCCACCTGCTGCATACAAGGTCTCCCTGAGCCACACCCAAGGCTGCTTTGGTCCTCATTTATGTTGTGACTCACGTTTCCATAAAATTCCAGACGAGAGTGTTTATACATTTCTTCATTATTTAGAATGGAGCAGCCTGGTAAATAATTTCGTTGCATTTACTTTCATCCACTGCCAACAAAACTTGTACAAGTTGATGGCATTCCCTTGAACATCCTGTTTAAGTGTTAGTGGGTGTGCGGAATTATGAATTTGTATGTGAGACTGAAAAGTTTTGCAATGAAAGTAAGGTATAATTAACTAGGCAGCGGGAGCATTAAATATTTTGCGGAAACTTTGGTCTACGACAGGAATGGTGAGTTGATGTCACAGTGGCTGTTTTCGTTAAAGCAAAATAATAAAGAAGAAACGTATGGAGAGTGATGTTAAGTAGAAATGGAAAGTAAACAGGCTTTTGTTAACGGACGAGACGCTCGAAAATGTAAAAATCTGTCATAAATGAATGTGTAAGTCCAAAATGTTAAACGTGAATGCGGGAAAAAAGTGTTCATGTAGAGCAGGGATGTGCAGTGCAGAATGGTGAATGGTGAAAGGAAAGACTGCAACAAGTGTTTCAGCTTTATATTGTGGCTGCATGGAGATGTCGCTGTCTTGGAAGCGGAAGCGGAAATTTCAAAGGTATATGGGACGTCTTGAAGGCTTTGACTATGAAGACCAAGATTAAAATGTTAGAGGGTTGTGTTGTCTCTTACGGTTTTGGTGCGCAGGTGGTAAACAAAATATTGAGATACATAGTATATAAAATGCATGTAGTAGAGAAAGAACGTGATTGATAACAGTTAACAGTGGATGGAACTATATAGCATGAGAAAATTACAGTTGAAAAGAAATACGAAAAAGCCCAATTGAATAGCAATAAA
>JACEEZ010021367.1:445678-450678 GCA_016584305.1 Chionoecetes opilio | reverse complement strand
CAGTGGGACAAGAAGGAATACATAGGAATACATAGGAATAACAGAAACCAGGAGACCTATTGGTCTATAACGAGGGTATCTGCTGAACTACATATATACTACTAATTATCAACTACCTGTATGAGGACAGTTGGAAAAGGATACCATGCCCCTTAAGAAGATAGGAACATGGAAGTTTCGTAGTGAAGAATGAAAGGATATGAAGTATGCTAACTACAACTAACACTAACACTAATCGATCCGGGAGACAATATAATATAATTCGCAGGGCAGTATCAAAACCCATTTATTTTACAGTATGCGTCTAGTCTGTTTGTAAATGAAGTTATTGGGCCTGCTTTGACAACATTTGCTGGTAATTTGTTCCGTCGATTAACAACTCTAACATTGAAATCATTTTTACGGAGATAACTGATGAAACGTTGACCATTCAGTTTTAAACCGTTGTTTCTTTTTGTCACGTGAGGAGAAAGCTCGAATAGGTTCTCTTGATTAATGACATCAAATCCTTCAGGGCTCTTAAAAGTTTATGTCAAGTCCCCACGGATTCTACGATCCCTTAAGGAAAACATATTAAGTTTCCGCAGCCTCTCTACATAAGATGAATTTCGCCGAGTTGGAATCAGTTTGGTTGCTCTTCTATGAACTTATTCCAGTTTTGCTTCATCTTTTACGAAACAAGGCGACCAGAATCGAACGGCATATTCAAAGTGCGACCTAACCAAAGACGTGTATAATCGTGTCATTACTTTAGGGGTTTTATGTTCAAAGTTGCGTTTAAAGAAGCCCAGCTTCATATTTGTCTTTTTACTAGCAGCTAAGCAATGCGTAGCTACTTGTTTTAAGATCATTACTAATGATGACACCTAAATCCTTTTCCTGCTGTACTTCAGTTAACATACTTATTTAGCATTTGATAGTTATATTTTAGGTTATCGTTACCTGTATGCATTACTTTACATTTAGCGGAATTCAATTTTAATAGCCTTTACGCTCCAATCCGATAATGTATCTAGACCACGTTGTATAGGTTCACAGTTTTCTCTAGTTTATACTTTACCGCCTAATTTGGTGTCATTAGCAAATTTAGATATTTTAGATACAAGTCCGCAGTCTAGATCATTGATATATAACAAGAAAAGAGTTGGACCCAAGACCGAGGAGGAGAGAAGGAGAATACACAAGAGAGTAAGGAGGAGGGGGGATAAAAGTAACTACAACGACTACACATACACACACACACACACACACACACACACACACACACACACACACACACACACAACACACACTACACACACACACACAAACACACACACACACTCACACACATACACACACACACACATACACACACACACACACAAATTCCATAACCTATTGCCTCTCTCATCATATTCAACATAAATTGTAAAAAAAAATCCAATATCGAGAAGAGTCATTAAATATACAGGTTCTGCTGTCTAGGGAGGCGACGTATCCTGTCAAGACTATATTTGACAGCAACAGCAACATTTTTGAGGGAGATGAGGCTGGAAACTGAGTGGGATGGAAGCTTACCTGTGTGCCGAGTTGGTGATGTGGGTTGTGTGGTGTGGGATGTGGTGTGTGTGTGGTGTGTGTGTGGTGTGTGTGTGTGTGTGTGTGTGTGTGTGTGTGTGTGTGTGTGTGTGTGTGTGTGTGTGTGTGTGTGTGTGTGTGGTGTGTGTGTGTGTGTGTGTGTTGTGGTGTGTGTGTGTGTGTGTGTGTGTGTGTGTGTGTGTGTGTGTGTGTGTGTGTGTGTGTGTGTGTGTGTGTGTGTGTGTGTGTGTGTGTGTGTGTGTGTGTGTGTGTGGTGTGTGTGTGTTGTGTGTGTGTGTGTGTGTGTGTGTGTGTGTGTGTGTGTGTGTGTGTGTGTGGTGTGTGTGTGTGTGTGTGTGTGTGTGTGTGTGTGTGTGTGTGTGTGTGTGTGTGTGTGTGTGTGTGTGTGTGTGTGTGGTGTGTGTGTGTGTGTGTGTGTGTGTGTGTGGTGTGTGTGTGTGTGTTGTGTGTGTGTGTGTGTGTGTGTGTGTGTGTGTGTGTGTGTGTGTTGTGTGTGGTGGTGTGTGTGTGTGTGTTGTGTGTGTGTGTGTGTGTGTGTGTGTGTGTGTTGTGTGTGTGTGTGTGTGTGGTGTGTGTGTGTGTGTGTTGTGTGTGTGTGTGTGTGTGTGTGTGTGTTGTGTGTGTGTGTGTGTGTGTGTGTGTGTGTGTGTGTGTGTGTGTGTGTGTGTGTGTGTGTGTGTGTGTGTGTGTGTGTGTGTGTGTGTTGTGTGGTGTGTGTGTGTGTGTGTGTGTGTGTGTGTGTGTGTGTGTGTGTGGTTGTGTGTGTGGGGGGTGGTTTGACGCCTTCACCTTTTTTCACCCACGAGACATACCTGGAAGAACAGAAAATAAGTATTACTAAACACGTCATCCCCGTCCCACCTCATAATAGTTGAGGTATAATAATGGGCGTCAAGGAACAAAATAATGACAGGTTGAGAGGTAATTAGACGAGTGGCAACTCCTACCCAGGCGAGGAATTCCCGGTGCTTATTTGCAAGACACCCTCCACGACAAGGGTGTAAAAATGTGTCTCCTCCGTGGTATAGTGGCTAGCGCCCCTACCTACGAATCTGCGGGCCCTGGTTCGAATCCAGGCCAGGGTAGTCGGCGGCCAGCACAATCAGCTGTTCAGCCTTCCTTTCGGGGTTGGTTGATGAATGGGTACCTGGGGAAACATGGGGAAGGTAACTGTGGTAACCCGGATGTCACACTAGCCCAGTGTCCCGGGGTAGCGGGTTTTCAGTGTCACCCACTACAGGCTTAAGGGTTACTGCAACGGAGATGAGCACCGAAGCCATGCGCATCATAGCGTATGCCCCTATCTTTACCTTTACCTTACTCTACGACAAGGCGGAGAAGAAAAAAAAGAATAGTTAAAAGATACGTATTGTTTTCTCGTCGTTAAATACCTTAAACATTTCAAAGCAGGTGTTTATATTACTACCTACTAGTTATCGTATATGGCTACATAATGACTCCACACTATGACTCCTACTATGACGTATTATTACTAATATTAATGAAAATAACAATGATATCAATTATAACAAAAATAATGGTAAAAATAATAACAATAAACAGTACAAACAACAATAATAATAATATAATAATAATAATAATAATAATAATAATAATAATAAAAATGATATTACTAATAATGACAGTAATAATAATAATAATAATAATAATAATAATAATAATAATAATAATAATAATAATATAAATAATAATAATAATAACAAACTAATACTAATAATGATAATAACAACAACAATAATAATATTCATGAAAGCTTGAAGAGTTGCTTAATGCACAGTATGGTCAGACAAGACTGGTCCGGTGGGGGCGATCAGGGTCCGGTTAGATAGCCCATTACTTGAACTTGAAAGAACAAAACAAAACATCACAATGAACTCGTGTGCAATGAAGCAAGTGAGTTCAAAAAGTGAGAAACGAAGGAGGCAGTGATAAGAGGGAAGGAGTAAGAAACAAATGAGTGTGTAAGGAACGAAGGAAAGAAGAAAAGTGGGCGGAAGGGAGAAAATATGAAGGGAAAAAAAATCCTCGAGAGTTTGATGACAATAGAGAAGAGGAAAGAGGAAGGGGGAGGGGGACGGATAGAGGAGGGGAGATCGGAAAGTTGTGACAGTGACTGAGAAGATGGCAGAGACCGTGAGTTACCCGACAGGTAGGGTGGGCGACCGAGAGGGAGTGTCAGGGTGTCAGGGAGAAAGAGGTGAGAGGGAAGGGAGGGAGGGAGGGAGAATCGCCGCAGCGAGTCCCAAGGTCATCACGAGACAGGGTTGACGGTGGTGGTTGCACAACGACACTAAGCCAATAGGACTCTCTCTCTCTCTCTCTCTCTCTCTCTCTCTCTCTCTCTCTCTCTCTCTCTCTCTCTCTCTCTCAATCTGCTCAGTATGCTTTTCTGTAGGCATAAGGAGAAGCTACGAGAGAAAGCGAAGAGGCATGAGCAGCGGGTACAGAGGCCTTCACCACCCCGTCCCCAGCGACCTTTTCTTTGCAAGCTCCTCCTGAACTGAAGCTACTCTTTTCTGCTCCTGTATACGAGTCATCAGTCCTTGTGTGCTTTATGTGTTCATCTTGTGGAGGACGTGTGGCACATAGAAGCCAGGACTGCCGAGGTGACTGGCCGAGCCCCGGTGACTGGTTAACTGCACAGACATACGAGCAGCCTGTGATAAGGTGCCGGGATCCTCCTCCTCGTCGATCAATAATTTAATTATCTTTGAACCCTCCTCCATCTTCAACTCACGTGTGTGTGTGTGTGTGTGGTGTGTGTGTGTGTGTGTGTGTGTGTGTGTGTGTGTGTGTGTGTGTGTGTGTGTGTGTGTGTGTGTGTGTGTGTGTGTGTGTGTGTGTGTGTGTGTGTGTGTGTGTGTGTGTGTGTGTGTGTGTGTGTGTGTGTGTGTGTGTGTGTGTGTGTGTGTGAGCGAGCGAAAGGTACGTTCGAAAACCATAAAAAAGTATAACCACCACTATACACATTCACCACCACCATCCAAGGTGCTGTCTACCCGGTTCACAGAGTAACAATCACAGCGGCGGCGGTAATGGGGACGCCCTCCAAGCGTCCTTCAAAGGTTACACTTCAGCCATGAGTCCCGATGCCGCTTTCTAATAGTGGGGCTGAGGGGAGAAAGCCGAGGGTGGAGGTGACCGTGGCCGCAGCTACACAGTTGAGTTACCAATACTTGCAACAGCCGACAGCCAACCCCGGGGACCTGGAAGCAGCTGGGATGTGTGCAAATAAATTAAACATTCTGATCACACACATGAGCATGAGTTGGTGCAGGAAAGATAAATCTAAAAGGCTAAACTGGTGAACGAAAAATGAGAAGACGTATTTGGGGAGGACGACGAAAACAAACACGACAAAATAACTCACTCACATAAGGATGGGGCGTCATCGTTGT
>JACEEZ010021367.1:415000-427500 GCA_016584305.1 Chionoecetes opilio | reverse complement strand
TGTGTGTGTGTGTCTGTGTCTGTGTCTGTGTGTGTGTGTGTGTGTGTGTGTGTGTGTGTGTGTGTGTGTGTGTGTGTGTGTTTGTGTGTGTGTGTGTGTGTATATATATATACGTGTGGGTTACATAGGATGAGTTGCACTTGAAATTGCCTAACTTTCTGGCTGTACAATCCAGAACGTGGTACTACCCATCAAGGGTACTTTAAGGGGGTTAGCAATTTCTCTTTATCTCCAAACTTCAATACTATAAGTAATATTACTCGGCGTGAAGTCGTAGAACAACTATACATAACAACCACGAAATCGATGATCAATAATGATTTGCTGGTCATGCATTTATTTTCACGAAACATAAGTAACAATACGGTTCAATGACACCACATATTTTAGTCACCACAACGAATCATATATGTATTTTGTTTTATACTCTTAGACTTTTTCTCAAAAATAATAACAGGAAACAACAAATTACAATACATACAAACATTCCTATTAGAATACCGGCAGACAGGTGGAGGCATAAATCTAAATAAGATGAAGGACCAATTGTAAGACAGTGACTCGACGATACGGTTGACATGAGAATACGAAAGGAAGAAGTGACGAGAAGGAATAAAGGCTGGCAAAAGGAGAACCGGAAATAGCACAGCTGCAATGTAGGAAATAATGGCATGAAAGAAACAAAAAGGAGAAACCATAAGGGAAGGAAGAGGGGGAGGAAGAAAGGCGTGACGGGGAAATGGATGGTGGACCAGGTGAAGGCGATGAGAGGGAAGATAAGTGTGTATTAGCATTCTCCTCCTACTTCCCTAAACTAGTAATATCATTTTGCCTTCCTCATCATTATCTCCCGCCTTCCTTTACTCCCTCGCAATCCTGCTCCATTTCCTATTCCATTACAGCACATAATATACGAGTAAAGCCCCATATTTATCACTCAACCCACATCCTTAATTATCATAATCACACGGACAGGTGCAACATACCTAATTACCATACCTATAGCCAGCCTCGCGTGTTATGCAACAGTCTGCCATAACAAAAAAACAAGGTCACAGACAGGGCGCTTCGAGGTCAAAGGTCAAACTATTAGGTAACGCTCATAAATATTTTAGGTCCCTGATGACCTTGTTGTGGTTTGACCTCAATCGACGAGTGACTGTGAGGCCTGACCTTTTGGTGGTGTTATGTAGGACTTGTTGAGTCACAGATCAAGGTCATGTCAAAGTTAGAGATGAGCCTTCCTGCACTGACAGGTCAAGGTGCCGATGACATTGAAATAATAAAATATACAAATAAAAGAAGCTGTATTCCCGCAACGGCGTGTTTCTTTTGCCAACTTTTATCTCTGATCCAAACATGATTAATCTTGGTTGTTGCCACGCAAACTTTTTTTGGTTATTTCCTCTCAACAGATACTCCTTTTTTCTCTTTCACTTTTTTCATACAAAACCATTTTTCTACTTCAGTTTTAATTCTAATAAATCCTCAGTGACTAAATATATTGCACTGCTTGAAATTGTGAAGCAAAACAACGCATCTAATGTGTTTGTGTGTGGGGGGGGGAGGGTTGTTTATCATGGGCAAGGCTTGCCTTCTTTCATGCCACCTTCTTCACCTCTCCCTTTTATTCCTATTCTCCTTCCAGCACCTCCTCCCTTTCCTTCTCCGCCTCGCTTCCCTTCCATCCCTCTCTCTACACACCTCGCTGCCTTCGCATCTAATCCCCTAAAGCTTGAATGTATTTTCTTTATAACTTCATACCTCCCAAAGGCTTGTCTTTCTTTATCTCTTTCCTCCCCGTCTCCTCCATTTCTCTCATTCGTATCTACTTCTTTACTCTTCCTATTCCATCTCCTCCTCCTCCTGCACCTTAACCTCTTTCTATTCGTTCTTGTCCTTTTTTCTTCTTGTTTGTGTATTTATGAGTGCCCTTAGATGGCAGCGGTGGTGTTGGTGGTGTTGGTGGTGGAAGTGGGAGAGGCGACCAGCAATCCTCTGCAGTGTGGGTTTACCTGACAGGAACGCCGCACATTCATTACCAGGACAATTTCGGGGCCAACATAGCTGTAATCAGGGCCGCGCACTTATAGTGTTCAGACCAATACGCACCGCCCACCTCAACAAATCCAGCTGTACCAACCGTTAGTCGAGACAAGCAAATACACACACACACACACACTCACACAGCCCCACCCACCCACTCATGTCTGCGTTACGTACTGCGCAGTCTACACACACACACTCTCCTTCCCGTTTAATTAACCCTAGTCCCAACCATAGTCTAATTAGTCCTAAAGCTTGAAATCACAACCAAAAACCCACACTGCTCCACCCATTTCTACAAATCCGGCCGTCGCAGAACGCATAATTACATTCATACTGAACAAAGTTTCAACCACCGTCTTTATAGTTAAACAGTCCCCACACTACTCCCACTCACTGTGCTCACAGGTAGTCAAATAGTCCCATGTTATATCCTACCACCTCCCGCGTATTCAAACAACTCTAAACTACACCCAAACCAAACATCCCTCCACATCCCAGTCAAACAAACAGCCTTACACTTAACCCAACCATTTACTCCACTCTACGTTCAAGTAATAAGAAGCTCCACAGTGCACTCATCCACCAAGCTCCTAGGTAGTCTTATAACTCTACTACACTAAAGTATCCACGCATCCACAATATAGTCCCAGTTATTGCGCGCGCATATCCACTTCCTTCCATCTCAACAGTGTTTATCTTATCATTACACAGATTATTGATTACGATGAATATTTACGTAACATTTAAGTGATCGTTTCCTTACACATGAAAGCAAGAATAACATCTTAAAGGGATAACATCCCTTTAGATGTTTATATGGGAAATTATCTAAGAAGTAATCATCCAAAATACAACGGTACGAGAAAAAAGGCTGAAACATATGCAGGGTAAGGTGGGGCAAAATAATAATAATAATAATAATATTAATTTTATTCTTGCCCGGAGGCATACAAACAAAAAACAAAGCAATAAGAACAAGCCAAGGAGTAAACTTAAGTACTAGAGCGAAAACAAAAAACAAGAACAAAGTACAGGCACATTAGGGGACATAGTATCAAAGTACATAGAAAAGCATACATGGACACCTGTGCTACCCCACATTCTGCACAAACAGCAGACCCAGCCACCGCTGTTGTATAGGTCCACATACATAGGCCGAGCTCTGCCTGACAGAGGTGATGATGGAGTTCGTAGAGAGCTCCACCCTACTCCTTAAACTGAACACGGAGTGTCGACGGATCACATCCAGATTGTTCACCCCGTTCCTAGCGAAAGCCAGGGACGAGCTGCACCACCTGGGCAGCCCCAGAAGCCTCTTAAGGATGTCATTGTGACAGACCTTAAAGTAATCGTCCAGACCATTTCATCATTCCTGATTTGATGTAGTTAGAATATAGCCATTATCGAGTGTTTCAACAATATGTTGTCACTGTTTGCATCCAGTCAGCCGTTTTTTAATAATCCGCAATAAAAATTTGTAAATTCCCCGAGCTTCGAAAACGCTACTGGCAACTGGCAGACGACGGCACCATGGCTCGGTGACGTCAACCCAGGAGCTTCCTCCCTCCCGCGCTCATAGAAATACACGTAAACCTAGGCAATAAACATAGTACTTGAAGAATTTTGGGTGTTTCTGATAGATTTTTTTTGCGATTTGATATACACATGCATCCTTGATGGGTGCAGCAAGAAAGCTGTGCCTCTCCAGAGAAGTTTGCACACGTATCAGACCAATAAGCGAGAAATGTGTAAAAAATGTTGGTGCGTCGGACGACGTTGGTGCATTTCGGTGAAGGTAGGGAAACGGGGGTGGGTGTTGGTGGTTTGGGAAGGGGGAGGGTGTTAGTGGTGGGGGAAGTAGGTGGGTGTTGGTGGTGGGGGAAGGGGAGGTTGTTAGTGGTGGGGGAAGGGGGTGGGTGTTAGTGGTGGGGGAAGTGGGTGGATGTTGGTGGTGGAGGAAGTGGTGGGTGTTGGTGGTGGGCGAAGGGGGTGGGTGTTGGTGGTGGGGGAGGTGGGTGGGTGTTGGTGGTGGGGGAAGGGGGTGGGTGTTGGTGGTGGACGAAGTGGGTGGATGTTGGTGGTGGGGAAAGTGGGTGGATGTTGGTGGTTGGGGAAGGGGGAGGGTGTTAGTGGTGGGGGAAGTAGGTGGGTGTTGGTGGTGGGGGAAGGGGATGGTTGTTAGTGGTGGGGGAAAGGGGTTGGTGTTAGTGGTGGGGGAGGTGGGTGGATGTTGGTGGTGGAGGAAGTGGGTGGGTGTTGGTGGTGGGGGAAGGGGGTGGGTGTTGGTGGTGGGGGAAGTGGGTGGGTGTTGGTGGTGGGGAAAGGGGGGGGTGTTGGTGGTGGGGGAAGGGGATGGATGTTGGAGATGGGGGAAGGGGATGGGTGTTGAAAGTGGAGATGTGGGTGGGAACGGGGGTGGATGTTAGGGGATGTGGGTGTTGGAAGGGGATGGGTGTTGGAAGCGGGGATGTGGGTGGGAACAGGGGTGGATGTTGTGGGATGTGGGTGGGTGTTGGGGATGAAGTAGAGTGAATAATAGCAGATTATTGAAGGACTCCAGCATCCCCCCCTCTCTCTCTTTCTCGGTGAACTCGTGTGACGTTATCAATAATATTAGCGGGCCTGTTGGAGGGATGAAATTTTTTTACCGCGCTTTTTACAAAAGTCGTGTTTTTACGGAAATAAGGCGTGGAAATAAATTATTTTTTGTGGATTAGGTGTTTTGAATGAACATTCAACATATTTATGCAAAAAAAAATGGGTCTGGACAATTACTTTAAGGCGGTTCATGGTGGCCACCTTGTACCGCGACCACAGCGAGTTGCAGTATATAGAGTAGCAGTGACTCCTGAATAACTCCATCTTCACTTCTCTGCTACAGTAGGAGAATTTCCTCTGTAGAGTTATGAGAGTAAAATGGCACATGTGGGTAATATGGAACACCCCTGTTTTCTGTGTTTTTAGCTGCTGCCAGCTATTGGCAAGGATATGTACTGGCTCCTCGGTTCTTCAGTCAGAAGAGTTAATCTTCAGAAGAGTTCAGTTCAGAAGAGAAGAGTTCATTCGACAGCTAAATTAAGTGCATCATTGATAGAAAAAAAAAGTTTATATAACCGAGGTTAGACATTTTCACCGTTATACAGCTTTAAACTACAAATATTTCCCAAAGTGGGAATAATAAACAGTAGCATACTAAAATCATAAACATGGTAGTCAGAAATCGAAATCTGTTCCAATAAAATACATCAAATAATTGAAAGAAAAGTGTAGTGGGACAGCCCGCCCCATCACCACTTATCAACAACATCAAAAACAACATCAAAAACAACATCAAAAACAACATCACAACCACTGCCACTCAATAACATGAACAACGTCAACACACAGGCGAGCAGATAAAAGAAGAACGAAAGGAATCTAATGTGAAAACACACACACACACACACACACACACACACACACACACACACACACACACACACGTCAGAGAGAAAGAAATAAGAAGAGGAGACCGAAAACGAGAAAAATGGGAGGAGAGGCTCATGGATAAACTAAAATAAAATATTTTATCTAAAGGGAATCAGAAAAAAAACGCGTAAAAAGTAAAAATACAGGAATGGAGATTGAAAGGAATATAAGAAGAAAAAAATACAGAATGGAAAACAAACGAAGGGAGAGAAAATACAATAAATGAGACCAAGGACACAAGACAAAGAGGGAAGAAGAAACACAAAAGATATAAGGAAACTGAACGAAAAAAGCAGGAAAGAAGTTTTATGATACATATAATAACAATAACAATAATAATGATGATAATAATGACAATAATGATAACACTAATAATGATAACGAAGGATGCAGCGTGCGGAAAAACTCGAATGAAAAAGATAATGACAGAGAACAAGAAAATCACCCCAGGCAAAATTATACACACAAAAATAGAGAAAAATCGAGTAAAAAAAACCGGTTAATGAAATAGAAAAAAAAATAGCAAGAAGAAACATAGTCTTAAGATGGCAAAACAGTAACCCAAAAATATTTAAAAACAATGACAAAAACAATAGCACCAAACAAACACAAACGAACAAGATCAGTCAGAACAAAAATTTAAAATGATACCCAAAGAAAACAGAGAATGGGAGGAAAGGAAAGAGAGTTGCAGTCCTTCTCGTTCACTCCAGTTCTTATCCCATTTTCACGGCAGGAGGGTAACAACCGGACGGGCGTGACCAGACACCTGTTGAACGTCCTCCCCCTCCTACTGCAGTTGGTGGTGAAGGTGGTGGTGATGTCATGAATTTCAGAACATCTTTCTCGTCTACCATTCTTTCTTTTTTCTTTTCTCTCTCTTTCTCCTTCTCTCTCTCTCTTTCTTTCTTTCTTTATTATTTATTTTTTCTTTCTTTCTTTCTTTCTTTCTCTCTCTCTCGATGGAGGAGGCGGCGAAGATAGATGATAAGGAAGGGAAAGGAGCATAATTTTGGGAGATAGGTAGCCTCACCAGGATGTAAGGAGGTAATTTCCCTCCTCACCACTGTTGGGAAAATCCTGGAGTCCCTCATCACCGCCAAAATCAACACCTTCTTGGACGCCCACCATTTCCTCAACTCCAAGCAATTTGGTTTCAGGCAAGGAAGGTCAGCTGCAGACCTGCTCCTCCTTCAGTCTGCTTCCTGGAACCACTCGCTGGATAGAGGAATGGACACCTTTGTCGTGGCTTTGGACATTGCCGGAGCCTTTGACAGGGTGTGGCACCGAGGTCTCGCTGACAAGCTGAGGAGCCTGGGAGTGCGCGGCGCCCTGCTGCAGCTCATCCAGGACTACCTCCAAGACAGGACCTTACGGGTGGTGATCAACGGCCACACTTCCAACCAGCAACCCATCCACGCCAGTGTCCCGCAGGGCACGTACTCGGGCCTCTTTTGTGGAATGTCTACTTCAATGACATTCTCCAGCTCATTCCTGAGGCCCAGGCCTACGCTGACAACTGCACCCTTGCCTTCCCCTGCGACAGACGTGACTGGCAGGACACGGTGTGCCGCATCGACCTGGCATTGGACAACATCGTCACCTGGAGTAGTCGCTGGCAGGTCAGCCTGGCCCTTGACAAAACCCAGGTTCTGCTTATCTCCCGCAGGCAAGACATCGCCAACCTGCCTGCACCGGATATACAGCTTGAGGGCAGATCACTCCCGCTTCAGAGATCCATCGCCATCCTTGGGGTGGAGTTTGACGCGGGACTGACCTTCACCAGTCATGCCAGGAGAGTTGCTGAAAACTCGGCGGCCTGGAGACTCAGCTGTGTCTGGCGCATCTCCCACCTTTTGGATGCCAAGAGGGTTGAGGTCCTGTACAAGGCTCACGTACGTCCCCTAATGGAATACTCCCTCTAGTATGGTCTTCCTGCCCGTCCTCTTACCTGGCCACACTAGACCGCGTACAGAGAAGAGCCCAGCGACTGGTTAACGACAAACGTCCCCACCACGCGCCTGACTCCTTCCAACCCCTCCAGGAGCGCAGGGATGTGTCAGGTTTATGTGTCATGCACAAGGCACTAAATCTCCACACGCCCCACCTGGCAGCCATCAAGCTCCCCAGACACCCCCCCCCCCCACTCCACCCGTGTCGCCCCACACAGACAGGAGCAAGTGACTGTGCCCTTCTCCAGGACAGAGCACCACCTACGTTCCTTCTTACCCCGCTACGGCCGTCTGTGGAAACAGTTAGTTCACCAAACCGACCTCCACCACCACGCCTCGCTACAAGACTTAAGCGGGGGGTAAACAGTTGGTTGATGGCCTAGATTATTATTAAATACAAAATGTCTGTTTTATATTAAATGTAGCTATAGATAGCTCTAGTGTAAAACCTAGAGCTTTAGCTCTAATAACGCCAAATATATTTAGTGTCAATAAAAAAATTAAAATATATATATATACCTGAGAGAAGAGAGAGAGAGAGAGAGAGAGAGAGAGAGAGAGAGAGAGAGAGAGAGAGAGAGAGAGAGAGAGAGAGAGAGAGAGAGAGAGAGAGAGAGAGAGAGAGAGAGAGAGAGAGAGAGAGAGAGAGAGAGAGAGAGACATATATATTATATATATATATATATATATATAGGAGAGAGAGAGAGAAGAGAGAGAGAGAGAGAGAGGAGAGAGAGAGAGAGAGAGAGAGAGAGAGAGAGAGAGAGAGAGAGAGAGAGAGAGAGAGAGAGAGAGAGAGAAAGAGAGAAAGAGAGAGAGAGAGAGAGAGAGAGAGCCACAACCAGACAGGAGCAAGTGACTGTGGCCTTCTCCAGGACAGAGCACCACCTGCGTTCCTTCTTACCCCGCTACGGCCGTCTGTGGAACCAGTTAGTTCACCAAACCGACCTCCACCACCACGCCTCGCTACAAGACTTTAAGCGGGGGGTGAACAGCTGGTTGATGGCTTAAATTATATTATTAAATATAAAATGTCTGTTTTATATTATATGTAGCTATAGATAGCTCTAGTGTAAAACCTAGAGCTTTAGCTCTAATAACACCAAATGTACTAAACGTTTAAATAAAAAAAAGAAAACAAAAGAGCGAGAGAAAAAAAAAAGAGAGAGAGAGAGAGAGAGAGAGAGAGAGAGAGAGAGAGAGAGAGAGAGAGAGAGAGAGAGAGAGAGAGAGAGAGAGAGAGAGAGAGAGAGTGACACGAACAAAAAATCAAAACTATGAATTATTTTATATCAAATGATTTTTTCATGAAATACTTCCCTTACTTCTTCTGTTCACAATTTTGCTGACGTCAAAAAAAAACATTTAAAAAAAGAAAAAAAAAAGAAAAAAAAGAACGATCAAAAGCATGACCTAAGGACCCACAAGGAAAATAAGAGAGGAAAACATTGAAAAGAGAGAGAAAAATAAAGAAGGGAACAACAGTATATAATCCTAATAGAGCTTAAAATTATCTTTACATAACAAGAGATTCTCGACTGAAGGTAAAAGAATG
This sequence comes from Chionoecetes opilio, assembly GCA_016584305.1. Lineage (NCBI taxonomy): Eukaryota > Metazoa > Arthropoda > Malacostraca > Decapoda > Majidae > Chionoecetes > Chionoecetes opilio. The sequence goes on along the minus strand of JACEEZ010021367.1, from coordinate 418,476 downwards.
CAGGATGCAGCTCTTGCCATGAAGGTGTTCACAGGTAAAAAAAAAAATGCTGAATCACTCTTCCTCCCCCTCCCTAAAAACTCTTTCCACCATCACCACCATTACAGCCCCCACCCTTCCACCACCCCTCTCCATGCCTCCACTCACGCCCACACCCACATCACCACACCAAAATTCTCACGAACGTAAGTACATAAGCTTACACAGACATAAGAAAAAAGATGTAGTAATGGAACCTCTTTTTTCTCTCCCTGCGTCTCCTCTTGCTCTTGCTCTTTTCTTCATTTTCTTCCTTCCTCTTCGTTTAATTTTTCCTCTTCTAGTTCTCCTCCTGTTGCTTCTGCCTCTCAACAACGGAAAACATAGCGCGTAGGTTTAATTACAAATGAGTATGTAGGAAGGAGACAGAAGGGCAGGAAGAGAAGAAAGAAGAGAGCGTAAGGGAGGAGAGGAGGTAAGCAGTTCATCATTCTTCAAGGTGTCACGGGACGGGTGGTGTGAAGAAGGAAGAAGAGGAAGAACAAGAAGACGACGAAGGAAAAGAAGAAGACAAAAGAAGCAAATTAAAAAGAAGAAAATTAAGAAGAAAAAGAAGGAAAAAAATCAAAAGGAAAAGAAAGATAAAAAAGAAGGAAGAGGGAGGAGTAGAAAAAGAAATATATGATGATTACGATGATGATAATGGTGAAAAAAAGATGTGGATGACAAAGATCATTAAGATAGACTAATATAAGAACAATAATACAAATTAAAACAAAAATCGATGATAAAGCAGAAGAGTCTTACCCATTGAGAGAGAGAGAGAATGAGAAAGAGAGAGATACAAAAAAAATCACAAAATCTTGCATGATCGTGTTAAATAACGTGGGTGTGGCAGGTAGCAAGAGAGAAGGGAGGAGGAGGAAGAGGAGAACAGTGGAGGGAAGGGAAGGAGGGAGGCAACCGCAGACTGCCGGAGGAGTTTCTTCCTCCCTCCCCTTCACGATAGAAATTACCTCCACCTGTTGCCTGGGGCCTCTTGTACTTCCTCCAGCTCCTCCTATTCCACCTCCTCTTCCTCCTATAACCATTCCCTTTTTCTCCCCTTTAATCTTCCTTACCCACAACCCTCGAAGTCCCTCATGCCAAACCCTCACTACCTCTTTCATGCTCATTTCGTTCTTCTCATGGTTTGTGTGTAGGGGCTGAAGGGGCGGCACGGGAGGGAGGAGAACATTAGGGAGGGAGGAGATGAAGGGGGAAGGACGGCAGGGAGAGGGAAGAGGGGAAGGAGAGGAAGACAAGTGAGAGGTCGTGAGGGCAGACACACACACACACACACACACACACACACACACACACACACACACACACACACACACACACACACACACACACACACACACACACACACATACACACTGATATTCTTCTTTTCATTACTTTCTGACAATTATCATCAATTCTTTGCATTTCCAAAGAACATTCTTTCTGTCACACTTTTCGTAATGCATCCAACAGTAGAGATTTGAAAAAAATATTCAGGAAAACTTATCAGAACTATCCCAGTTAGACAGACAGACAAACAGACAGACAGACAGTGAAAGAGAGAGAGAGAGAGAGAGAGAGAGAGAGAGAGAGAGAGAGAGAGAGAGAGAGAGAGAGAGAGAGAGAGAGAGAGAGAGAGAGAGAGAGAGAGAGAGAGAGAGAGAGAGAGAGAGAGAGAGAGAGAGAGAGAGAGAGAGAGAGAGAGTATAACAAGCATCAAAGAAACCTGTATCTATACTATATAGGTATACATTAAAACCTGTAATTCAGTGACTGAGAAATGACTGGGAATTAAACATATGTCATGAATCCCATGCTTTGATGAACCACTCGGCAGGTGCTTCAAATTTAACTTTCCAATTACTGTGCTTTAATTAGCGTCAACTACACGCATCCACTTATCCATCTAATTATCCACCCACACACCAACTACAACTGTACATACCCACCCACACATTCACACTCACACTGTTTTTCTCGTGACATGGGCAAATGGCAAACACACACACACACACACACACACACACACATACAGGTAGACACATAAAGCCATATAATGTTAAGGTAAACGGCAATGATGACAAAATAACAAATAATAACCGTCCCTCCTTACTTCCTGGATTTTAGGGTTTACGTACGTAGCTACATATATACTGTGTGTGTGTGTGTGTGTGTGTGTGTGTGTGTGTGTGTGTGTGTGTGTGTGTGTGTGTGTGTGTGTGTGTGTGTGTGTGTGTGTGTGTGTGTGGTTGTGTGTATGAGTGTGTGTGTGTCTGTGTGTGTGTGTGTGTGTGTGTGTCTGGTTGTGTGTGTGAGTGTGTGTGTGTCTGTGTGTCTGTGTATATGTATGTATCTGTCTGCATGTATGTGTGTATGTGTCTGGGTGTGTGTGATTGCCTGAAGGTCAGTGAATGTCTGATGTTTAGAGTTTAAGTGTTTTCTTTGTTTTTGCCTTTGTTGTTGTCCTCACAAAATTATTATCTTTATTATTTTATATATTTTTCATTAATATCATCAATATTATTACTATCATTGTTAACATTAACATTACTATTTGATCTTTGTTGAATATTTGCTCGTTCTTTTTTTAGTTCGATCTTTTTATGTTGATGTTTCGTCTGTTTGTTTATCAATAATTAGATTTTTTTCCTCATATGTAATTTATATGTTTGTTTAGTGCAACTTCTATTGGCTACCTCGATACAACATTACTTTCCTGTATACGTGTGTGTGTGTATGTGTGTGTGAACTTACAGACGCAACTCTTAAACACCATCTTGGAGTTTTATGGCCTATTAAAAAAGAGTTACGATTCAACTTCTTTCTTTTTGAAGTAATGGCGTGAGACAGGTAAAGATGTGGAGGTGAAGCTAACTTTTCGGGGTGATATTTTTTCAAGGAATAAACAACTTTTCTTTCTTCTTGGCTTATAATTATAAGGAAAAGAAGAAGTGCAAAGAGAGAGAGAGAGAGAGAGAGAGAGAGAGAGAGAGAGAAGAGAGAGGAGAGAGAGAGAGAGAGAGAGAGAGAGAGAGAGAGAGAGAGAGAGAGAGAGAGAGAGAGAGAGAGAGAGAGAGAGAGAGAGAGAGAGAGAGAGAGAGAGAGAGAGAGAGAGAGAGAGAGAGAGAGAGAGAGAGAGAGAGAGAGAGAGAGAGAGAGAGAGAAAAGAGGAGAGAGAGAGAGAGAGAGAGAGAGAGAGAGAGAGAGAGAGAGAGAGAGAGAAAAGAGAGAGAAGAGAGAGAGAGAGAGAGAGAGAGAGAGAGAGAAGAAGAGGGGAGAGAGAGAGAGAGAGAGAGAGAGAGAGAGAGAGAGGCAGAAAAATACACCTCCAGGAGTCAGTCAACATTCTAGGGGTGGAGTTCGACTCTGGCCTCACATACACCAGCCACGTCAGGAAGGTCGCCAAGGATGCTGCCTGGAAACTGAGCTGCATCCGATGCGTCGCGCAC
>JACEEZ010021367.1:407500-410000 GCA_016584305.1 Chionoecetes opilio | reverse complement strand
CAAGCAATATCATGACTATCATTGATGCCCGTCAACTGTCACCTCACCGCCTCGTCCTTCCTAGTGCCTGTCTGTTCCTGTTTTCTGTGTGTTTCTTGGTTTGGGGACCAGTTTTTGCTCGGTGTATCCACCTGTCCCTGTCTTCCTAAGCCTGCCTTACTGAGCCTCTTTCTGCATTCACAATGGATGTTCTTGTCTCGCAGCCTGTACGCTAAGCTCTCAGGCACGGGACAATGGGTGATAAAATGCAGGGAGACCTGTTCATAAGCTGCGCGGCCTATCAGGATATGCCCGCTGTATCCTTCTTTACGTGATGCAAGGATGAGGAAAATATGGTCTTGCGAGGGAAGGAAAAGGAGGGTGTGGGATGGCACCTCTCAAAAAAAAAAAAATAATAATAAAAACTAACAGGAAAATAATAGGAAAAATAAGAAAACGTATTCTAAACTGAACAGGAATATACAAATAAAGCACGTAAACGCTCTATAGTCTTTCCAATGTATCAAGTCACTTACGTCGCTTTAATTTCTACCCATTACCATAAAATATATATAAAATATATTATATATATATATATAATATATAATATACCATAAAATATATATATATAAAATATTAAATATTATATTTTAAATATATATATTATATATATATATATATATATTTTATATAAATTATATATATATTATATATATATATAAAATAACACACACACATTCCTACTCTCCCCCTATGGAGAGCGAGCGATACCTCCTCAAAAGGGGGGGAGAACAAAACTACCACTCTACTAATTGAGAAGGTGGTTGGTGAATAATTTCCACAAGTGACTTGATATAATGGAAAGATTATAGTACCTCTCCTCTTTATCCATGCACCCCTGCCTACCTTCCCTCCCATCTCCTTGCATTGAGTAGAAAACATAGTCACACTCGCAATGGACTTATCCTCGGAGCACGTTAAACCTCACAAGCAGTATGTAGACGAGCCCGACCTCCAGACAACCACAAGCATAATGTAGCAAGAATATTATTACCTGCACCAATACCACCACAACCACTATCATTACTACCAATATTGCTACCGCTACCACTACTACTACTACTACTACTACTGCTACTACTACTACTACTATTAACAACCACCTGCACAAATACCACCACAACCACTATCATTACTACCACTATTGAGACTACTACTTCAACTACTACTACTACTACTACCACTGACCCTGATTTTTTCTGTAAAACCGTAAAAACACATGAAAATAAACTATCATTTACGTAACATTTTTTATAAAAGTAATACTTCTATAATTCGTATCAATAAAGCGAATAATGTTCCTCCTTTTTACCTTCATTTTCTCTCGTTCTTTACGTGTCACGATTCCCGTTTTCTTTGATTCCTCCGTTTTCTACGAATGGTACGAACGCAACAAAGATCACAAAGGTATAGTTTTCCTCTACTCATCGTATTTGAGGGTCCTTGGGGAAGAAAAGCACCGTTAGGCCTTGGTATACCTTTGTTAAAGTGGTTAATCTCTCTCTCTCTCTCTCTCTCTCTCTCTCCTCTCTCTCTCTCTCCTCTCTCTCTCTCTCTCTCTCTCTCTCTCTCTCTCTCTCTCTCTCTCTCTCTTTCAAAACTGGAATGCTGGAAGGAAAAAACAGAAAAAAAATGCAAGACTGCACAAACAATAAACGAAGATGCAAAGGAAACTTACACAGGAATATATAAAAAAAGGAAGGAAAATGTCGTGGCCATAAAGCAACCAGCCTTTGAGAAAAAAAGCCATCCTCCCCCTTTGTCATCCCTCTCCCCTTTACCCCACCAGCCCATAAACAGAGGAGGCTCACCCCATCGTATATAATCTCTCCCAACTACTCCCTCCTTCATTCCCCCGAACCTCTCTTCATTACCTTTGGATAAGTAACTCAACATATCTTATTGACTTACAAGAGATTTAGGCAGTCAAGAAACCTGTAGCATAATGGAGGTAGGAAGGCAGAAGGACAAGCAGAGGAACATGGAAGGGAGGACAGGGAGGATAACAGAAGGAGGGAGGTCAGGCCGCAATGTCTTAGGGTTCATGTCCTAGAGGTCACCGTCCGAGGTCGTGGTTTGAGTTCCGGGGTCACGACTTAAATTCCCGGGATAGAAAAAAGGAAGGAAGGTGAGGAGGGGGAAGGTGTGAAGAGGCGAAAGGTCATGATCTAGAGGGTGACAGTGGAGGGGAGGGTGTTGGGGGGTGTGCGTGCCGTGGAAGGGTAAATTAGGGAGATAAAAGATAAGGCTACGACCCTGAGAGCTACATATATCTCACCATATTCGAATCCGTACCCGGGGCTGAACTCAACTTGAAGGCGAACGAACGAAGGACCACATATTATCGTCAAAATAATCACGTTAATGCAAGAAAAAGAGAAAAACCCCACCTAACTCACTTCATTACCTCCATTACATGACATTGTTTCCTTCTTCCTCAATTCTTTATGCCCTCTTCTCC
>JACEEZ010021367.1:395000-402500 GCA_016584305.1 Chionoecetes opilio | reverse complement strand
TCAGTTCCTTACGTCGTAGATATCGTGAGCCTCTTTTATTGTTCCTTCTTCAATCACCCTTTTCTCATACTGCGCCTCCTTCTCTAGTCCTCAGTTTTCTTTGTTCCAATATGTACGCTCCTCATTTTTTCTACCCTAATGAGTTTGACCCTGATGCTTCAGGTATTCCTTTTTAAGTTAAAAGGGTAAGTATATTCTTCCTATGTATATTTTGTATGACCTCTGTCTGGCACATTGCAATACTTTTTATGTATTTTAATCAATCATTTATTTAGAGATTGAAAATACCCCTGTACAATCAAGGCGTAGATTTAAAAAGGAAATAGGGAGAAACTGGTTCACAAATAGGGTGGTAAATGATTGGCATGGACTCAGTAAACAGGTAGTTAGTGCGGGCGGAGTCATTAGGGAGCTTTAAAAGGAGGTTGGATAAATTCATGGATGGGGATGAAAGGTGGATGTAGGTAGTGTTAAGTAACAGGAACTACCTCGTGTAGGTCTCCCGGCCTCTTGTAGCTTCCTAATTTTTGTATGTTTCTTATGTTCTTAAAAGCTTGGACTTAAGATAAACTCTGCGGGTTTTCCTCAATAGATCTCAGCGCTGAAAAGTCTACGGGAGTTTATCTCCATGATTGAGGACTTTCTTGCATTTAAGTGTGTATCTGATACGAATGTTGATAAATTATGGGATGATGATATTGAAAGAAATAGGTATGGTCGATGATTAATAAATTTCAAATGAAAATGTATGAAGGAAGACCGTCATTTCAGAACACTTTGAATTAGGAAGAAAGGTGAGGTCAATACTCTTCAATTATATATCTGAACTCTTTTCTATATTATGGGTGTTCAAGGTATCACTAAAACACTTTCATAATGTTTGAGTTGTTTTTTGCACCAGCTCCATTTTCTTTTTGCCATTCCAGTTATTTAAAGGGAAGAACCATGTTTGTGAGCTGCAATGATGACCAAAATGATGAGTCGCCATGATGAGCCACAACGATGAGGGAGCCACTGATGAGGATTACACTGATATGAAAGTCATAATAATCATCTGCAGTGATGATGATCTTATTGATGAGGCACAATGATCAAAGCCACACTAATTAAGCCACACAAATGAGGCCACACTGATGAGATTCAGCCATATGAGTCGCACACTCTATCGCTGCAATGCCTTAGGAATAATAAGAGGCAATAACCTGTTCCCTCTACGCTTCGTGGATTTTCCTAGTTATTTAGGAGCGAGTCAACACCTTTAGGTGCACAAGCAATGTATGTCGTATGTGTATGTGGAGGGGTTAAGAACGACGTGTGTGTGTGTGTGTGGTGTGTGTGTGTGTGTGTGTGTGTGTGTGTGTGTGTGTGTGTGTGTGTGTGTTTTAAATTAAGCATTAGCAAAGTTGTTGTCCTTTTTTTTTTTTTTTTTTCCCAAAGTACATCCTCCCCCCCCTCCCCCCCACAAATGGCAGGACGCACAAGCAAGGTGGCGGTGAAGGAGACGCAGAAGGTCACTCGAGGCACCTCAAATATCTCCCTCCCCCCACCCTCCCTTCCATCCCTAACTCCCCCTTCTCCTCTTTACCCCGCCTTAGACACCTCTTTTTTTCCCTCCCCGCCTCGGAATATTTTTCCCCCTTCTTCCTCGCACTCAGACTCAAGTAGGAAACCTCAACGGAGCAGAAAAGAGTGATCCTCCGTCCCTTCCAACCTCCTTCTCACTCCAATACCTTCATCCGCCCTCTGTACGACCTCCAACCACCTTTTCTACGCCCTCGCTTCACCACGCCTACACGTGCAATCCCTCTCCTGTCACCATTAAACCATGTGCATGCCCTAATCCATCCAGCTTACACGCTCTCGTGGATCCCATGTATAAATGCTACTCTTATACATCTCTCCTCCTCCTTCTCCTCCCCCGCTCGTCCTTCTCCGGTATACCCTTATCACCATATCTCCTACGTTTCCATCACTATAGCCTTTTCCATGTATACTACTACTACTACTACTACTACTACTACTACTACTACTACTATACTAACTAACTCTACTACTTTTAAATAAAACTACAACTTTTCTGTTTACTTTTACTATCTACTCCCTATACTGTTAACTATACTACTACTACTACTACTACTACTACTACTACAACTACTACTACTACTACCACCACAACTACTAATGCCACCACTTAAACTTCCACGTCATCCCCACCAGCGTTCAATGCAGCGCCGCCTCCACAACATCTCCACTCCCTCCTCGCTGCATGGTTCATCTTCGCGGGGAAGAGAGAGGTATGTTTGGTTTCGCGGCGAGAAGTCAGAACTTTAACGTACCCAATGTCTATCCTTTCCGAAAAAAATAAGTTAAGAAAATATAAAAATAGAGAAAGAAAACGACAGAGGAGATGGAACACACGTCATTGGCCACGCAAGAAGACTGACTGCCTGCTGCTGCCATCTATCGGCGGGTCCTATGAGTTTGCATATGGCTGACTTTCGCAATGACAGAAATTCCTTCCCGATTAGCCACACCCCAACGAAACCCTTACTGTCTACCACCGATCTGTCTTTCAACGCACTCGTCCCCGACATCCTGTTTGGAGAGAACGATGTGCAAATACCAACGCAGTACGACAGGAGGAAAAGCATGAGGAACAGGAGGCGATGGCGGCGATTGAGAAGAGGAGGTAGCGGCACCATTGCATGAAGGGAGACGTGTGGCAACATGGCTCTTGTGAGTCTGTGTCTGTGTGCCACTGGAGCGGTGAGTTGAAAGTGAAGCTGGAAAGGCGCACGACGGTCTTATGTCTTTACTCTTGCGTTTCCCCAGCCGGCATAGGACAGGGAGATTTGAAGGCCGGCAGGTTTATATGCGGGGAGGATGAGGGTGAGGGGGGAGGGTTTTGGGGTGGCATGTGGTGAGGAAAGAGACATAGGGGCAGTACAGGTGATGGAGGGGGGGGAGACATACATAGGTTGTTAGACAGGATGGTGATAATGGGAGTGGAGGGGAAGTGGGGTAGATAATGCAGCTATTGGTGAGGGTTACTGAAGATGAAGGTAAGGACGAGGTGAAGGAGGAAGATGAGGTAATGGAAGTGGTGGGTGGAGGTGGTGATGGTGGAGACAAAAGTTGAATAAGTAGTAGTGGCGGAGGTATATAATGATTGAGGAGGGAGAAGAAGAAACGAGGTGGAGGTGGGGAGATCATTGTGGGGGTAATGGTGATAGTGGAAAGGGCAGCAGCTAAAGGAGGTGGTAGTGGGGAGGATAGTGGAGATTAGGACGGTGGTGGAGGCAGTGGTGGGTGGGGGGAAGATGGGGGTAATGAAGGTGCTTGTTCCTTCTTGCGCAACAGCTATCCTCATGTGAACCCCCGTTCCGGGGGGCACACCAACACACACACACACACACACACACACACACACACACACACACACACACACATATATATAATGGGAATATTTCAGTACACACATAATTTACGGGGTGTTAAATCATGAGCTGACACGGTGATTGGCGTTGTATGACCTAACATGTTGCGGCGCCACGAACACCCAGCCTAGGTGATCCAGAGGGAGGACGAAACTGTACCTTGATGATACCTAAGAGAACACCTGATAAATATTGATTATCTTCTTTGCCAATTTGCCTTAGTTTCGTACACTACACCAACGCAATTATAAACTCTATCTCTCTCCCCTTTTCTCTCCCCCTCTCTCTCTCTCTCTCCTCTTCTCTCTTCTTCTCTCTTTCTCTCCTCTCTCTCTCTCTCTCTCTCCAGCCAGAACCTATATTTAACTCCTATCCCTTTTCTCCACTCACACCCCGCCTCCCCCTCACCCCGAGTCATGTACTATACCTACGAACCGGTCCTGTTGCGTCCCTCGCTCCGCTGACCACGGTGACCTAACCTTCCCTTCCTAGTGGGCAAGATACCGTTGTCTCTAACTTGACAATCAGGTGAGTGAGTCCTTGGAGGAAGTCAAGTGTGAGGAGGAAGAACGAAGGACGGAGAGAGAGAGAGAGGAGAGAGAGAGAAAAACGAGAGAGGAGAGAGAGAGAGAGGGAGAGAGAGAGAGAGAGGAGAGAGAGGGGGAGAAGAGGAGAGAGAGAGAAAGGGAAAAGAGAAGGGAGAGAGAGGGGGGAAATTTAGAGAGAGAGAGAGGGGGGGGGGGGGGAAAGGAAAAGTTGGGTCACTTTCCCCTGTTTGGACAGAGCGATTTTTTTGGGGGCTGGTCTGTGATTGGCCGCCGCATCGTGGGAGTCTGTCGGTGGTGTCGTAGCCGTGGCGGACGCATTAGGGCAGGACGGGTGCTGTGGCGACTGGCGATGAGCAGCACAGACCAAAACCCACGAAGCCAACTTACTCTTTCTTTCATTTTATTTGTTATTCTATCGATGATCCACGAGTCTTCATTATGTTCTGTAACATGATCTCTATCTGTCTGTATTACTTGATTATCCCCATGTTTGGGGGTGTAATTTGTGGTGTGGGGGTGTGTGGTTGTGTGTGTGTTTGTGTGTGGTGGGGTGTGTGGTGTGGTGTGTGTGTTGCGTTTGGGTGTGTGGGTGTGTGTGTGTGTGGGGGTTTTGGGGTGTGTGGTTTTGGGGTGTGTTGTTTTTTTTTTGCCACCCCTCCACTTTAACTATCCATACAAAATTTATTTTTAATTATTCCCAACCTGTTTAGCGCGTAAACTTTTCTGGCAACAATGGTTTGGCTGTGGATGACAAGTTGGCAACACTGCTTGACGCGCGCACACACACACACACAAACACGCATACACATACACACACACACACACACACACACACACACACACACATACACACACGCACACACACACACACATACATACGATAATGATGGCAGTAAGTATGCGCCACCCCTCTGGTTAGCAACGCCGCCTGCAGTGCCTTCATATAGCTGGCAACGGAGCAGGTATGCACTCCGATCGACGCTGACATTTAGTAGCTAACTGTGGTGTGGTAATAATGCATCCTCCTCCTCCTGCTCGTTGGAGTTGGCACCAGTGCAGATGAGAGGTTGCCACCACTCAAGGTAAGCAGGAACATGAGGGGTGTTGACATCTACGTCGCCGGAGACGGCAAGTGAGCACCAATACTGATTCACAAATTATATGTTGGCTGCGGTGGTGGTGGTGGTGCAAGTGGAGGTGGAAGAGGATGGGGATCAGAAAATGAGCTCACGATGTAAAAATAAAACCACGAACAAATAATCAAGATTATAATGATGGCAAAGAACCTTGTAGCTGGTGGTGAATTGGAGGGCGAGCAGAGAAGGGCGAATGTGGGTGAGAACGAGGTGGTGCCGGCGAGAGGCGACGAGGGGGCGGACGGATCACCTGCCTGAAGTATGAAGGAAGTCGTCTGCATGCACGAGTGACAAAGACCTTGAAGACAACTATTGCCCTCACCACACCTGTTGCATTGCCTCATCGCCTCATGCTGCGTGTTCTTCATTTAAACAGAGATGAGGAGCAAGAAATCCAAGAGGAAACTATACAGAGAGGGAAGTGAAGTGTGACAAAAAGAATATGTATGTATACAAATATATAAAATATTTCGTAGAACAGATAAAGGAAGAAAGGGAGATGAAGCAGTGGGAGGAAAGAGAAAAAGCGAGGGGAAGGTGAGTGGAGGGAGGAAGCCAAACCTCTCGTGGCATTAGTATTCACAACCGACTGTGACCCAAACGTCCCACAATCTTCCATCTGGACTCTTTGCTATTTAGATGATACGCACTATACGCATAAACAAACACACACACACACACATACATACAAAGAGAGAGAGAGAAAAGAGAGAGAGGAGAAGGAGGAGAGAAGAGAAGAGAGAGGAGAGAGAGAAGGGGAAGAGAGAAAGAGAGAGAGAGAGAGAGAGAGGAGAAGAGGAGAGAGAGAGCGAGAGAGAGAGAGAGAGAGAGAGAAGAAGAGAGAAGAGAGAGGGGAAAGGGGGGAGAGAGAGAGAGAGAGAAAAAGAGAGGGAGAGAGAGAGAGAGAAGAGAGAAGAGATGAAGGAAGAGAGAGAGAGGAGAGGAGAGAGAGAGAGAGAGAGAGAGAGGAGAGAGAGAGAGGAGGAAACGAGAGAGATAGAGAGGGGGAGAGGAGAGAGAGAGAGAAGAGAGGAGAGAGAAGAGAGAGAGAGAAGAGAGAGAGAGAGAGAGAGAGAGAGGAGGAGGAAGAGGAGAGAGGAGAGAGAGGAAGAGAAGGGGGGGAGAGGAGAGAGAGAGAAGAGAGGAGAGAGAGGAGAGAAAAGAGAAAAGAAAAAAATTTTCCCAAAACTTCCCAAACATTAGTCGAATATTGCCAATACCTTCGAGCAACCCACTCCGGTAGTGATCGAAAGACAAGACACGCTAATGGGGAAGTGCTTGTCAACGCCGCGTCAGGCAACACAACTCAGCAGAAAACATGCACAATAAGGAAGGAGTCAATAGGGAAGTGAATTATTCATACACCTTTACCAAGAGCCGCAGAATCAATGCCCTTCGTGTAGATTGATGAAGGTGATGGTGACCTAAGGATGCATGTCTCTTTCCTCTCCTACACTTGTTTTCCTACTTTTTTCTTATTCTCTTATATCCTTCCCTCTTGCTCTGCACTCTTCTTTTCACTCATTTCCTGTTTCTCAGCTTGATGACTTTCCTTCCTTCCCTCCCTTCCAAGTGTTCCTTTATTACTGATATTATTTTAAGCCACTGACATTTCCGCAAGCAGACAATTGTGTAAATAGGTAAAGATAAGGTGGAGTATTAAGAGGAGGAGGAAGGAGAGTGGAGGAAACTTGTTCCTAGGGAGGAGTGCCTCCCTTACACCCCCACCTCCTCCTCTTCGGTCGAGGACGGTACAAGGTGAAAGGTTTTGCTTCCCCTTCCTACCCTCCCTTATCTTCCCGCCCTTCCACTCCCCTCTCCTCCCCTCACGCCTCGCTCTCTTCGCCCACCCACAGCATCCCACAGCCACCGGAAGTCACACCCACTCAACCCACCCTCCTCCCTCGACATTTGCTTCTCCCTCTCAGCACACCCTCCTCCTCGCACCTTGCACCTCTCACACAATTATGTCCCTCCCTTCCCCATGCCACCCCCCCACACACACTCGGTGAACCACTTCCAGCCTTGGTTTTTTACACATTAAATTGTTTTGCACTTTTCATGAGTATCTTTTCCAGCTAAGGTCACGGCCGGCGGTTGGCAGTGTACTACGTAATGTTGGGGTAATTCAGCTCCTACAGGTGTAGTGTTCTCATCTGTCTGTCTGTCTATCTGTGTCGGCCTACCTTCGTGCTTGCCCATTGTTCTCTTTCTTTGTTTTCTCAATCTTTTCTTGCTGTTTGTGTGTTCCTCTTCTCTTTTCTCTCTCTCTCTCTCTCTTTCCCCTCTCTCTCTCCCTCTCTCTCTCTCTCTCTCTCTCTCTCTCTTCTCCTCTTTTTATATATATTAAAATATATATATATATAATAATATATATAT
>JACEEZ010021367.1:382500-385000 GCA_016584305.1 Chionoecetes opilio | reverse complement strand
GATGCCCCCCACCCCTGCACCCCCTGCAATGGGGAGGCGGTAGCGGAGTGGTTAGCGTCTCCGACTGGCGTTCTCGATGACCCGAGTTCGACCCCCGAAGAAAACCAAAACCTTTCTGCACCGTCGAGTGGCCTAACATGCCCTGCCCATCAACTCTAACTTCGATTACGAGTGCATCGGAGGACACAGGGGGGCGGCATGAGCCTCTAATCACAGGCGTCACTATAAGAATCCTGCCTGCGCCACCACGGGCGAGGACCAACCATCATCAGAGCCCTCGAGTGAACCTCCAGAGCCTACCATCCGAGCCCTGGGTCAGCACTGCCTACAGGCGCTATAGGCACAAATGCAAGAAAAAAAAAAAAAAAAAAAAAAAAAAAAAAATCCCACACCCCTGCACCCCCTCCCCCCCTTTGACGCCCCCTACACACCCCTGCACCCCATGACGCCCCTTTACCCTCTATCCACCCCTGCACCCCCTTGACGTCCCCTCCACCCCCTTGACGCTCCCCCCACCCCTGCCCCCCCCTTGACGGCCCCCACCCCCTTGACGCTCCCTCCACCCCTTGACGCCCCTCCACCCCCTTGACCCCCCTACACCCCTGCACCCCCTTTACGCCCCTCCACCCCCTTGTCGCCCCCTACACCCCTGCACCCCCCTTGACCCCCCCTCCACCCCCTTGACGCCCCCTACACCCCTGCACCCCTAGACGCCCCTTCCACCCCCAGGGACGCTCCCCCCAAACCCTGCACCCCCTCACCCCCTGACGCTCCCTGCACCCCCTTGACGCCCCCTACACCCCTGCACCCCCTTGACGCCCCCCCATCCCCTTGACGCCCCCTACACCCCTGCACCCCCTTGACGCCCCTTCCACCCCCATGACGCTCCCTCCACCCCTGCACCCCTTGACGCCCCCTCCACACCCTTGACGCTCCCTGCACCCCCTTGACGCCCCCTCCACCCCTTTGACGCTCCCTCCACCCCTGCACCCCCTTGACGCCCCCTCCACCCCCTTCACGCCCCCTAACCCCTGCACCCCCTTGACGTCCCTTCCACCCCATGACGCTCCCCCACCCCTGCACCCCCTCCACCCCCTTGACGCTCCCTCCACCCCTGCACCCCCTTGACGCCCCCTCCACCCCCTTGACGCCCCCTACACCCCTGCACCCCCTTGACGCCCCCTCGACCCCCTTGACGCTCCCTACACCCCTGCACCCCCTCCACCCCTTGACGCTCCCTCCACCCTGCACCCCCTTGACGCCCCCTCCACCCCTTGACGCCCCCTACACCCCTGCACCCCCTTGACGCCCCCTCCACCACCTTGACGCCCCCTACACACCCTGCACCCCCTTGACGCCCCCTCGACCCCTTGACGCTCCCTACACCCCTGCACCCCCTCCACCCCTTGACGCTCCTCCACCCCTGCACCAACTTGACGCCCCCTCCACCCCCTTGACGCTCCCTCCACCCTGCACCCCTTGACGCCCGCTCCACCCCCTTGACGCTCCCTCCACCCCTGCACCCCTTGACGCCCCTTCCACCACCTTGACGCCCCCTACACCCCCTTTACTCCCCTCCACCCTTTGACGCCCCCTACACCCCTGCCACCCCCTTGACGCCCCCTCCACCCCCTTGACGACCCCCTACACCCCTCCACCCCTTGACGCTCTCTCCACCCCTGCACCTCCTTGACGCCCCCTCCCCCCTTGATGCCCCCTACCATCCCTGCACCCCCTTGACGCCCCCTCCACCCCATTTTGGGACGCTCCCTCCACCCCTGCACCCCCCTCCAACCCCTTGACGCCCCTAACAAACTGCACCCCTTGACGCCCCCTCCAACCCCTTGACCGCTCCCCTCCACCCCTCCACCCCCTGACGCTCCCTCCACCCCTGCACCCCCCTTGACGCCCCTCCACTCCTGCACCCCTTGATGCCCCCACCCTGGACCCCCTTGACGCCCCCCACCCCTGCACCCCCTTTGACGCCCCCCACCCCTGGACCCCCTTGACGCCCCCACCCCTGCACCCCTTGACCTTCCCCACCCCTGCACCCCTCCCCCCCCTTGACGCCCCCTACACTCCTGGACCCCTTGACGCCCCCTCCACCCCTGCACCCACTTGACCTCCCCCCACCCCTGCACCCCCTCGCGCAGCCCCCTACACCCCTGGCCCCCCTTGACGCCCCCTTCACCCCTGCACCCCTTGAACGCTCCCTCAACCCCTGCACCCCTGACGCCCCCTCCCCCTTTCACCCCCTCGACACCCCTCCAAATAGTTTCCTTGTTTTTTTTTTTCCCTCTCTCCTTTCTCCTCTCTCTCTCTCTCTCTCTCTCTCTCTCTCTCTCTCTCTCTCCTCTCTCTTCTCTCTCTCTCTCTCTCTCTCTCCCCTCCTCTCTCTCTCTCTCTCTCTCTCATTCCGTGCCGCCGGAATGACCTCAGTGGAGGCAGCGAGACAACGTAAAGGGCGATAACACAAAGGTGGACGATGGTGAGGAGATGA
>JACEEZ010021367.1:375000-377500 GCA_016584305.1 Chionoecetes opilio | reverse complement strand
GGGGATGGGGTGAGAGAGAGGAGGGGGGACGGACGAAGGGGGGGGAGGAGTAGAGATAGGGAAGAGAGAGGAGAGGAGAGAGATGAATGAGGAGAGAGAGGGGGAGGAGAAGATGAGAGATCGACCACAGATAGAGAGAGAGAGAGAGAGAGATGCCCAAGAGAATGAAAAAAATAGAGGGAAAAAATCGATGCTGCAAAGTGACTAAAAACACATGAAAAAAGCTTAGAATATACAAAAACGGGAAATATGAAAAGGTACAAAGCGCAAAATAAGAGAAAAAACGTAGCTTATTAGCGTAGGGGACAAAAAGAAAAATATCCTTTCACTGAAGTAGATATTTGAAAAGGGAGAGAGCAGGTGGTGGAGGATGGAGAGAGAAAAAGAGGAAAGGGGAACGTTGCAGGAAAGGAGAAGAGTGAGTGATGAGGGGAAAAAGTTAAAGATGAAGAAGGAAGTGAGGAGACTGAGAATGAGAGAGGGAGGGAGGGTGAGGGGGGAAGGAAGGGGGGAGGGAGGGAGAGGGAGAGGGAGGGAGAGGGTAAAAGGAACGAACGATGGAAGAGGGCAAAAAGAGGATGGAGGGACATGGGTATGGTAGAACTGTGAGAGAAAGGGAGAAAATACGTAAGGGTGAAAGCAGATAGGCGGGAAGAAAAAAAAGGTAGGGGGAGAGGAAGACGAATATGACGGAAAAAGGAAAGAAAAAAAGGAAACAAGAAGAGATGAGGGAGGGACAAAGAAGAGGTGAGGGAGAGAGGAGGGAGGAGAGGAAAGAGCGGAGAGAGGAGAGAGAGAGAGAGGAGAGAGAGATGGAGATGGGAGAGGAGAGGAGAGGAGAGAGAGAGAGAGAGAGGAGAGAGGGAGATGAATGAAGAGAGGAGATGGAGGGAGAGAGTGAGAGAGAGAGAGCGAAGGAGAGGAGAGAAGGGAGAGGGGAGGAGAGGCAAGAGAGAGAGAGGCGAGAGAGAGCCGAGGAGAGAGGGAGCGAGAGAGGGGAGAGAGAAAGAGAGGCGGGAGAGAGAGAATGAGGGGGATCGAGATGAGAGGAGAGGAGAGGGAGGAGAGAGGGAGAGGAGGAGGGGGAGAGGAGGAGAGGGAGAGGGGAGAGAGAGAGAGGATTGAGATGAGAGGAGGAGGCGCGGGGGGGCGGATGGAGGGAGATCGGGGCCTGCGGCGATGAAGCGCAGAGAGAGAGGAGAGAGAGAGAGAGGTAGAGGAGAGGAGATGGAGAGAGAGAGGGTGGGATCGAATGGACGAGGGAGGAGGAGAGAGAACGGAGAGAGAGAGAGAGGAGGATGAGGCTAGGGGGAAGGCAAGGATTTTGCTTTGATCTCCCTAGACAGGTCGTGAAGGGCCAAGGCTCCTTTTTGGTGTTACACGTGAGAGAGAGAGAGGAGAGAGAGCAGAGAGACGAAGGAGAGGAGAGAGGAGAGGGGGGAGAGAGAGGCGAGAGAGAGAGAGATTTGAGAGAGAGGAGAGGGAGAGAGAGGAGAGAGAGAATGGGAGGAGAGAGCGAGGGTAGAGAGGGATGAGAGAGAGAGGAGCTCGGAGAGAGAGGAGAGAGGGAGAAGGACAGAGATGAGGAGAAGAGGAGATCATAAGCAAGGAGGGGGGGTGGGGAGAGAGGGAGAGAGAGAGAGGAAAGAGAGGGGAGGAGAGAGAGAGCGAGGGGGAGAGGACTAGACTTGAGAGAGGGAATGGGAGATGGAGAGAGATGGAAGAGGAGCGGAGGAGGGGCGAGAGAGAGAGGGAGAGCGAGAGAGAGATGTGACGGAAGGAATGAGATGAGACGGAGACGGAGAGGAGAGGAGAGAGAGAAGGAGGGGGAGGAGAGGTTGAGAGAGAAGAGATGGGTGATGAGGAGGATTAGAGGTGAGATGAGAAAGAGAGATAGAAAGCACCGGAATCATATGATTATCACGAGGAAACAACGCAAGAAAAATGTACAGAATGAGGAAATTGAAAGGAAAAAAAAGATGAGGCGAAGGAAGAAAAAGCAGGTAGGTTAAGAACAGTAAATTAAAACGGAAAGGAGGAAAGAAAGGAAAAAATAAAGAAAGTAAGGAAGGAAAGATGGATGGAAGGACGGAGGGAGTGTAGGAATGAAGTATGAAAAATAGCAGTCTACGGTTCTCCAATAAACCGTTACTTATTTGGTTAGTTATGTCACAGGGTCAAGGTAGAGAACCCGCCGAGGAGACGCTTGCAGGGAAAGGAAGGGAAGGGAGGGTAAGTGGAGGGAAGGGGATTGGAGGGGAGGGGGGGGAGGGAGGGAAGAATAAAGAAGAAGCACAGGCGCACAGAGGACGAGGTTTTTTTGGACGGAGAGGAATAGAGACAGGGAGGGTACACAGATGAGGAGTGGCCTGTAAAAATATAACCGAGGATAGTGAGATGGAAAAAAAAAACAAAAAAAAGTGGTATGGAGAGGGAAGGAGAAGAAAAAGGAGAAGAAAATAAAAAAAAAGAAAAAAAGAAAAAAAAAAAATAAAAAAAG
>JACEEZ010021367.1:345000-367500 GCA_016584305.1 Chionoecetes opilio | reverse complement strand
ACAGCCGAACAAAACAGAAAAGGCAGCAAAGACAAAGCAGAAAAGACAAAGCAGATGAAAACGAATAAGATAAAGAGAAACAAAATGAAACAAAAAGGAAGCAGTAAAGAAGAGGAGGAAGTAGAAGAAGAGGAAGAAGGACACATGAGGAAGAAAAAAGACTGCAGGTATGTTTTTTTTATTACGGTGAAGATAGAAAAGTGGGAATGGGGAAAGAGATGCATTATTGGTGGTGGAAGGGGCCATGTGGAAAGGATGGAGGAGGAGAGGAGAGGAATAGTGGAGGAAATGGGGAGTAGGTGGTAAGAGCAACAATTCCATTACAGTATCGTGTGATGGATGGGACGGAAGGTAATCAATCAAACCAAGGAACGCGCCTCTGATCCGTCCCTTCATCAGAATTTCCTTTCCATCGATTGAAGAGTGAAATAAAGAGAAAGAGCGAGAGAGAAAGAGAAAGAGATAAAATAGAGAGAGAGAGTATATATGATGGAAATAGTCAGTGGGTATATGAAAGAGAGAGAGATGATTATACAGAAGGAACAGGAAAAAATGGTGAAAGAGATGGAAAATAACGAAAAACAGGAGGTAAAGGCACACACGGCTAAAGGAAGGGAAAATAAGGGAGAAAGGAAGAAAAGGAAAAAGGAACGTACCCTCACGCCAACTATGAGTGATGTGTACGTATACACCTACTCTCGAATACGCGCACACACACACACACACACACACACACACACACACACACACACACACACACACACACGGAAGCTAGCAATGAGAGAATAATAGATTAGGGGAGGAGGAAGACACGAAAGAAACTAGTGAGGGAGTTAGAAGGAAGGGAGATGGAGTGGAGAGAGATGGATGGAATGGGGAGTGAAGGGAGAGACAAAGGACACCACCTGACAGAGGCAATAACATCATGACTGGCAGTGAGGCTGTAGTAGTGGTGGTGGTTGTGGTGGCGGTGGTGCATACATACCCAAGGTGAACTGGTCCTCACATTTGCACCACAAACACCTCCACCACCACCTCTTTCACCGAGCATCGCCACCACCACCACCACCACAACCATCGGGAACCACCATCACCACCAGCAGACTATATGAATGAGCCATCAATATACAAAATCATCACTCTCACCCAACAATAACATCGCCATCAATCTATCCATAATTTGTTTCAACACCAAAGGTTCGTACCACCACCACCACCCGAACGCAAACACCCTTTTAAATGTGGGGGAGGAAAGTTACGTGCTTGCTCGGTCCTGCTGCGCCATGCAAAACCTGGAGACAGGAAGAGGAGGAGGAGGAGGAGGAGGAGGACGAGGAGGAGGAGGAGGAGGAGGAGGATTACATAGGAGGAGGAGGAGGAGGAGGATTACATAGGAGGAGGAGGAGGAGGAGGAGGAGGAGGAGGAGGAGGAGGAGGAGACTGAATTTGCCGTTGCATCAATGGCCATAAAATTGTGTGTGTGTGTGTGTGTGTGTGTGTGTGTGTGTGTGTGTGTGTGTGTGTATGTGTGTGTGTGTGTGTGTGTGTGTGTGTGTGAGTGTGAGTGTGTGTGTGTGTGTGTGTGTGTGTGTGTGTGTGTGTGTGTGAACATCTGCACAGTAAGGGGGTGAGGAGTGGAGTGCTAAGGTCTGCCTAACACGGAGGTGGAAGAGAGGGAGTGAGGCGAGTGAGGTTCAGGGGCACGACTCCTTCCTTCCTGCCTCACCACTTGCCAGGCACTGAGACACACGACGGCCACAGTGATGGTGGTGAATGTAATATTATTATTATTACTACTACTACTACTACTACTACTACTACTACTACTACTACTACTGCTACTATTACTACTACTACGACTACGACTACTACTACTACTACTACTACTACTATTACTACTAATACGACTACTACTACTACTACTACTTTCACTAGTATTACTACTACCAGTGCACTACTACTATTATATTACCACTACTACTACTATTACTACTACTATTACTACCACTACTACTACAACAACAACAACTACTACTACTACTACTTACTACTACTACTTACTACTTCCACTAGTACTACTACTACCACTCCAACAAAAAATAATATTCAGTTATAATACGACCAATAACAACAAGAACAGCAACAATAATAGCAATAATAACAATTATCATTATTATTATTACAATAATACTAAATCCAACACCAACAAGAGCGTCAAAAAAACAGTCCCGCATGCGGTGTGCTAAAAGGACAGGACAACATACAAACTACTGAACACTAGAACGTTGTAGACGCTAAAGCACCACCCACGCGCACGTGGCTTACACATACTAAAGCCGTGTTTTTGTCGTCCAAGCACCGTCTTGGATTACGAAGACCACTCCAATAACACTTGCTAAAATGTGTGTTATACTGCTTTGTGATATTGTTTGCAATGTTTTGGACTGATTATTATTTCGGCCCCTACCAAGCTTGTTGTGTTTTTGTCGCAGAAACCAATCCGTTTTCAATTGCGAGAAAAAACGGTCTTCGTACCAAGACGATGCTCGATGCTTGGACGACAAAAACACGGCTTAAGTTCAACATGTAGAAACAAAATACGACACTGGAGCACGTTACCACGATATTTTCGATAATTTCACACTCTGTGTATGAAGAGAATCATTCCAACAATGAGTTGATGAAGTGGAAAGTTGCTATTAGTCCTTGGTGAAGGATACAACGGACGCTGGGAGCAACCGCGAGACGCGACCTCGCTTGTCAGATTTTGGTAATTTTGGTCTCATTAAAATTGACCTAGAGTGCCTACGTTCGAGCTTGGTCAAGATTTTGCTAATGTCTTATACCATAGAAATTTTGAAACAAAACCTTAAACGGTTTTCGAGTAATTGTTATAAGAAAAGAAAAAAAAACTACTGAAAACTATACCACTCTGCTATCGCGGATGGTAACAAGAGTAACACCACCAGCATTATCACCGCCCGCTAGCACTGACAGCAACAAATATCCGCAATTCTCGCTCTTGCAGTGACTGCACCTGATATATTTATTGCAAAAGAACACGGTTTTGTTCGAAAAAACAAAAATCTGCTATTCGCATTCTAGATTTGTTTTATCTGCTCTATTCCCGTAATTATTTTTCTACTGCTCTTCTCTCTTTTTTTTATCATCGTTACTATTACTATGGATATCATAGTACTAATCATACTAATTACCAGTATTACTATCATCATACTAATTACCAGTATTACATCATTATCATCATTATCATTATTTTTCTTATTATTATCATTATTATCATCAGTAGAAGTATTATCATTATTATTATCAGTATTATTATTACCATTATCCCCATTATTACTATTTAAATAATCACCATTGTTGTTGTTGCATTCAGCGGCAATATCAGCATCTGTAGCACAAACATTACTTGCAACAGGAGTCAGCTTGTGCATGTGTAGGTGCGGGTTTGCTATGCACCGGTACTCATGCACGTTGGTCAGGCAGTGGCTTGAATAAGCCTTCGGTTACCTTTACTTGGTTTATTTATGAATACAATGTTCATGCACTGGTAGATTGTTTAGAAGTGGTCTCTCACTGTCACTCGTGTTCACGCACTTGTAGATTGTTCAATGTCTCTCACTGTCTCTCGTGCTCACTGGCGTGTCACGGATTGTTTCACTCGTGAAGTGGCCCCACACACACTCAGTCACGTGTGTGTCTTTCGGGAACCCAAGGTGCTCTGCCTCAGAAAGTGAACTCCCTACTTTCCTGAACCTATGAGTGTGACGTCACGTCACGTCATATCGTGGATCTACCAATAGGAGACACAACATATACTGTTCTCCCTTTTTCATCAGCCAATCATGAAAGCCAAGGAACTGCTGAAACTACATTTTTGTAATCTAAACCTAAATCTTTTTTGATGACAAAAAGGAAAATTATGGGTTTTAAAAAGCTTCTGCGTTACTTTTTCTCTCGCTCTCTTCGCAAACCTCATTCTAGTAACTTTTTCCCTACCCCTTTTCAACTAAAAGCCCTATTACGGGCTCGGCAGGTGCCGCTTGTCGTCCCGACGACTTCTTTTTCACTAATTGCGAAAAATCATGAAAAATATTTCATCTTAATTCATATTTGTGAGAATCTAAATACGTTATGTTCTATAATATTATTTTATAAGTAATTAATTTGTTACTTTGCAAAATTAAAAACCATTACGGGGTTCGGTCAGAAACGTTTGTGTGTGATAAATTTGATGTGTAAGGGTTTTTTTACATAAAGAACATTCTGGGAATCAAAAAGTAATGATAATTTAGTGTTCAATTAACGGGATGTCCCAAATTTTGATTTTAAAGCTATTTTTTTCTCCCAGTATTCGCCCTTGATTGCTTGGGAGGGTGTTTCAAGGTGGGGAATTTTTTCCATACCCAAAGAGGTTCACACTTTGGTTAACAAAAAATAAAAATTCTCCCTTCCCCCAACAAAGGCTCCGGCCCTCACGGGTCCCAGGCCGGTGTTAGGCACCCAAAAATTCATGTCAAACCTCGGTTTTCTGAAAAGGGAGTTAAAATCTACACCTACTCTTAACATTTCGTACTATGTAAAATTTGTCTTGTAGAGAATTTCTTTTACGTTAAAACTAAAGAATTGGGGGAGCTTTTCATAAATTCCTGCAAGGGCTTCGAAATTTCTTCCTAAAATCATGGTTCCATTTGTGCCATTTAACTGTCTACTTACATTCGGTGTACTTTGTTTGTTTCCCATTAAATTTTTCAGATGACCTTTTACGTCGTTATGTGTTGTGTTATCGGGTTTCTCTACCCATATTTTTTTTTTCTAAGGGTTTGATCGCTGTTTGAATTACCTCCCAGTCTAGGGATTGAATCTTGAACTTTTTTCCCCCGCACTTGCAATTTTTTTAAAGGCCCTTTAAATTAGGGATGCTTTTTACTGTACATGGAGTTTGCCATTCTAAATCTCTATTTCGAAATTTTACATCGCGTCCCGTTTATGTTGCTGTTTCTGTTTTCCTGGAGTATTTTTTCATGTAAATTCTTACTCTTGGTGTTGATTTAAAATTTTGTGTAATCTTTTTGCCACGTAATCATCCTGTTTATACACAGGCTTGGGTCTGCATCTGAGTTCAAGGGAAAGGGACTTTTTTTCCCCCAAAACAATTTAGTGTGACGTTTCCCCGGTCCCCGGGGTTTATCGGGGAAATTAGGGCACATTTACTGTGGGACCCATCCCCCCCATGCCATCGTACGGATCATTAGACTCCTCAAACAAGTTATTATTTTGGGGTTCTCTTTTCTACTCCTTTACTTGGGGTCTATACTTGTACATTTATTTTTGATGTTAAAAGTTAATAGTCTTTAGTTTTATTGTTGAACTCTGTACGTTGTCTGACAAAATCCCTTTGGTGTCGTGAAATTGCAATTACTTTTCAAATTTTTGAGGCGCCTTTTCAGCTTTTTTATTATTCAGGGGGCTGTATATGAAATACGGGAAAAGTCGATGGCGACCAAAAAGTTTTTGATCCTTTTTCTGAATTGTATCAAGTGTACAATATGGACTCTTTCCCAGGGTTTCGGGGGTATAGGGTCGTTAGCTTTGGTGCTGGGGAACGCGTGTACTTTTCATTTCGGCCAAGTCGTGCAGTTATCCACGTGGAAAATATGTCTTTTTATGCCATGCCAGAAGTATTTTATTTGTGCTTGCTTGTAGGTCTTATCTTTTCCGGGGTTCCGCTGTGGGCCTTTATGGAATTTTTTAATACCTGGGATAGTCGGGGGGGTTTACAATGTTTCACCAACTCGTGTTACGTTTTGCATACATTCTGCGTTTTGTAAAATAATTCATTGATATTTCAAAATCGTTTATTTGGTTTTTAGGGGTGTTATGGCGCTTGCTACCTTGGGGTTTGTTGGGTTTTACGTTTATACTGTGCTCAGTGACCCTTTTTCAATTCGCGCGAAGGTCTGATCTAGTGTGTTAAATTCTTCAAAAATACATATTGAGGTCTTCCCTCGGGTTTTGGGGTAATTTTCCCTCGAGAGTGCGCTGCGGCTACTTTTTTTTTCCTGTATGTATTAAAAAACTGATTCATAATCGTAACGTCGTAAACCCATCTGGCGATTTCCCCTCTAAGGTTTTTGTACTTGAATGGTTCTGTTTTGCGTGTGATCACCCACACTTTTATCTTTAACGAGCAGCGGCTCTAAATTTTTTAGACAGAAAATTCTGCAAAAGTCTCACTTCGTGATTTTGTAATTCTTTTCTGCGGGTACAAATCTAGATGCAAAAACAATGGGTTTGGGGCCGTACCCTTTCTTCCGCATATATTCCTCCAGCCCTATATTGGGCGTCGGTGCAAGGAAAATTTTCCTTGTGAATTTGGGGAAGATTAGTACTGGTAAATTGGGTTTAAATTTCGTTTGGCTTTTAAAATGCTTGCTCTTGGGTCCCCCAAAAAAAGTTGATTCTTTTCATAGTGTTTTTTGGGGGTTTTGTGCTTATGGGCTTTCCCTTTATAAAGATTCATAGAAACCTGTTAGACCAAGGAAAAACCCCTTTACTCTAAAACTGGGGGTTGGGCACTGGAAAATTTTTACGGCACTTTTTGGACTGTACTTTTTCTAATCCAGTTTACTTTTTGGGTCCAGGAAATAACCTTTTCTTGAAAGGAAAAAGTACATTTCCTATTTCATTTTCAACCCGGGGCTGAGCTACCTGGGAAAATACCAAGTCTAGTTTTTAAAATGTTCCCTCCGTCTGTGTCTATGAGAGCGTTGGGAATACACTAGCTGGTTTCCTAAATCCTTGCAATACTGTTTCCAGTCTCATGTACGTTGACTTTTTGATAATACAAAGGCTGCTTTAAAAACCCTGTAGTGTCAATCGGCGAGAAAGTTCATGTCTTTAGATCTCTTTCTTTCCCTTTTGCCAGAAGGCTTTATGTCTATTGTGCTAAATATTTTTTTTCTGTTCCTAGACTGCGAAGAAAAACAAGATTAGGTAAGGTAGCGTCTTGGGAAAGGGGTTTTTTTAATCCCGTAGTCTTAACTGGCTACTGAGCCCTCACTGGTCCAGGGGAAAAAGGAAAAAACCACTCACTATCGTAGGTTCAATCCATTTGTGGGCTTTCACTGATCAAATTTATTTTCTGTGGGAGCTTTGAATGCGGCAAAACTATATTGGGAATTTAAACGGCTGTGTACCCCGATTTTAATTTTTTTTTGATTTTCAAAACCAGTCTTTCCCCAAAGGGGTCCCTGGAAGGGTTTGCGTGCTGTTTTCTTTTAAAAGGATTAAGAGTTCGTGCTCTAAAACGGGCGGCTGGTAGGTTTAAGGGGTTGAGGGGAAACTCCCAACCCCTACATTTTTGGGCTAGCAGACGAAGGGTCAGTTTTCGATTCTGATTTTGGGTTTTATTTACTATTTTAATTGGGGTTTTTCAGACTTGGAAGATCCCCTCTGGGTTCCGGTTTTAAAATGATGGTCTTTTCAGTGTACTCTTCTAAAAATTTAACCCATTCTTGATTTATATACGGGAATCGTTTGTTCCCTTACTCTAAAGGGCTCTGGGATTGAAATACTTTTGTATCCTGCTGTAACCCTTTAAAATCCGTTCACCTTGTTAATTTACATGGGTGCATAGCCGACTCTTCACATGCCTGAAATAATTTTTATGGTTCATCTGGGCTTTTAAATTGTTCTTTTGGGGCTGTCTCAGGTATTTTCTGCGTGTGTACCTTTCATACTGGTAAAGCATTTTGCTTGTTTTGGTGTGAATTCACTACTCATCTGTTTTTGGGGGCGTGGTAAAACGGGGCTGAGCGTATTTTTTCCTTTTTCTTGGGTTATCAGAGCCTTTGATCCTCTGCCCGCTATCGGTTGTTTAAAGATATTTTATTTTTATTTGCACGCCCTTAACGGGGTTTTGGTTCAGAAATTGGAGATTTGTAGAAAGTGAAAACCACGGTCTGGGGGAACTGTGATCTCTTGTTTGCGCATTGTACAAATCCTATTAACAAAATTAGGAAGAATGTATTACCACCATCGCGGGTATCAAATCAAAAAAATCCCTAATGTAAAAGTGACTTTAGTTTTTTTAACTGCACGTAATTTTTCGCCGTCCGCCTTCAGTGGTATGGCACTGGCTCAAAAAATTACACCTGGTTTATTTATTTAAAAATTTTAAGACATTTGTTCACCATGGGTCCCTTTTCTAGGAAATCTTGAGTGGGGGTGGTAAATTTGCCTCAATCAAAGGGCCTTCGGGGGTTTGTTTTGGGATTATCAGTTTTTTTTCTATTTCTACTTCTCTAATTTCGTTTGTCGGGTTTTTTTGACTTATTTTAGAGTTTGTCCCCTTTTCCCTTTTTTTACCTACAAGGGGCTCCTGTACGAAAATTTTGGGGCTCGAAAATTGTTAGCTCGCCGCGCGCGACAATTTTGGTTCGGTCCTATGTATTTGTGGGGCTAACCCCAAAGGTTTTGGTGGCATTTCTTTCGGGTGTTCCTGTATATTTAATTACCCCAAGAGTTTAATTGAAAAAATCCTCGCGCGTGGTTCGTCCGCATGATAACACTATTTGAGGAGGGCGTTGCCATAAACGCTTCGAGGTTATTTTTTGTTGGGCATCCACTCGTGTAGGTCTCTTTTTCCCTTGTTCCCGGGGGGAACTACGGGGTGTGGCGGCGGGGGCGTGTGGGTGATCGTACCGGGATAAACGAGTCGTGCCTAGGATTTGTCCGGCTATCCCCTTTGCAAGAAGCAATTTTCCAAGGAAGGGGTTTTCCCTTTAAAACCCTTTTTAGCTTTTGCTGTAAAGTCATCACAATCATTAAAATTTTCGGGGAAACAGATTAATTTGGAATAGTGTTATGAATGTGGTCACCGTCCAGGGGGATGTCCACGCGGAGGCCTTGATAGTTTTTTCCATATCCTGTCCCCACAGATCAAGCTTTGCAACATACTCGGAAAAGAATTAGGAGGAGGTCGTTTCAATCAAGATTTTTAAACCCTAGCCCGGGGGGGTCTTTTGGGCACTCTTCTTCGAGAAGTGTTTTTTGAAACAACATAAGGTCGTAATCGTTAGCTCTTCTATTGTCGTAACAGATAACATCCTTGCCCTGCCATTTTTGGGTCTACATGTTGTTTAAGCCTTTTATCTTCAATCTTTTTGAGCAAGTTTCTTATTTTCAATCAGGGTGTCCCCTCTAAGCGGGGAATTTATTTACTTTATAGGTTTTCTCCCGAAAACTTTGGGATCCGGGGGGCGGACGGATAATCTCATGCCTAACAATTTTTCCCCGGGTTTTCATCACCCAGTTTATTTGTATTTGTCTTGAAAAGTAGCCCCTTAACTAGTGCTACGGGACTTTTTTTAGCTGTTTTAGAACTTTGAGGGCGGGGGGAAATTTTCAGAATATTAAAAACTTAATACTGGGGGATGATGGCGAGGAGAGAGAGAAAGCAGAGGTAGTTCCTAAAACCTTGTGGTCTGGGATGATGGCAGCGGCGTGGGTACACACATACACACAACACAACACCTTTCTTCGTATATCAGGATCTTCCTGTTAAGGGAGGGGGATGAGTTAACAGAACTATATATATAGATAACACCTGACTTAAAAGGAAGGTATTATACTTCACAGGAGGGTATTGTGGTTGAATGGAGTCCTCGTGGTGCAGTGGGGTGAGGCGGACTGCCTCTCGGTGTGCGTCCAAGCAGGGGTCAGGGCTGTGTGTGTGGAGGCAGGCCGGGATGTAGGGGCTCGCAGCGTAGGAGCAGCGGTGGTACGACTGGCGCGGGGTTTCTGTTTCCTTTTTTTTTGTTTATTCTTCTTTCTTCTTAGTGCGTGCCGGATTCTTTCTTCTTCTTCTGTCTTCTTTCCTTTCTTGTTTATTCTTCTTTCTTCTGTTCACCAGTCTTTTCGGAGTTATCATGTAAGTTCAGATCGTTATCGCTAACACCAGCTTTTGTTTTTCCTTCTACCAATCAGGAAAGGCTCTTAAAGAGCTGAGCAAATGCTTTCCTAATCTAAACCTAAATCTGTTGTGATGACAAAAAGGAAGAATTATCGGTTTCACAAGCATTCTGGCGTTACATTTTCTCTCGCTCTCTCTCGCTAATCCATCATTCTAGCTAACTTATTCCTATCCTTATTCAGACTAAAAGACCTATTACACATGTATTCATTTTTACATCACGAAAATATGAACACTTTTCCTTCCATTTCTGTTATAATTATTTCCTCACAGGTATACTCGAATTCACATAGGTCTTTGCACCCACCCACCCACACACACACACACACACACACACACACACACACACACACACACACACACACACACACATACATAACATACACACACACACACACACACACACACACACATAATAAACGGAAATGGATAGGAGTGCACGGTACATGTGGCTGTCTTAAAAATGTACGCTCAGTATCAATGTCAATTTTCAACGCAGGATATGATGCATTGTCCTGTCTCTGAACGACCGGCAAGGTGAACAGGAGTCAAGAAAAAAGACAATAAAAATGTATATAAAACTTATGACAAGAAAAAAAGCAGGCGAGGAATGTGAAGTTTAAGTACGTGATTGACTAAAAAGACATGAAGAGAAGAAGATCTGTTCATTTTATATTTTCTGTATGCATGGATGAAAAATATGTTGATGATGATGATTGCTGATGATGATGAAAGATCACTTCATACATATAACAGCCTCCTTCTCCACCTCCTGCACCTCATCATCATCATCCTTTTTCATCACTACTGTAGCCATCATCAACATCATCATCATCATTATTATCACACCAGCAGCATCCTCACCACATCACCACCACAGCAGCAGCAGCAAGCAGGAAGCACATGGTTTCAAGGCGCTGCCGAGGAAGTTTCTAAAAATATCTGCAGCGACCAAGACGGGATAATTATAAATAGCAAGGAAATAGGGGAGAGACGGCGGGTGAGCGAGGGAGAGGAGTGGATGGGAAAGGCTCTGGTAATACTGTTCCGTATTGGGGAGGTGAGTTGCCATGTTGAGTGTGTGTGTGTGTGTGTGTGTGTGTGTGTGTGTGTGTGTGTGTGTGTGTGCGTGTGTGTGTGTGTGTGTGTGTGTGTGGGCGAGCGCGCAGAGAATGCCTATTATGCTACTAAACCTGTCGGGAACCAGTTGGCTGCGGGTTCTGCACTGGCGCGAGAGACGAAAGCACGCAGGAAAGTAAGGGACCCACCGCCGGTGTTCAGCGTACCGGGAATGTAAACGTTTGCCGTCTGCGGAGGGGTGAGGGTGGAGAGGGAGGAGAGGTAGGGAGTACGTGAGGTGCGTCAGTACGGCAGTGTCTGAGGGAGGAAGGGGCACGAGAAGCACGCGGTGGGCCGCTGTGAGGGAGCTGTGTGGCGCATGTCAAGAGGATGGAGGAGGAGGCATGAGTGCGCCGATGTGGTGAAATAAAGAGAAGGTTGTCTGAGGTCACAAAACAACCACTGGCAGGACACCAATAGACAGGATGGCGGCTCAATGCGGGAAAAGAAAAAAATATGGTGGACGATATAGGCTTAGTATTAGCTTATAGTAATGCCTTTTAGTGTTTGAACGATCGTGCTTGTGGTGGGTTTCTGGCGAGTGGACACGTCAGCTTCCGAGGGTTTACGTCTAGACAAGGGTGTGACATGAGTTTATCTAAAATGTCATTGCCACACCAGGGACGTGCCGGTGTCGTGCAGGAAATCGGTCCACTTCGTAAATCGTCCCGCGGACGCTTATTTAACCTAAATTACTCTACAAAACCTAACACAAACCTATCCTAAACCTAACGTAACCTAAACCAGACCTAAACATAACTTAAATATAACTTAAATTAAACCTAGAAAACTATATGTGGCGATCTGAGGGAAGAAAACATAAGGAAGCTACAAGAGGCCGTGAGACCTGTACACTTGGTAGTTCCTGTTACTTAACACTATAGCCTACATCTGCCTTTCATCCCCATCCATTAAATTGTCTAGCCTCCTTTTAAAACTCCCTATTGACTCCGCACTAACCACCTGACGACTGAGTCCATTCCAGTCATTTACCACCCTACTTATGAACCATTTTTTCCCTATTTCCTTTCTATATCTACGCTTTTCCAGCTTGAGTACGTTACTGCGTGTTACTCTCAACACAGGAAAGACAGTTGGCGAGTTTACTGATCTGATCTCTCTCTCTCTCTCTCTCTCTCTCTCTCTCTCTCTCTCTCTCTCTCTCTCTTCTCTCTCTCTCTCTCTCTCTCTCTCTCTCTCTCTCTCTCTCTCTCTCTCTCTCTCTCTCTCTCTCCTTCAGCTATGCATTTATAATTATTTACATGTATGAAAATCACGTTGATATATTCTGTTGTCTCGAGTGTCTTGTCCTAAGTAGAAGGCGGAGAGCAAGTGAGGGGACACACATCCTGGCATTAGTGAAGACATTCATAATGATTTACGTTAACGCAATGATGAACTTCTCATCAGCTAACCTCACTATATAGCTATCAGGATATCTCAGTCAGTGCATAAACAACAGCGTAGCTTCAGGGCAGACGCTACCAGACCAGACGCCTCTGTAAACTTGGGTCAGGCTAAGGAACGGTACCGGACGCTACTTGCTTATTCTGAAGCGGGTTAAGGATGCGTCTCGCGGGGTCCGGTTGCAAACTTGATCCTAACCGACCAGATAACGCCTAGGCTGACTCCTAGCCAATACACAGAGTTCTAAACAAAGCAATAGACAAACCTACCAATCCTGGTTACGCGGTGAACCGTGGTGCTGGAAAAGAGCCATTATATCTATCCTCAAACAAGTGTATTGTTCCAATGAGATGAAGCATGAGTACTATTAGTAGTAGCAGCAGTAATAGTGGTAGTAGTAGTAGTAGTAGCAGACTTAACACCCAGACGCCTTCCCCACATTCTCCGAGGCGTGGCGGGGTATAGCTGCACGCCTTGTGTTACCAGCAACAGACACTCTAGGTCTAGGAAGCTGCCAGTGTATATTGTGAAACAGCGTAAGCTAGTCCTCCTTCCCCCCACACAAACACACCATCATTCTCATACATTACTACCTAAGCAACTATCATAGATGACGCATGAGAATAAATAAACATTGATTCGAGTCCATCAAAAGCCATCAGAATAAACTGAGTTACCCTGTTCTGGGAAACCTCGCAAACACCGCCTCAATCACCATTACAATAGAAAGATGTAGAAGCAATACAGAAGGAACGAGAGAGAAAAAAAAAAACTTTTTAGAAGCATAAATAGCTATACATGCACACTATACAGACTTAGCATATTTTTTTCTTTCCTTCCACAAACTCGGACACAAAAAGAGTTCAGACAGTATAACACTCCGCGCCGCCAGGGAGTGATCTACAAAACAAGTTGAGCAGTACACAATAAGTATTTTTTCTATAACATGACTATAATGTCATGTTATAGTCCAAGCGAGCCGGTGAACACCTGGCTCACCTTAACAAAATAAGTTAGAACCTGAATACATCTATATATCAATAAAATAACATGAAATTTATGTGGAGGTGGAATGAAAGCAATAAACACTAATTAAAAGGGAGTCTGTCCGATAGAGTTCAAATTTATATTGGAACGAGGGAAGGAAAGCGCCGCATGGACGCTCAAGTGGCCAATCATGAGACATGTTAAGTCAGCCAGACATCTGATTGACTTCACGCGGGCCTGACGCTTCTGTCTCAAGAGTAAATAGCATCAAACAATAATTTTCAGATCTGACGTTGTCTGTGTGTGTGTGTGTGTGTGTGTGCGTGCGTACGTGCGTGCGTGCGTGCGTGCGTGCGTGCGTGCGTGCGTACATGCGTGCGTGCGTGTGTGCGTGCGTGCGTGCGTGCGTGCATGCGTGCGTGTGTGTGTGCATGTGTGTGTGAGTGTGTGTGTATGTGTATGTGCGTGTGTGTGTGTGTCTAGACAAAGGTCACTGCCTTACAGAGGATTATGGCTGAAATTATTTATTTTTACTTATTTATAGGTGCTGTTTACTGCTGACTTCTCGGCCCGGTGTTTGTTTGCGTCACATTGTTTCTTTCTTTTTAATGGGAAATGTATAAGTGGTTTTACTCGCTTTAATTGGAGACGCTTATAGGTTATTCCTGAACACACGAACACGAACACGAACACACACACACACACACACACACACACACACACACACACACACACACACACACACACACACACACACACACAAACACACAGAGACACACACACACACACACAAACACACACACATAAATAACACAACGCAAGTGACTCACAGAGGAAAGCACACGTGGTAAGTGTAAGTGCGTACATGCGTGGGGAACCGAACTGAATGATGCCGATGAATATTTAAACATTCCCTGAATACCCGGCGCACCTTCACCTTCCCCTCCACTTCATGCACAATGTGACTCTTCCACACCCTCTCTTCCATTTTTTCAGGCTTGGATGTTTCATTATTACCGCTTATTTATTAGGCAGGCATTAGTAACAAAATTTTAAACATCAGCAACAATGTTAGCACTCTTCCTCCTGCGTAGTTTTGGTCCCCATGCTACAGCCAGGACATGGAAAATTGGAAAGAGTGCCATGCAGAATTACAAAAATCCCTCTTAGGTTGAGAAATAGGCCGTACGAAGAAAATTTAACAAAAATATAAAGTCATTCAGCCTATCGATACGAATAATTATAATCCAAGGTGATCTGATAATAACATTACAAATATTTCAAATTTAAAAAGGTTTTAATGATATCAGTGTTGAAGATTACAGTCTATCGATCAATATAAAAACATTTATATGTTACAATTTTAATTAAGTAAGTAATTTAAAATAGAAAATAGGTTTTCGACATATATAGCTAAGCACTTCTTTAATCGGGTTGCTAACTTCTGGAATGATCTATCTTCCAATACCGTTAATTGACACTATGAGTTACAGTTTTCAAGAACAGATTAGATAAGTACTTATAGACTCTAATCCGGAACTGTCGTATCATCCGGTACAGCAATAAGGTCTCCGAATGTATCAGCAAAATATTGCTTTTTTGGGATTGTTGCTGTTGGTCTTGCACCACATGTTTGGCATGGGTAGCAGTAGCAGTATTATTTTTTTTTCCACCTCGTTCCCATAAAATGTTTTCGTGCAATAATTCTGTGTAGCACGGTTTTTCTTCCTTTCCTGCCAGCCTCGGTTGGAGGGATCGGAGGTCGGGGAGGAGACTTCGCTTTTATTTTCCTACGTATCTCACTTTAGAATAGATGGAATACTTTATCACAAAAAAGTCTCGTAATGACCAACAAGTGTGTTCCTGTTTGTTCTTATTTTGTGTTCTGTTTCCTCCTCCTCCTCCTCCTCCTCCTCCTCCTTCCTCCTCCTCCTCCTCCTCCTCCTCCTCCCTCCTCCTCTCCTCCTCCTCTCCTCCTCCTCCTCCTCCTCCTCCTCCTTTTCCTCCTCCTCCTCCTACAATTACAATGACGTAAAGCGTCGTTGCAAAGGATAAATTAAGTCTAAAAAGCGCGAGTATTAAGAAAAAATTGCAAAGGAATCCAAATCAAACTCGAAAAGGTTCTTTCAATACGTTCGAAGGAAGAAAAATGTCAAAACATGTATTGGGCCACTGAAAGACAAGAACAACATCTTGGTAAATGATAATAAGAGTATGGCGTCCGTACTCAATGATTACTTTAATGCGGTTCTTATTAAAGAAGACGAAGCTCCATTACCAGAATCAGTAAACATGTTTGCGGGACTCGAAAGTGATAGATTGGTAATAGGAGAGATAACAGTAGACGAAATATCAAAGTATTTGCAGAAACTTGACCCAGCAAAACCCGTGGGGGTTGACGAAATCTCGCCGAGATTACTTCGCGAATGTTAAAGTCAACTTTCGCTACCATGCAAGATTATTTTCAACAAATCGCTAATGGACAAAAAATGTTCCTAGTATGTGGAAATTAGCTAATGTTACACCGATATTCAAGAAAGGGCGTAAGAGCCTCGCAAGTAATTATCGCCCAATTAGTCTAACGTCTGTGATTGTTAAACTATTTGATAAAATATTGTGGGATAAAATAGTGTCTTTTCTCGATGAAAATAACTCAATATTAAACTCCCAGCATGGATTTCGAAATAAGAGATGCTGCTTAACAAACCTACTCGATTTTTTCAATGTCATTTATTCAAACTGGGACGCTAAAATTCCCTCGGATATAATATACCTTGATTTTCAGAAAGCTTTCGACACAGTTCCCCATAAGCGACTCTTGACCTAAGCTAAGCTAAGGGCACATGGCTTAGGAGAGCAGTTATGTACATGGATTGGCGATTGGCTTTCAAATCGTAAACAACGGGTAGTAATAAATGGCGAGGCATCTGATTGGTTAGATGTTACTAGTGGGGTGCCTCAGGGCTCGGTCCTGGGTCCTTCTCTTTTTCTGATATATATCAATGATCTGGACTGCGGACTTGTCTTGAAAATATCGAAATTTGCAGATGACACCAAATTAGGCGGTAAAGCATATACTAGAGAAAACTGCGAACTCTTACAACGTGATCTCGACAAACTATCAGATTGGAGTGATAAGTGGCTATCAAAATTCAATTCCGATAAATGTAAAGTAATGCATATAGGCAACGATAACCTCATATATAACTATCAAATTCAAAATAAATCGTTAACTAAAGTACAGCAGGAAAAGGATTTAGGTGTCATCATCAGTAATGATCTGAAAACCAGTTCGCATTGCCTAGCTGCCAGTAAAAGGCGAATATGATGTTGGGCTTCATTAAACGCAACTTTGAACATAAAAACTCCGCAAGTAATGACACGATTATACACGTCTTTGGTTAGGCCGCACTTAGAATATGCCGTTCAATTCTGGTCGCCTTGTTTCGTAAAAGATCAAGCCAAATCGGAATCAGTGCAAAGAAGAGCAACCAAACAAATTCTATCTCTGCGAAATTCATCTTATGAAGAGAGACTGCGGAAACTTAATATGTTTTCCTTAAAGGATCGTAGAATCCGTGGGGACTTAATAGAAACCTTTAAGATCCTAAAAGGATTTGATGTCATTAATCAAGAGGACCTATTCGAACTTTCTCCTCAAGTGATAACAAGAAATAACGGTTTAAAAAAAAACGGTCAACGTTGCATCACAGATCTCCGTAAAAATTATTTCAATGTTAGAGTTGTTGATCGATGGAACAAGTTACCAGCAAATGTTGTCGAAGCCAGCACAATAACTACATTTAAAAACGGACTTGACGCACACTGTAAAGTAAATGGGTATTGATAGTGTCCTGCGAATTCATATTATAGTCCCCCGGATCGATTAGTGATAGTGATAGTTGTAGTTAGTATATTTCATATCCTATCATTCTTCACTACGAAACTTCCATATTCCTATCTTCTTTAGGGACATGGTATCCTTTTCCAACTGTTCCTCTTACATGTAGTTGATAGTTAGTAGTATGTAGTACAACAGATACCCTAGTTATGGACCAATGGGTCTCCTGGTGTCTGTTACTCCTATGTATTCCTCCTCCTCCTCCTACTCCTGCGGAAATCCGCTAAACGTTCATTCTGATCACGACTTCTAAAGCGATTTATTAGAAAGTTCGTTAACTCAGCATGTTCATAAACCCACGAGAGGTGACAACATATTGGACCTTGTTTTTTCGACAAATGCCGATTTGGTAAAGAATGTGAATATTGATTGGCCCTGAATTTGGCACTAGCGATCATAGAATTGTGTCCTTTGATATTCATCTCGAAGTATACAGAGAAAGCGTTAGCGACGAACAAGTTTTCCTGTATAAGCAAGGTAACTTTGAAAGGCTTAGGACGATTTTGTCAGAAACAGATTGGAGCGTGCTATCGAATCAATCGAATATAGACAAATCATGGGGGATATTTAACAATATCTTGAACAATGCTGTAAACTTTTGTGTTCCAGTCAGTAAAAGACGTCCATGTAAAAATAAAAATAAACCCAAGTGGTGGAACAGACAAATCGAATCTGGGCTTTTACAGAAAAAACGGACCTACCGTAAATACATGTCATCTCAAAATGAAAATGATATAATAGAGTTCGAAAGACTACGGCACGATACGAAAAAGTTGATAAAGAAAAGAAAGAAAGATCTTGAATTATATAATTATATATTGTAAGTATCAGTAAATCAAACCCCAAAGAATTTTTCAGTTACGTGCACAAGAAGAAAGTTATCACAGCGAACATAGGTCCACTTCCACTTGAAAACGGTAATCTTACTAATAATGAGATCGAGATGGCTGAAGTATTAAATGATTACCTTGCTTCTGTTTTTACAGTTGAAGATATAATTGGACTGGGAGAAGTGGGCTGCGATCAAAGTAACGTAATTCCATTGATCAATTGCGAATTCCTTGAGGACACAATAATTAAAGCAATAGATAAACTTAAAGTTAACAAATCCCCCGGGCCAGACTGTATTGCACCGCGAGTTTTAAAGGAAGCGAAGCACCAGATTTGCAAACCTCTTTCAATACTTTTTAACAAATCCCTAAGTTCCGGTAAAGTCCCTTGCGATTGGAAACTAGCAAATGTTACTTCAATACAGAAAAAAGGTGATTTGACACAACCGAGCAGCTACAGACCGATCAGCCTCACATCCGTAGTCTGTAAATTAATGGAAACAGTAATACGAGACAATGTGGTAAAATTCTTAGAAGAAAATAATCTGATCAAAAACTCCCAGCACGGCTTTCGTAATAAACGTTCTTGCCTCACAAATCTGCTAGACTTTAAATATGATGTATACAACACGTTCGATGAAACGAAAGCAGGAGATGTGATTTATCTTGACTTTCAAAAAGCGTTTGACAAAGTCCCCCTTACTTATAAGCGTTTACTTAAGAAATTAAAGTCTCACGGCATAACTGGAAATATCTTAAATTGGTTTGAAGACTGGCTTTCTGAGAGAAAGCAGCGCGTCGTAATTGATGGAAAAGCATCTAGCTGCCAAGATGTTTTAAGTGGTGTACCGTAGGGATCTGTCCTAGGTCCTGTACTTTTCTTAAAGTAATCGTCCAGACCATTTCATCATTCCTTATTTGATGTAGTTATAGTATAGCCATTATCGAGTGTATCAACAATATGTTGTCACTTTTAGCATCCAGTCAGCCGTTTTTTAATAATCCGCAATCAAAATATGTAAATTCCCCGAGCTTCGAAAACGCAGCTGGCAACTGCCAGACGATGCGCCACGGCTCGGTGACGTAACAAAAGGAAGGCTCCTCTTCCCGCGCTGCTGTGTGTGTGTGTGGTAGTGTTTGTGTGTGTGTGTAGTAGTGTTTGTGTGTGTGTGTGTGTGTAGTAGTGTTTGTGTGTGTGTGTAGTAGTGTTTGTGTGTGTGTGTAGTAGTGTTTGTGTGTGTGTGTGTGCGTAGTAGTGTTTGTGTGTGTGTGCGTAGTAGTGTTTGTGTGTGTGTGTAGTAGTGTTTGTGTGTGTGTGTGTGCGTAGTAGTGTTTGTGTGTGTGTTTAGTAGTGTTTGTGTGTGTGTGTGCGTAGTAGTGTTTATGTGTGTGTGTAGTAGTGTTTGTGTGTGTAGTAGTGTTTGTGTGTGTGTAGTAGTGTGTGTGTGTGTAGTAGTGTTTGTGTGTGTGTAGTAGTGTTTGTGTGTGTGTAGTAGTGTTTGTGTGTGTGTAGTAGTGTTTGTGTGTGTGTGTGTGTGTGTGTGTGTGTGTGTGTGTGTGTGTGTGTGTGTGTGTGTGTGTGTGTGTAGGAGTGTTTGTGTGTAAGTGTGTGTGTGTGTGTAGTAGTGTTTGTGTGTGTGTGTGTGTGTGTGTGTAGTAGTGTTGTGTTGTGTGTGTGTTGTGTGTGTGTGTGTGTGTGTGTGTGTGTGTGTGTGTGTGTGTGTGTGTGTGTAGTAGTGTTTGTGTGTGTGTGTAGTAGTGTTTGTGTGTGTGTGTAGTAGTGTTTGTGTGTGTGTGTGCGTAGTAGTGTTTGTGTGTGTGTGTGTGTGTGTGTAATAGTGTTTGTGTGTGTGCGTGTGTAGTAGTGTTTGTGTGTGTGTGTGTAGTAGTGTTTGTGTGTGTGTGTGTGTGTGTGTGTGTGTAGTAGTGTTTGTGTGTGTGTGTGTGTGTAGTAGTGTTTGTGTGTGTGTGTGTGTGTAGTGTTTGTGTGTGTGTGTGTGTAGTAGTGTTTGTGTGTGTGTGTGTGTAGTAGTGTTTGTGTGTATGTGTAATAGTATTTGTGTGTGTAGTAGTGTTTGTGTGTGTGTGTGTAGTAGTGTTTGTGTGTGTGTAGTATTGTTTGTGTGTGTGTGTGTGTGTGTAGTAGTGTTTGTGTGTGTGTGTAGTAGTGTTTGTGTGAGTGTAGTAGTGTTTGTGTGTGTGTGTAGTAGTGTTTGTGTGTGTAGTAGTGTTTGTGTGAGTGTGTAGTAGTGTTTGTGTGTGTGTGTAGTAGTGTGTGTGTGTAGTAGTGTTTTTTTTTGTGTGTGTGTGTAGTAGTGTTTGTGTGTAGTAGTGTTTGTGTCTGTGTGTAGTAGTGTTTGTGTGTGTGTGTAGAAGTGTTTGTGTATGTAGTAGTGTTGAACCTCAGCAGGCTCCGCTAACACCTGTTCATCCACCTCGTACTCTGGCTCAAACATTATATAGGGTTGGGCTTCCATCACAATCTGATGTTCGTTTTCCTCATATACGCGAGCAGCGTCATTTAGTTCGGTCTCAGATTGAGCATCGTACTACAACGATCTATCACAGCGACAGATTCACTGTCTGACACCGAAGTACAATCGCTCATCATAACATTTGCCGACAGGTCTCACAGAGGCAGACGAGTGTTGTTTACATTGGAGCGTTCCTCTCGTGACGTCATCAATAACATGCGTAGCCCTGTTGGAGGGAAGAAAACAAAATTCGCGCGCTTTTTACAAAAGTCGTGTTTTTACGGAGATAAGGCCTGGAAATCAATTATTTTTGGTGGATTAGGTGTTTTGAATGTACATTCAACATAATTAGGCAAAACAAAATTGGGTCTGGACGATTACTTTAATCTATGTAAACGATATTGATGAAGGCCTCACCTGTAAGATATCAAAGTTTGCGGACGATACTAAAATAACGAATAAAGTAATGACAACTGCCGATAAGATGCAATTGCAATCTGACCTTGATCGCTTAGTTAGTTGGGAAAAGAAGTGGCAGATGAATTTTAATACCGATAAGTGTAAGGTTTTGCATATAGGAAGTAATAACGATCAAATTAAAACTACTCAATGGACGGACATGAACTTTCCAATGTTACCGAAGAAAAAGACTTAGGGATTATTATAAGCAGCGACCTCAAGCCCAGTAAACATTGTTCAGAAGTTGTTAAGAGGGCTAACAAATTAACTGGTTTCATAGGAAGAACTTTCGAATATAAGCCTGAAAAAGTTATTCCTACACTTTTCAATGCAATTGTACGTCCTCATCTTGAATATTGCGTTAAGTTCTGGTCACCCTACTATAGAAAAGATATAATCAAACTGGAGAGAGTACAAAGAAAAGTTACTAAAATGATTCCGCGCTTGCGAAACAAGCCATACGAAGAGCGATTGAAGGAACTTAACTTGTTCAGTTTGTCAAAACGTAGGTTGCGAGGAGACTTAATAGAATTGTTTAAAATGTTCCATGGTTTCGATAATGTTAACATAAACGACTATTTGAATATTGATTGGACAAGCACTACTCGTAGTAATGGATAAAAGATCATTGGTAGGTGATTTTGGTCACATGAAGCGAAGCACTTTTTCTTTAATAGAGTTGTTAATATATAGAACTCTCTTCCATCACAATTAGTTAATAGTAACACGGTTGAGGCGTTTAAGAACAAACTAGATAAATACTTAGCATCAACTGCCTAACTCGATTACTTCGGCCCTACGTAAACTCTTTTTTGTAGCGTTAGCTTTAGTTTAGAATATGTCTCTCCTGCAATCTTTCCTATAAAATTTTATTTTCAGGCAGTTTTTCTATACTGTATGGTGTTTTTTCTCTCACTTTTTTCCTGCCGGCCTCGGCCGGAGGGAGAGGTGGGTGGGGAGGAGCCTTCAACTTTACTATTCTTTTACCTCTAACACGTAGAAACTATAGTGGTAGAAAGTAGTCACACAGACAGCCTCGTTTGGCCCAGTAGAGCTGTTGCTGTCTGTTCTTCCTTTGTATTTGTATTGTATTCCTCCTCCTCCTCCTCCTCCTCCTCCTCCTCCTCCTCCTCCTCCTCCTCCTCCTCCTCCTCCTCCTCCTCCTCCTCCTCCTCCTCCTCCTTCTTCTCTTTCTCCTCCTCCTCCTCCACCTCTTAATTCCCCCTTTCCTACTTCACATCATAATTATTGCCACCATCTCTCTGGGCCGTGCAGCGATGGGAACACAGTAAACAACGAGGAATATCAAAGAATAGTCTGTGATCC
>JACEEZ010021367.1:317500-322500 GCA_016584305.1 Chionoecetes opilio | reverse complement strand
GCGTGACAGGTGAGCAGCTCGAGCGGGTGACACACACACACACACACACACACACACACACACACACACACACACACACACACACACACACACAGGGGAACTCCGTAGTGTAAGGGTTAGCACGCTCGGCTCACAACCGAGAAGTCCCGGGTTCGATCCGCGGGCGGAGCGAAGACACACGGGCGGTCTTCTTTAAGCCCGAGCCCCTGTCCACCCAGCAGTGAATGGGTACCGGGTGTTAGCCGGGGGTTTGTGACCCCCCTCCCGGGGTGGTGGCTTCGGCCAACACTAAGCACTAAAGATGAATGATAAAATAAATGTTGATATGGAGACGGGGCCATACGAGCGTTGCTCAGGCCCTGTAAAATACAACTAGATGAATACAACTAGATGAATACACACACACACTCGTCCGGTCTTGTGAAAAATCAATCTACATACAACCTGTGCTACAACTACTACTACTATTACTATTACTACTACTACTACTACTACTACTACTACTACTACTACTACTACTACTACTACTACTACTACTACTACTACTACTACTACTACTGCCATCTCTACCACATACATTTATCGATTTACATCTATATTACATATATCTATTCCTATCAATCAAGATTATAACCACAATTGCTATTACATCGTTCTAGTAACCCGATCCTCCAACAGCAGACAGGGTCGTGGGTGTCATGCTGGCCTGAGGAGAGCGTGCCTTCCGTGAGCTTGTCAAGGCATTGCAGCCATTACTCGTGACCTTAATGCACAGCCTCTCCTTCCTGCCACTGGAGAACGTCACACACACAAGAGCACGACCCTATAAAGAGACGAAACGACCTCCCTTTTGTGTCGACGGTCCACAAGGCTGCCGAGAACCTATACATTCCCCTGAGATCCCAATCGCTGCAACGAAAGAAAATCTGATCCATTATTATGACATGTGAGATTCTGTCTTGATCCCACATTAACCACAAAAACCTTAATGTCTGATACCAATATGGGAAGCTTTCTACGTCACTATGAACGCTCAGCCGCAACGCTCAAAGTTTGCTCGTGATGACCATACGAATCATGACGCTTTGTATAGACATGATTGGTACGTGATTTCATGCCCTTTGAAGTAAGAGGTGCCCCAGCATAGTAATCACGTGGCTATATTCATGGACATGTTCCTCTACTTACACCGTCAACACTTAGTACAGTACAACATCGGCTACTCGTACCTACGTGTTTTTTTTTATCTTATACCTGCACTCATGGTATCATTTCGACACTGCTTCTAATGGAACACAGCATCCACCCAAGTACATTGCTCAAGCGTACACTGGTATATAATTTCTCAAAAAACTGCTCTCTTGCTATCATCAGGGTATGAGAAAAAAATCCTCGAAAGTATTCATCGCCGTGTACTAGTTAACCCTGTGGTAAGTAACCCGGATGGCAGAGCCGACCCTTTGTTTCACGACAGCCTGATAGTTCTTTCTCCACACCACTCTAGGGTCAAGGAGACGGAGATGAGCGTAGGAGCACAGCGTACCTTTAGTGGAAGCATCTCACTCTCGCAACACTCAGGGTTCTACCTCTGTCGCTTCAGGGTCTTGTAACACATTCCTCAAACACTCAACGTATGCCTTGCCGCACTCAACATCAGCAGGCTGGCAGCGGCTTCCCGTTAAAGAAGAGCGGGGCAGGAGAGAGAGAGAGAGGCTCTAGACGAGAAGGAGGAGTGATGGTCGGGTAGTGGGTACGTTGGCAAGGTGGCCGGCTTAGGTACATCCTCGTGCAGTACCCAGTTACGTAAGGGCAGGGCAAGGGAGAAAAGGGCAGTGGGGAGGAAGGTGAGAGAAGAGAGAGAGAGGAGAGAGAGGAGAGAGAGAGAGAGAGATGAGAAGGATGAGAGGGGAGGAGAGATGAGGAGAGAGAGAGAGAGAGCGCGAGGAAACTAGGAATGTAAGAGCTAGAAGGGGGTAAAAGGACGAAAAACACCAATTACATTTTTTTATGTGTGTGACCTGAATTCTCGTCCTCTCAGTCTCCTTTAACCTCGTTACAGACATCGGCACAGTTCCTATCCTGCCCACCACCTTTTATCTCTCTCTCTCTCTCTCTCTCTCTCTCTCTCTCTCTCTCTCTCTCTCTCTCTCTTCCCTCTCTCTCTCTCCTACTCTCTCCTCTCTCTCTCTCCTCTCTCTCTCTCTCTCTCTCTTCTCCTCTCATACTACCGTTCCCATCTCTCACTTTTTCTCCTTCGTTTCCTTTCCCTTAGAACCGACTCGCTGTATTCCTTTGATCTCTCTATCTCTCCCTCTCTCTCTCTCTCTCTCACCCTTCGTTTGTGCCATGTACTTCCGTTTCCGCTCTATGCACTCCTTCGCTCTTCTCTTCATATCCCTCCTTCTTCCTATCTTTCTTACATTCCCTCTCCCTCTACCATACCCTCGAAGTCTAAGATATACGTTCCTCTCTCTCTCTCTCTCTCTCTCTCTCTCTCTCTCTCTCTCTCTCTCTCTCTCTCTCTCTCTCTCTCTCTCTCTCTCTCTCTCATCCTGCGACTCCAAAGATCTTACTCTCTATCTTCATACAATTCCCTCCTGTGGCCACCATCAACTAGGCCTAGTCAGAATCAGACCAACAAAAAAAAGAAAGAAAAACTGGTCTTGCAGGCAGGGAGGGAGAGAGGGAGGGAGGGAGTGAGAGGGAGATGGAGGGAGGAATGATAGCCACACTCTTCTGCCCTTTCTTATTCTTTACTTATACGTGGTTGTCTACTTGTTTTCTGCCCTAGTGTATTACAAGTGCTTGTGGGCCCTTCGGACCCATGTATTGATGTTTGTAGTAGTATATATTAGACAACATGTGATTGCAAACTCCAATCGTGTTGTTGCTGTCGTTGGTCACTGGTCAAAGTGCCTCGGGGTAGACCACGTTCCGTGTGATTCCAACCCTTTGTGTTGCTTGTGATTCCAACACACACACACACTCACACACGCACACAAACGTCCATGAGTCTACTGAGTTTGTGGAATACGGCAAGACGTTACCGCAAAGTTTTTCCTGTAATTTAATACTCCTAAAAGTGTTTTTAGCTCAAAACCTCCCTGCAAAATGATTCAATCGCCATGGGACGAAGCCGCTTACCACCTACAATTTATTTGCGATTTTTTTAGCCTACTCTCATCAAAATTGAATTTACAGTTTCGGCTACCCAAAACAGACACACACACACACGGCTACTCCTATAGTATATTAGACAAGTGCTTGTGGGCCCTTCGGACCCATGTATTGATGTTTGTAGTACACACACACTCACACATGCACACAAACGGACACGCACACACGCACACACACATGCACACACACGCACGCACACACACACACACACACACACACACACACACACACACACACACACACGCATGCATGCTTGCGCACACACACACACACACACACACACACACACACACACACACACACACACACACACACACACACACGCAAACAAACGGTAAGTACATGAGTCTACGGTGTAAGTGACATGCGGCAAGACGTTACCGGAGAGTTTCTTCCTGTCATCTAATACTCCTAAAAGTGCTTTTAGCCCAAAACCCCCCTTCAAAATTATTCAATCAACATGGGACCATGCCGCTTACCACCTACGCTTTATTTGCGATTTTTTGAGCCTACTCTCAAAATTGAATTTACAGTTTCCGCTACCCAC
Organism: Chionoecetes opilio; assembly: GCA_016584305.1. Lineage (NCBI taxonomy): Eukaryota > Metazoa > Arthropoda > Malacostraca > Decapoda > Majidae > Chionoecetes > Chionoecetes opilio. The sequence continues at coordinate 318,776 of JACEEZ010021367.1, read as the reverse complement.
AACAGACAGACACACAGACAGACACACGGCTACTCCTATAGTATATTAGATGTTTTGAGGTTAATTTTATTACTATTATTACTATCATTTATCATATCATATCACATTTCTTTCTATATTTCTAGTTCTTCCACTAATCATATTTATTGCATTTTATTGTTTTCTTTCCTCTATTCTTCTCTGGTCTATGAATATTTGTTTTTATCATGTTTTCCTGTTTGGTCTTAACTTCAATTTCTTCTTTTTAAACCCAAATTCCTCTCATTTCCCTCTCCTATTTTCCTCCTATTCAACTCCTACATTATGCACCCCTTTGCTTCATTTTTTGTCTCTTCCTCCTCCAACTTTCCTTATTCTCACTTCCCTCTCCATCCTTTCCATCACTTACGCCTATCTTTTGCATACTTTACTGTTTATCATACTCTCATGATCATTTTCTTCCTCTCATATTTAGGTTTACCCTCTTCTCTATAATTTTCATCCTATTATTTTTTCTCCTTATATTTTCATCGTTCACATTTTCGTATATTATTCAAATTTTCTTAATATAAAATTTATTTCCTCCTTTGCACTTACCTTCGGCGCTGCTTTCGCCCTCCTCCCTACCTCCCTTCCCTTACCCTCCCTCCTCTCAGCTCCGCCCCATGACTCACTATCCTACACCAAATATGCGTCAAAAAGGAAAAGATTGAGTGGGATGAAGAGCGGTGACAGATACATAAACAAATAAAGATAAGGAGCAAAAAGAGTATCCGATTATCTATATAATATACACACACACACAACATACACACACACACACACTCTGTGGTGTAGGGTACTCCGTGGTGTAAGGGAAGCACGCTCGGTTCACAACCGAGAAGTCCCGGGTTCGATCCCCGGGCGGAGCGGAAACAGATGGGCTGTTTCCTTAAAACCCAAGCCCCTGTCCACCCAGCAGTGAATGGGTACCGGGTATTAGCCGGGGTTTGTGACCTGCTCTCCGGGGTGCTGGCTTCGGCCAACACAAAGCACTAAGGATGAATGATAAAAATGTTGATATGGAGACGGGGCCATACGAGCGCTGCTCTGGCCCTGTAAAATACAACTAGATGAATACAACTAGATGAATAAACACACACACCACACACACACACACACACACACACACACACACACACACAACACACACACACACACACACACTATAATGAGGAGTCACAGATGGTCCTATCCAAGCGTCAAGTCTATTTGCCATAATGATACTTCAAGTAACCATTTGATACGCAGCACACAC
>JACEEZ010021367.1:307500-315000 GCA_016584305.1 Chionoecetes opilio | reverse complement strand
GCGGGTTATTTATTTTCTTGGCCAGTCCCATACAATGTAAAATAAATGAATGAATAAATCATAATATATAACTATGATAATAATAATAACAATAATAAATTAAATACAAATAATGAAGAAAAAAATACTAACACAAATTATAATAACAATAATAATAACAATGCTCAAAAAACCAATAATAACAACAATGATAATAAACAAAATACTGAAAAATACAATACTAGGTGAAACAACAAAAAAAAACAAAAGTAGAATCAAAAAAAACCAAAGGCATGGGTTTAAACCCCCCTTGGGAAAAACTTTAAAATCCCCCTTTACCAGTCATTATCAGAATGGCCAGCAATACCACCCTTCATCACTCCCTTTAACGCTCATCACCATCACTTGATGGGCACAATAATTTCTGGAAAATTTTGTTTAAAGAGCCATTTTAGGATATTTTGAGGGATGAAAACCGCGAAGCTAAAGCTAATCATAGTATAGTAGTAGTAGCATAGTGTTAGTAGTAGTAGTCGTAGTAGGTAGTATATTTGTAGTAGTGTAGTATTAGTTAGTAGTGCAGTAGTAGTTGTAGTAGTAGAGAGTAGTTATATATAGTGAAATGAGTATAGTAGTTAGAGAAAGTAGTATAGTTTGTGTGTAGTAGTAGTGTAGTAGTATAGTATTGTAGTGGGTTTAAGTAGAAAACTAGTTTGATTAAGTAGAGTAGTATTAGTATAGTGTATAGTGTAGTATTTAGTAGTAGTAGTGTATATATAAGTAAAATAGTTGTGGGACAGAGTTGTAGTGTAGTAGTATAGTATAGTAGTAGTAAGTAAGTAGTAGTATAAGTAGTAAAAATGTTGTGGGACTAGTAGTGTAGTAGAGTAGTTTAGTAGTAGAGTGTAGTGTAGTAGTAATATTTGTAGTAGTAGTGCAGTATAGTGGACATCTTTGGTCGGGAAGTTTGGGGAAGGGTTTTTATTATGGACGCAAAAAAATCCCTTTAAAAACACAAAAAACAAAAAGGCAAGCCCCACAACATTCGAATGAAGTGTCCCCCACTCCGACATAGTGGAAAAAACCCCCATACAGGATCCCCCAGCATTTTATAAAGATAATAGAAAAAAAAACATTGTTAAAATTTGAGACATGGGGGGGAAAAACACAGGTGACCATAGCCATGGTAAAGTAGCCATTTGGGATCAGTGCTTCAAAAGGAGATTTTATATAAAAAACACAGGTGAAGCAAATGGGAATGCGGACGACCTAACGGGCCGGGAAAATCTCAGAAAAAAGGAAGGGGGATCTTTAAGAACGGCCCCACTATAGGGTACCACCCAACGCCACCAAGTCCCTCCTCATCGTAAAACCCCAACATTAGAAATTGGAAAAGGGGACTTTCAGGACGCGGAGCACTTGACAAAGGGCGGGCCGGGAATGGGAGAGTGATTGGACCGGAGTTCAAGCAGAAATAGTTTTAAAAGAAAAATACAGAGTGGTGAAAAAGGGGGGGCGTCTTGTCCGACATAGCCAAGACAGAACCACACGCGCTTTTCAGCATTTACACATGGCCCTACAACAGATGGAGCTTCGTCAAACGCACCCTCCAGCAAGCCGTACCTCAGACCGTTGGAAGAATCCCAGGAAAACCTTCCTACGCATGCTAAAAACTAATTCATCATAGGAAAAAGGGGGTGGGGACTGCGTCATTCCCCCCAAAACTGGGGGGGATGGGGGGTCACGTCCCCTGAAAAAAAAGGGTGAAAAAAACCGAGACCCATCCCCCTCACAGGGCCCTCACCCAAAAAATCATAGCTCAGACGCAAAGGGGAGAAACGACCAGAAGCGGTCTTGGAGAAAAAACCATGTCTAGAAACCCGACGGAATGCACAAGTGGAAAAAAATTGGAAAAAGCCCAAAAGACGTCATGCCAGTCGAAACCGTGAAGAAAATTCACATTGCAAGGAAACGGGAGCGTCCCAAAGGGAACATGTTGCCTATCGAGCCCAAAGGGTTCAGCCTCAACAAAAAAGAATTTGTAAGCCCTTGCCGAGTAGGCTGGCCCGTGGAGGGGCTTCCAAAACCTGTGTAGTGGGGAATCCAAAAAACTCGATCAATGCAGTAAAAAGGGGGGGGGTTTGTGCATAGACCGCGAGGTGAGAGATTTTACGGCCAGGCTCAGGGAGGTATGCTGCGACTCACCCCCCGAAAAAACTCTCCTCCCCCCATGGCGAAACATACAGTACAGACGCCAACACCCCTAAAAAGGCCCGAGTGGACGTAATTCCGTGGTTTTGGACCGAGGACGAGAGCGTTCATGGACATCAGAATCTTCATCCAATGGCCGCCTCCACCAAGGATCCACGAAGTGTCACCAAAAGAATGAAAGGGAAAAAATCAGGGTTTGGAGATAGGGTTCGAAAAGTCGACCCCGGGAGCTTCCCCACCCCTGGTTTTACTACCCCTCAGGCGGGAGGGCCCCAAAGGGCCCAAATGCTTCCCTTCAAAATACAGATGTAAAGGCAAAAAAAGAAGCACCGCCAAAGGGGCCCGTTCGCCTGGATGAGGGCCGTTCTCCTTCCCTGCTCGGTCTGCCCTCTATGTCTGGGGGGACTAGTACTCCCCCCCACAAACCCTGATTTAATGGCCCAAATACCCGGCCCCTGTAGTGGGGAGGGCATATTGTGTAGATGACGGAAGAGGAGATAAAGTGGATAAAAGTGTAGCCTTGGTTTTATGCCCAGTCATAGCGAACAGAGTGGGGCTATGGATCCAGAATGGAATCCGAATAAACAACGGTGGAGGTCTTTAAAAAAAAAAAGAAAAAAAAAAAATAATGTAGTGTGAGTAGTAGTTTAGTAGTGGAGGAGGAGTAGTAGTAGTATAGTAGTATAGTAGAGTAGTAGAGTAGTAGTATAGTGTAGTATATGTAGTAGTAGTGGGAAGGGTAGAAATGTAGATGAAAGGAAAAGGGGAAGAAGGAAAACAAAGGAAAACAGACAGCAAAAACCCCACTGGCCAAACGAGGGGCCCATGTATATTTTTAAATAGTTTCTAGTGTTGATGCAAAAAAAAAGCAAAAATTTGAAGCCCTCCCCCTTACCACTCCTCCGGCCAAGGCTGGTATAGGATAAGTGAAAAAAATCACCTGCATATTGTAAAAAATGCCCGGAATTTTATAGGAAAGGAAAGGCGAAAAAGAATAATATAATAAAAACTAATATATATATAAAAAATGCGAAAAATTTACGTAGGACAAAAGTAAATGAGTGGAGGAGGAAGAGAAGGTGAAGAAGGAGGAACAGGAGAAGGATAAGGATGAGGAGATATTCTAGCAATAATGGGTGTTGTTTTAGTTTTTTTTGGTGTTTTTACTGCCCCTTCATGTGTCTGCTTCTAAGACCTAAACAAAACCCTCCCTCTGGCTTAACAACAGATACAGAGCTTCAGGCCGCGTGTGATACCAAGTGACTGTCTCGTGCGTCACAGACTCGTCCAAAACAGATGCCATTGTAAACTCAAACCCCACAAAAAGAGGAAAGGGGGGTGACCCAAAAGTGAAAGAGTAAAAGCATAAATCGTAAAAATACCCTATATAATATAGTAATGGGGGTTTTGGAAAAACATATAGTAGTGTAAAAATACGGTAGAGAAAAATATTTCAATAGAAAAATTTAAAACCCGACAGTTTCCTTGAAAGAAAGAGACGCGGCAAGAATCCGAGGCTGTTTTTTTCATCAACTTGACCCACTGTTTTGCAACTCGCATCCCGTTCGCATCATTAACGCAGGGGCGGCAGCGAGGCCTCCGTCATCTGCTTGCGATCAAGGGGCGTGACGCACAGCCGTTACACATCGTCACGAAGATGGCTGGCCCTTGGTAAGAAAAATATTACGCGCATGGCTCGGGAAAAACGCATCACAGAGATTACCTAAACTTTCACCGATAACTAGACGACACAAGTAGAAATAGATGAAGCTTACTATTACTACTACTACTACTACTACTACTACTATACTACTACTACTACTACTATTGCGACTACAGCTGCTGCTGCTGCTGCTACTGTCCCTGCTATATACTACTACTACTGCTACTACTACTACTACTACTACTACTACTACTACTACTACTACTACTACTACTACTACTGCTACGACTACGTACTACTACTACTACTATTGTTAGTATTTCTACTACTACTACTTCTGCTACTACTATTACTACAACAATTACTACTATACTACTACTACTACTATACTACTATTACTACTACTATTTTTACTACTACTACTACATCATTACTACTGCTACTACTATTACTACTACTTCTGCTGAAGCTGATGTTGTTACTTCTTCAACTACTTTATACCACAATCATCTACTACATCTGCTACTGATGTTCTCATTACTTGTTCGACCTCTAATGCAATAGCACTCTTGCTGTTGCTGTTAATAATGTTACTCCTTATGTTATTGTTCTTCCAACCGCTATTGTTATTAATGATGCTGCTGCTACTATTGTAAATAGCGTTATAAAACTTATTAAATATATATTTATAAAAATTAAAATGCATATCAAATTTCTCTCTCTCGGGTCATGCGGGTCAACACTGAAGCATTAATGATGACGGATAATATATTAACCTTTACCCAAGCTTAATGATGAGGTCGCTAGGTGTCCATAAGCCTGTCGGGCAAGTGGCAAGACTCGCACCACTAGTAGCCGATATAAGTAGCAGAAAGGGAGAAAAAGGCGACAGTAAAACCTGGCGCCTGTCATTACCTCTCCCGAAGCCCCAGTAGCCACGGCCCCTCGACGCCACCCTCACCTCGTTAGGGCATTGAGGGGAGAAGGTTATTGACATGCTCTCTCTCTCTCTCTCTCTCTCTCTCTCTCTCCCCTCTCTCTCCTCCCCTTCTCTCTTCTCTCTCTCTCTTATTCATCTATATATTTTATTAATATTTATATATATATATATAAAATATATATTTTATATAATATATATATATATATATAAACAATCAATCAATATATCAAACAATCAAAAAAATTAATCAAACCACTAATAAGTCAAATGATCTAACTATTTACTAATCTATCTAGATAACTATTTTTCTATCTATCTATCTATCTATCTATCTCTCTATCTATATATTTATCTATCTTTCCATATATCAATCAAGTGCGCACAAGGACTTGCAGTGTCACTGTTACAATGTGCTCTCGTGTTTTAGAATTCTTGTGTTTGGAAGCTAGTAGTATTCCATTTCCATTCCATTACCCCCCCCCACACACACACAACAAACACACACACACACACACACACACACACACACACACACACACACACACACACCACACACACACACACACACACAACACACACACACACATACACACACACAACACACACACACACATTCACACACACATATACAATTTAGGGTGCCAATAGCGCATAGGGGTAATTTTTCAAAGTCAATATTTTTTCACGTACTTTTGTGGTATTCTGCCTTGTACTTAGAAACTGTCGTGTGCAAAGTTTCAGGCTAATCGATTAATATTTAGAGGTGGCGGGTCGATCTTGAACATTTCCTCTTTTCGCCCTCAGGTCATGACCACGAGAAAGCAAACTGAAGTTTGGCTTCTTGGCCATAGTGTTCCTACTACTATCACAGGAGCAAAACTTCCCAGCCGTGGAGACGTTTTACGACGATTTTTCTACGCACACAAGGAAGAGAAGAAGACGGTGCAGCAGAGTGCAGCTGAGGCTGCAAAGGAGGTCCTCGACTTCTGGACACGAGCTAGGATCCCCACCATCGCAGAAACTAGCGCAAGGAGGAAGATTACTGGACTTTTCGACGAGTGGAAGATCCTGAGCAAAAGCAAGAATAACTCTGGAGTCACGCCTGCCGAAAAACAGAAGACCTTCCAAGAAAGTCTCCCAGACCTTTTGGACATCGCCCACTCCGACGCCCTCACTCTGATGACCATTCCTGAAGACAAGGAATTCCTTCTTGCCCAGCGGGAGAAGGGGAGGCGGGGTTCGATGGCTGGTCTGGACAGGAAGCTGAAAGAATCGGTTTGCCGACGTGAAAGCTCTCTCTCATGTAGCCGTCAACAGACGCCAAAAGGAGAAGAGATGGTGGAGCTGGAGTCGTCATCGTCTGAGTCATCAAGTCCAGCCAACGCTGCCAACACATCGACTTCTTCTTCCGATGCCGAAGTCGCTTCTCCACCAAAGCGATTGAGGACACGGGGCACGAAGTCCGTCCTATCCCCTGATCTCATCGGAGCCCTTGACAGAACTGGGGTCAGTAGCCGCCAAGCCCTTCGAATTGTGGCGGCTACGGCAAGTAGCTTGGGCCACGATTCCACAGAGCTTGTGCTGAATCCCGAGTCCATCGACAGGCAAGAGCTAAGTACAGGTCCACTTTGGCGAAGGACATCAAAGAGACTTTCAGGTCCTCTTACCCCTCTTACCGTCATTGGGACGGGAAGATCCTTCCTCAGGACGATGGCACTCGCGCCGAAAGACTCGCCATCCTCGTCACAGGAGAGGAGTGGAGAAGCTCCTAGGAGTCCCAAAACTGCACTCCGGAAACTGGTGATGCCGCCGCTACAGCTGTGTTCGAGGCTCTAGAAGACTGGGGGGTCCAGGAACGAGTCGTGGCGATGTGCTTCGACACAACCAGTGCCAACACTGGAGCCATCAATGGTGCATGCACCCATCTTGCAACAGAAGATCGGCCCGACCCCTCGTTTCACTGCTTGCCGTCATCACGTCCCACGAACTTGTCCTTGAGAAGGCCTTTTCTACGTGTTTGGGGTCATCTTCTGGTCCTGAGATCACCATCTTCTCTCGCTTCAAGGACTACTGGTCTTACATCAACCAGTTCGGCAATAAACCCTCCCACCAACGAAGATCTGCCGGAGACTCTGGTCTCCAAGAGGGACGATCTCATTCAAGGTTTGAAACGTCTGCTTCAGACAAAGCAGCCCCGTGACGACTATAAGGAACTCGCTGAGCTGAGCATCCTTTTTCCTCGGCGGCGCTCTTCCGAAGACCTCGATCCGTAGCCCCCGGAGCGCTTCATCGAGCGCGTTGGATGGCGCGTATCATTTACGCTCTGAAGATGATCTTGTTTCGGGAGCAGCCGATGGAGTCGTCCACACCTCGAGAAATGTCAGCCCTCCAGCGGTTCTCATCGTTCGCAACCGAGATCTACGTCCTGCGATGGTTCGAATCGACGGTTCCATCCTACGCTCCCGCCAACGATCTTGGATTCGCTAAGGACATCCTTCAGTACCACGACGAAAGTATTCGGAAGGCCTGCTTCACCACTCTGTGCCGCCATTTCTGGTACTTGAGCGAAGATCTCATTGGCCTGTCACTGTTCGACTCACGTCTCCCTGTCTCCGACAAACAAACAATTGTACACAATGTACAGGCCATTCTCTACGATGAAGGAGCCGAGGAACCCGCCAAGCGAATAAACCTCCCATCATCACAA
>JACEEZ010021367.1:290000-297500 GCA_016584305.1 Chionoecetes opilio | reverse complement strand
GATAGATAGATAGATAGATAGATAGAGAGAGAGAGAGAGAGGGGAGGAAAGATTTTCCCAAAATAGGGGCCCGATTCTGTTGATAAGGTTTTAATTTTTATTGTTTTAAAAGATTTTAAATACCAAAGGGGAACAAATAAGGAAAAACCCCGAAAATTCCCCAAGAATGTTAAAATTTTTTCCCCCTTTCTCTTTTTCTCTTTTTTTTCCCTTTTTCCCAGGAATTATTGGGTTTTCCCCAAAAATGGTGCAAAAGGATTTGGGGCGGGCCCCAAACTGTGGCCGGGTTTTTTTCCCCCACGCTAATGGGTTTTTTTACTAAATTTTCCTTAAAATTTTTGCCTTAAAAAAGGGGGATGGAGGGACCCCCAAAGAAAAAGAGATAAAAAACCCAATCCACAATGAAAAAACGGTTTCGTTGCCTGCCGGGGCCCGGGGGGTGGTAAATTGGGGCCAAAAACCCCCAAAAGGGGCCCCCCCCACCCCCCACCCCAACCAAAAAAACCCCACTAAAAAACCCCCGGGTTACTTCCTCCTTGAAAAAAAATGGGGGAAAAACTTTTAAAAAAACCCAAAAATTACCCAAAACCCGAAAAAAAAACCCCAAACTCGCACCGGTGAGGGGAAAGAGGACCGGAAGGGGAAGAGGGGAACCCCGGAGGGGTGAAAAACACACAACAAAAAAAAACAAAAACCCCAACCCAAAACAAAACCAAAACCAGAAATTACACCAAGACCAAAAGGAGTGAAAAAAAGAGAAAGGGGGCAAAAAAATTTTTTTGGGTTTTGGGGGGGACCAACAAGGGGAGAGAGGGGACGGAGGAGAGGAGGGGGAGGGGGAGAGAGGGGAGGAAAAGGGGATGAGAGAGAGAGAATGAAGAAGAACCCGGGAGGAAATTTAAAATTATGCCCCCCTTTCCCATAACTTTTGACAAATTTACCTGAAATTGGGTCAACCTTTTTCCCCTTTTTCCTTTTCCCCTTTAAACCCCAACATCCCCCTTTTTTCCCAAAATTTCCAAAAAAAAAAAAATTTTCCCCTTTAATCAAAATTTTTTCCCAAACCCCCCCTTTCCAACCCTCTAATTTGCAAAAAAAAAAAATTAAAAAGGAAAACCCACAACCCGGAATTGTTTTATTGGTCAAAAACCCCAATTTCCGAACCCCTGGAAAGGGGGGTGGGGGGGGGCAAAGGGAAAAAAAAAAAGGGGGGGGTTGCGCCGGGGGGAAAAAATTTTGGGGGCCCAAAATTAGGCCCTTTATAAAACCCCCAAAAAATTTTCCCAAAAAGGAACCCATGGGGGTGGAAAAGAGGGGCCCCCGGAGAGGGGAGGAGGGAAAAAAGGAGGGACATAAAAGGAGGGAAGGGGAAGAAAGGGGAAAAAAACTGGAAAAAAATTTGGGACGGCAATTCGGGGAAAATAAAAAAGTAATAAGGGAAAACAAAAAAAAGGGGGGGAGGGGGAGGAAAAGGGGAGGGTGAGGAGGGAGAGAAGGGGGAGGAGGGAGAGGGGGAGAAGAAGGAGAAAGGAGTTAGGGAGGGAGGGGGGGGGAAAAATAAAAAGGAGGGACAGGGAAAGAGAGGACGGGGAAAAGGAGGATTAGGAGGCCGGGAGAGAATCAAGGGAAGGGAAGGAGGGGGGGCCCCGAAAAAAAAAAAGAGAGGGGGGAGAGAGAGAGAGAGAGAGAAAGAAAGAGGGGAAAGGGGGAGAGAAAAAGAGAGAAAAAGGGGGGGTTTTGGGGGGGGAGAGGGGGGGGAGAGAGAGAGAGAAAGGGGGGGAGAGAGGAGAGGGGGGGGGAGGGACTCAAAGGGGGAGAGAGAGGGGAGAGGGGGGGAGAGGGGGAGAGAGAGGGGAGAAGAGAGAGGAGAGGGGGGAGAGAAGGAGAGAGGGAGAGAGGGAGGGGAGGAGAGAGAAAACCCCCCCCCCGGCTTTCTTCCCCAAGACTTTTTCCCCCTCTGCAGAAATTGTCCGGGTTTTTTCCCCCACCCTCACTGCCCACCCCTGGGGGGTCCTCTTTTGTTTTCACAGACGATTTTTAGGGGCAACTCGGCCGGGACGGAGGCAAGGGACCCCCCAACCTTAAAAGGGGCCCAATGATTTTAAAAGGGGGGGGGAAAGGGCAAGGGACACAAAAAAACCTTGGAAAATTTCGGGACACCAGTTCCTTAAGGGGGGGTTTATGGGCGCCCCACGGGCCCTTTAATTTTTGTTTTTGGATAAGCAAAACAGGGAGGGGGCATGTGGGTGGGTAGGAAAAAGGGGAAAGCAGGGATGGAGGGGATAAAGGAAGGGGGGAAAAATTTAAAGGGGAAAAGGGGAAAAATGAAAAGGGGGGTAGAAAAAAAGGGAAAAATTGGGTGTGGCAGAAAAAAAAAAAAGGGAAAAAAAAAAAACTGGTCAAAAGAAATGGATGTTGAAAGAGATGAAAGGGAAAGATATAAAGAATAAAAAAGGATAAAGAGGATACAAAGGGGTTTAAACGGGGTTTTTTTTTTACCTGGAACCCTCCCTAAATTTTGTTCTTAATCGCTTTTTTTTTTTTGGCAAAAAGGGTTTCCCCCTCATATGATTGTTTTCTCCACTTTTTTTTAAAATTTCTCAAAATAAAAAGGGTTTGTTTAAAAAAGCAACACATAATTTCACAGCTTTATTCAAAATTCAAAAGGATATTTACCAGGACTGATTCAATTCACGGCTTTTTAAAGTTTCTTTCCCAAATTTTGGGTTATATTGGCACTTTTTTCCCCCTAACCCTTTAATAATCTCCCCAATATGGTAATCTGGGATTTTTTCTCAACATACATTTGTTATAATCTGTCGTTATCAAAATGGTTTAAGATGTACGTAATTCGATGATCACTTGCGCTAAATTCAGGATCAATGACTTCACTGTTTACGAAGGGGGGTTTTAAAATAAAATAAAAAAACCCCTTTTTTTTTAAATTTTCAAAAAAAATTTTTTTTAAAAAATTTAACCCCCCTGAAAGGGGGTTTTTTTTTAAAATTTTTTTTTAAAAAAAAAATTTTTTTTTTTTTTTTTTCCGGGTTTTTCCCCCCCCCCAAAAAAAAATTTCCAAAAAAAAATTTTTTTTTTTTTTTTAAAAGGGTTTTTTTTTTAAAAAAAACCCCCCCAATTTTTCCCCCTTTTTTTAAAAAAAAAAGCCTTTTATTTTAAAAACACCAAAATTTTATTTGGAAAAAAAGGGGTTTTTTAAAAAAAATTTTTTTCCCTTTTTAAAAACAAATTTTTAAAAAAAGGGGGGAAAAAAAAAAAGGGGGGGGGAGGGAAAAAAAAGGGGGAAAAAAAACAAAACCCAAAACCCCAAAAAAAAAAAAAAAAAAAAAAAAAAAAAAAAAAAAAAAAAAAAAATCCTGTCACATGTAAAAATGGGTTTGGGTGTGTGGGGGGTTTTTTTTGGGGGGGTTTTTGGGGTTTTGTGGGGGGGGTTTTGGGGGGTGTGTGTTTGGGGGTGGGGTTTGGGGGGGGGGTGGTTTGGGGGGGTTTTTTTTTTTGCGCGGGGTTTTTTGTGTGGTTTTGTGGTGTGTGTGTGTTTTTGGGGGGGTTTTTTTTTTTGGGGGGGGGGGGGGTGTGTTTTGGGTTTTTGGGGGGGGGGGGGGGGGGGGGGGGGGGGGGGTTTTTTTTTTGGGGGGTTTTTTTTTCCCGGGGTGTGTGTTTTTTTTTGTTTGTGTGGGGTTTTTTTTGTTTTTTTTTTTTGGGGTGTGGTTTTTTGTTCCGGGGGTTTTTTGTGCAAGGGGGGGGGAAAAGGGGGGGGGGGGAGAGGGAAAAAGGGGGGGGAAAAAAGGGGGGGGGGGGGGGGAGGGGGGGAGAAAGGGGGGGGAGAGAGGGAGGGGGGGGGGGAGAGAAAAAAGGGGGGGGGGGGGGGGGGGAGAAAAGGGGGGGGGGGAGAGGGGAATTGGGGGGAGAGGGAGGGGGGGGGGAGAGAGAGAGAGGGGGGTTTTGGGAGAGGGGAGGGGAGAGAGAGGGAAAAGAAAAAAGGGGGGGGGAAAAGGGGGGGGAGAGAGAGGGGGGGAAAAGGGGGAGAAAGGGGGGAAAAAGGGGGGGGGGGAAAAGGGGGGGGGAGAGGGGGAAAAGGGGGGGGGGAAAAAAAAGGGGGGAGAGAAAAAGGGGGGGGGGGGGGGGGGAAAAAAAAAAGGGGAACCCAAAAGGGGGGGGGGGAAAAGGGGGGGGAAAAAAAATTTTAAAAAAAAGGGGGGGGGGGAAAAAAGGGGGGAAACGGAAAAAGGGGGGGGGGGGGGGGGGGGCCCCCGGGAAAAAGGGGGGGGGAAAAAAGGGGGCCGGGAAAAAGGGGGGGGGGGGGGGAGGGAGGGGGGGGAAAGGGGGGGGAGGGGGGGGGTTAAGGGAAGGGGAAAAAGGGGAAAGGGGAAAAAAAGGGGGGGGGGGGGGAAGGGGGGGAAAAAAAAGGGGGGGGAAAATTGGGGAAAAAAAAGGGGGGGGGGGGGGGGGGAGAAAAAAAAAAAAGGGGGGCAAAAGAAAAGGGGGAGGAGAGAAAAGGGGGGGGGGGGGGGAAAAAATTTTTTTTTGGGGGGGGGGGGGGAAAAAGGGGGGGGGGGGGGAAAAAGAGGGAAAAGGGGGGGGGGGGGGGGGGGAAAAGGGGGGGAGGGGGAAAGGGGGAAAGGAAAAAGGGGGGGGGGGGAGGGGGGGGGGGGAAAAAAAAAAGGGGGGAAAAAAAAAGGGGGGAAAAAAAAAAAGGGGGGGGGAAAAGGGGGGGAAAAAAAAAAAAAAGGGGAAAGGGGGGGGAAAAAAAAAAATTTTGGGGTTTTTCCCCCGGGGGGGGGGGTTTTTGGGTTTTTTGGGAAAAAAAAAATTTTTTTTTTTCCCCTTTTTTTTTTTCCCCCCCTTTTTAAAAAAATTTTTTTTTTTTTTTTTTTTTTTTCCCCCCCCTTTTTTTTTTGGGGGAATTTTTTTTAAAAAAAATTTTTTTTCCCCCCCCTTTTTTTTTTTTTGGGGGGGGTTTTTTTTAAAAAAAAAAAAAAATTTTTAAAAAAACCCCCCCCCCCGGGAAAAGGGGGGGGTTTTTTTTCCCCCAAAAAAGGGGGGGGGGGGGGAAAAAAAAAAAAAAAAACCCCCCCCCCCCCCCCCCCCCCCCCCCCCCTTTTTTTTTTTTTTTTTTTTGGGGGAGGGGGGGGGGGGGAAAAAAAAGGGGGGGGGGAAAAAAAAAAAAGGCGGGGGGGGGAATGGGGGGGGAAAAAAAAAAAGGGGGGGAAAAAAAAGGGGCCCCCCGGGGGGGGGGAAAAAAAAAGGGGGGGGGGGGCCCAAAATTTAAAAGAAAAGGGGGGGGGAAGGGAAAGGGGGAAAAACCAAAAAAGGGAAAAAGGGAAAAAAAAAGCAAAAAAAAGGGGGGGGGGGGGGGGGGGGGAAAAAGAAAAGGGGAGAGAGAATGAAAGGAGGATAATAGAGGAACATGACAATAAATGGAATGCAAGGAGATATATACAGCATGCAGAGAGAGAGGATACAAGTTAAAATAATTTTCTCGCATATAAAGTTACTAAGAGCTTTTGTTTGGTAATCTCTTCACATTTTCTGCTTTTTTTTTTCTCTTCTCTCTCTCTCTCTCTCTCTCTCTTTTCCCCTCTCTCTCCTCTCTCTCTCTCTCTCTCTCTCTCTCTCTCTCTCTCTCTCTCTCTCTCTCTTTTCCTCTCTCTGCTTTTGATATATTGCCTCTCTTCTCAATCATCTCCTTCCTCCTCTTCCTCCTCCTCCTCCTTATTCTTTTCTTGCTCCCTCTTTCTCTGTTCCTTTTCATTCTAATCCTTTTGATATCTTTATGCAATCTCACACCCTCTCCATTCTCTGTCTCAGTGCTGTCAGTTTCAACCTTTTGTTATGCCTTTCCTCTTCAAATTAAACTAAGCTCGTTCTTCTCTCTCTCTCTCTCTCTCTCTCTTCTCTCTCTCTCTCTCTCCTCTCTCTCTCTCTCTCTCTCCCCTCTCTCTCTCTCTCTCTCTCTCTCTTCTCTCTCTCTCTCTTCCTCTTCTCTCTTGCAGTGTAGTAGTGAGTAGTGCTTTCTCTTTCTCTTGCAGTGTTGTATATTTCTTCAACTTAACATGTATTGCACCATGTCGCTGTTTTTTTTAAAGTCTAGTTACTGTCCACTCCTGCTAACTACGTATGATTCGTACTGCAGTCAGCATTCACGGCCGTCCTGTCGAACAGAGACTCACCAAAGTGGCACCAACCACGGACGTGCGGCGAGGTGCACTGCTGCCAGCCTGATTACAAAGGATTACAAAGGAAACACAAACAGCAACAGACCGATAGGTCCTTACAAGGCTGTTTGCTTTAACTGCACTACACTAACTAGATGATAAGAGAGAAAGGATAGGAAAGTAGAAGGCTCCTCCCCACCCACCCATCCCTCCAGCCGAAGCTGGCCGGAAATGAAGTGATACCATGCAGTATAGAAAAACTGCATGGAATTTGTGAGGAAAGTTGAAAGCTGTAATCTATGGCTAACTACTACTAGTTTGTGGGGGTAGGTTTAGTGCTTGATAGATTGGTCATGTTATGCGTGTTTTGTAATGGTGTGAACACAGTGTGGAGGTTCAAGGGTGGTGCGGCAGCCTTGCCTGGCGCTTTCTGATGGGTGGGAGCTCTTCTTTCTTGCCTTATCTTACACTTTCCTCGTCTGTAGCTTTGCAATAAACCTGCAGTGTAGCTCATAATGACATCAGGGAGACAGGGGTGCGACACATCATGCAAGCCGGACACTTATCCGATGTCGTCCGTGCCTGTAATTTCCAGTCCGCAGCCTACGGGTATCGACAGATTTCTACGACCAGCCGGACACTTACCCACTGACTTCCGCTGCCTACAGGTATCGTCAAAGACTTATTCTATCTCTGATTCTTCTACAACCAGCCGGAAGCTTAACCGCTGTTGGCCAAACAGCCGAGATCATCAAAATCATCCGACCATGCGGGTATATCTACGTTACTAAGAGAGGTTAGTCTGTCTGTCTGTCATAAACGAGTTTTATGGATCGACGGATCGACGAGGGATCGACTTTGCGAATAAATCTAAAACCATTCAAGGCTGAAAACCCGAAAGGTTGAACTACAAAAACTACAAAATTCCATAACACCCGAATCTGTCAAAACTTAAGTGAAAACTATATCAAGAAATATCGTGTACCTTCAACGAGGTGTGTATCTCCCAATGAAGTGCCCTTTTTGCAAAAAATTATTTTACTTTCAACCAAAACATCCACCACCAGGTGCCCTGAAAATAAGGAATTACAAGGCTACTCAGAATGCACCATTGCTGCATACAGATGCCTAGTAGAAAACTATGTTGACATGTGTGCATGGTGTGTGCACCATAAAAGATCGGCTAATGGGCCGATCCCGATACTTCAACATCCATCACCTGAACAATCGTTGGACATTGTCTTTATAGATCTTTTACAACTAATTTTAATACACGTATAATAAAGATACTATGTCTGTGCACACCATAAAAAACACTGCAAGTGTT
>JACEEZ010021367.1:282500-285000 GCA_016584305.1 Chionoecetes opilio | reverse complement strand
AGAGAGAGAGAGAGAGAGAGAGAGAGAGAGAGAGAGAGGAGAGAGAGAGACAGAAAAGGACTGGAGAGAGGGAGGAGAGAGAGAGAGAGAGAGAGAGAGAGAGAGAGAGAGAGAGAGAGAAGAAAAAAAATATGAGATGATTACAAGGGCTTCACAAATAGCATCATACTCATTGGATCTGTGTGCATGTGTGTGCGATGTGCAGTCACATGACACTGATCTGACTTACTAGGATCAGGGAAACGATAGGAAAGTAGAAGAGAGGGAAAAAAAGGAGGAGGAAGAAGAGGTATGTAGACAATGGTAAATAAAGAAAAACAAAAAGCAACAGACCTCTTGGTCCTTAAGAAGTTGTTTGTGATAAACTACAATATCTAATCTAAAGAGGAGGAGAAAGATAAAACGAAGGAAGAAGAAGAGGGAGAAGGAGGAGAAGGAGAAGGAGGAGGGTGAAAAAGAGAGGACGGTTGGCTCTGAGGCAAATCATTAGTCTGAATGGTGTCTAAATTCTGATACATTCACTGATGAGAAGCAACCTTGAAACAGCTACCCCACCCTCTCTCTCTCTCTCTCTCTATCTATCCATCTCTCTCTCTCTCTCTCTCTCTCTCTCTCTCTCTCTCTCTCTCTCTCTCTCTCTCTCTCTCTCTCTAATTACATTCTCATAAATTGACATTACCTTCACCAGCATCATCCTTCCTCAGCCAGGTCACTCACCTGTTGAAAGAAAGGGAAAGATAAGATGAATGCTTCTAATTTGCTCTATTTGCCTGTATAGTGTTTACCTGGTAACATTTAGCACAAGGTCAAAGGAGGGAAGTATATTTGTATGTACCTGTAAAACACCTTTAATCACTTGCTTTCATGTACACAAACACACGCTAAAGACTAGACATATACGCATATATACAAACAAGAGGCAAACAGACAAACAGACAAACACACACCCACACACACACACACACACACACACGCATTCACACATAAACAGTTACACACACACACTACATTAGTGCCTGGATGATCAAGTGGGTTAGAGCGCGTTTCACTGACAAATGTCAGCGATTACTGTTTCCCTTGAGCAGGGGGATGGGATGTGTTGTATGTGAGGTATCCGCATTACCCAAAGATCAGTCACTCCAAGCTCTTTCCGAGAGGGTAAAACTGGCGATCCAGATTTTATCTGGATCATGGTCCAGACCATGAGTGAATACATACATACACACAAACACACCCACCCACCCACACACAAACACACACACACATACAAACACACATACACACATACACATACATACATAAATATACATACATACAGACACAAACACACACACACACACACACAAACGACACACACACACACACACGCACACACACACACATACACACACACACCGCGGGTGGTCAGTGGTCAGGTACACCGCGCGATGGTCAGGTTGATAGCGTTCTGGTCTCTCACTCTGTGGGTAGGCGGTTCGAATCCTCGTGCTCCCGGGGATTTTTCACATGACAAATTCGGGCGGTTACTATCCCCCTTGAGCAAGGGGATGGGGGTGTGTGGTGTGTGAGGTCCCAGCATTACCCAAAGATCGGTAATAATGAGCTCCAAGCTCGCACTGAGAGGGTGAAACTGGCGATCGCGAGCCAGCTCGCGTGGACAAGACCATGGGTGAATGACACGTTGTTGGTACCGATTGTATATTTTTCAAGGTCATTGCTGCAACTTAAGTTATAAGTTTCATAGATACACAGCTTCGACATACATACATACATGTATGCACACAAACTTATGTCTAAAAATATCATTTCATGTTTACACTGTATGTAATATTTTTACCCTTCATACACGTTGGTTTCAAGGCTGACAGAAGCTTCTGAAATAGACTTGTTTTGACATTGTTATTGTGTGGTGTTGTGAAGGGCGAATCTCTAATTAACTGTTCCCATACAGCCTTAGACGTCATATATCTGGAGCAGGGGTTCTTAACCAGAAGGAAATTCCCCCACGGAGAACAAATTCAGGGTTTCAGGGGTGGGGGGGAGGTCATTGGGACCACAGATTGGTGGACAGGAGCACAGGACGCAGTATACCCATCAGTTACCTGCTACAAATAAGATCAAATTAAGAAATATTTTCTGCATTATATACATTTTATTTAAAATGAACGTTTTGCGTCAAACAATCTTAGAAAGGGAGGAGGATGACATTATGATATATGGTGAAAAAGTGCAAGGAGCAAAAATTGCTGAGAACCACTGCTCTAGGTCTAGAGCAGGGTTCCCCAACCATTATTTACCCATTACCCCGTTTTCCATACCTTCCCTCACTCATTACCCATCACTGCTTAAGCTTCTACAATTGCATTTTAGCCATCTTTACATTTTGATATTAAAATTTTTGTTAGAATGAAAGACAACTCAAGGTTAGTAAAAGCCAAGAGAGGTATTACTAGGAGTAGTTTATTTTGCTTATTAACACTGATAATAATTAATATGACCT
>JACEEZ010021367.1:275000-277500 GCA_016584305.1 Chionoecetes opilio | reverse complement strand
CGCGTGGACAAGACCGTGAGTGAATTACACTGGAAAAAAAAATCTAATTAACTGAGGCGGATTCCGGAAAAGGTCACAGCCTGGCGCAACGAACTGCTGCATCCGCATCCACCTGGAGAGTGTGGATGGAACGAGCGGATGAGGCGTGCAAGTGTGTGTGTGTGGATTAGGTGTAGAACTGTAGATGGAGTGTAAAGAAGTTAAGATAGAATGGAAAGGTGGACACATGAAAAAAATATGAACCCATGGTCTTGTCCACGCGAATCGGAGTCGTGTGTCTGTGTGTGTCTGTTTGTTTGATTGATTGTGTGTGTGTGTGTGTGTGTGTGTGTGTGTGTGTGTGTGTGTGTGTGTGTGTGTGTGTGTGTGTGTGTGTGTGTGTGTGTGTGTGTGTGTGTGTGTGTGTGTGTGTGTGTGTGTGTGTGTGTGTGTATGTGTGTGTGTGTGTGTGTGTGTGTATGTGTGTGTGTGTGTGTGTGTGTGTGTGTGTGTGTGTGTGTGTGTGTGTGTGTGTGTGTGTGTGTGTGTGTGTGTGCGCGTGTGTGTGTGTGTGTGTGTGTGTGGATGAGGTACAATTATATGTCAGGATATGCGTTTGAATTGTGGATGATATATGTGTGGCAGGTGCAAATTTGTGAGTAATTGCGTGCGTGGGAGCATGAGTGCGTGCGTGCGCCTGTATCTTCTGTAAGGTGTAACAAAAGGATAAAACTAATAAACCACCAGCACCACCAAGGAGCGGAGCAATAAAGTGTGGGAAGACGAGAGTAAGTAAATAAAGCGAGTGATTGCGGAAGACGAGTACGAGTATTTGGGGATCATGGTGTCTGCTTGAACGTGGCAGCACTCTAGGGGACCTGAGGGTGAGGTGAAAAAGGAGAGGGAGGCAAGGAAAAGAGGCAGCCAAGGGAATGAAGTCAAAATCCTAAGTTTGTTCTATATTCTCAAGTGTTTAGCGATCCATTCACGGCACAGGCATATAAATATACACTCTTCATTGGGCGTACACGAACAAATATACACACACATACACACACTCACTTTCCAAATGTGACTGATGCTTGCACTGACCTTCACTTGCACCTTATAGTCCTGACGTAGGAGCTGTGTGTGCGTTCAAAGACAAGAAGATGGCAGATAAGAGGAGAATGGTGGTGTGCTTGATGTCGTTGTTCCTCTTCTTTTTTAGTACAACCATCACCACCACTAACACCACTAAGTTCACCCTCATTATTCTAACCATATGTTTTCCGTCCAAAACCCAACCATGAGTCAATAATTAACTATAAGCCTTACGTCACGAACGTAAAATACCAAATGAACGACGTAAATGAAAAGCGTATATATGATTGGCGCATACGTATATGATTATCATTTCTGTAAAACTTTATATTTCCTGCATTCTATCTTTTTTTTCACGATAAAAAAGACAGGGAATGAAAAACAAGTGACCATTGAGATCTGGAATGACTTGTGTTTTTTCACATGATGCTCAGTTGACCTGCGACCAAAGAGTAAATAATGTTGATTTCAACAATATTATTTATTGGAAGCAAGCGCGGCACACGTCCACACGAAGCTGTTATATTGAAAAACTTTGATAAATGGTGGCGCTTGCTCGTTTTTCATCATGAAAGGCATACAGTTTAAACTTGAACCGTAGTTATATTATAGCATAAGTATAGTATATTAGTAATAGTAGTAGTAGTAGTAATAGTAGTAGTAGTAGTAGGATTATTATTAGTAGTAATAGCAGTAGTAGTAGTAGTAGTAGTAGTAGTAGTAGTAGTAGTAGTAGTAGTAGTAGTAGTAGTAGTAGTAGTAGTAGTAGTAGTAAGTAGTATAGTAGTAGTAGTAGTAGTAGTAGTAGTAGTAGTATAGTAGTATAGTAGTAGTAGTAGTATGTAGTATAGTAGTAGTAGTAGTAGTAGTAGTAGTAGTAGTAGTAGTAGTAGTAGTAGTAGTAGTAGTAGTAGTAGTAGTAGTAGTAAAAGTAGTAGTAATAGTAGTAGTAGTAGTAGTAGTAGTAGTAGTAGTAGTAGTAGTAGTAGTAGTAGTAGTAGTAGTAGTAGTAGTACTAGTAGTAGTAATAGTAGTAATAATGATAGTAATAATAAAAATAAAAATAATAGTAATAATAAAAGGAATAATAACAATAACCATGATAATATTAATATTAATAATTGTTATTATTATTACAAAAAACCGCCACAACGATAGCAAAACAATACAAACAAGAAGTACAACCACAACCAAGAGTTCACAATTATGCTCGCCGATTGTAAGTTTGCCGACCAGCCGTAACGTCTTTTCAAAGTCTCGCGAATATCTAACTTGAAATCTAGTGTTACATAACCTTGTTACGTGAGAATGAGTTATAAACGATTGGAAAAGTAAGAATACACACAGCATCAATGTCACGGTCAGTACACTTCAATACCATAAGAATAATAGGAGTTCAGTGTGCCCGCAGCCTTGATCTTCTTCCCACAATTATTTT
>JACEEZ010021367.1:270000-272500 GCA_016584305.1 Chionoecetes opilio | reverse complement strand
TTTTAGCCTGTGAAAGTAAAGCAGCATTATAATGTTTGCCCCTCCCCTCCCCATCCCCTAGCCCCCCCCTCCTCGCTGGGCCCTATACCCGACGGAGTCAAGGCAAGACATGTCAGTCCAAGGTTTGCGTCTGGGCACACCCATCAATGTACAAAGGTCCTGGCCGTGCTCCCTATGTGTCTAAGGTACATACGCCTCGTTTTTGTCCTCGTTTTACGCTCTTCTTCGTTCAGGATGCCACAAGGTAGTATTTGTAGGTCATGAATCACAGGGCGAGAATGTAAAAAATTATACCACGTACATCCCAATCACACTTCGAACTTCGAATCGTACTTCCAATCACATCTCATAAAGATAAACTCAAAGAGAATAAATACTCACAATCTAAATGTTAATTACTGGGAAATTAGGCATTATTTGTGGTCAATGATAAGATTATTTTTATATTATCTTGTCCATATTTCAATATCTATAACTATTATATATCAAACAAGTCAGCACACACGCACTCCTACACACACACACACACACACACACACACACACACACACACACACACACACACACACACACACACACATACACAAACACACACACTCCGTACACTTGGGTACTCCGTGGTGTAGGGGAAGCACGCTCGGTTCACTACCGAGAAGTCCCGGGTTCGATCCCCGGGCGGAGCGGAAACAGATGGGTTGTTTCCTTAAAACCCGAGCCCCTGTCCACCCAGCAGTGAATGGGTACCGGGTGTTAGCCGGGGGTTTGTGACCTGCTCTCCGGGGTGCTGGCTTCGGCCAACACAAAGCACTAAGGATGAATGATAAAAATGTTGATATGGAGACGGGACCACACGAGCATTGCTCTGGCCCTGTAAAATACAACATCTAGATGAATACACACACACATACACACACACACACACACACACACACACACACACACACACACACACACACACACACACACACACACACACACACACACACACACACACACACACACACACACACACACGAACCGTATTTACGACCTTGAACATCAATCAGGAAATGTCCGTCGTCATGTTTATCTCGTCTGAAAGAAAATCATTGAACTCTCCTGAATCAGTTTTATTAGAAGTCTGACGAGGCAGCGACAGGAAGGGAGGAGACGAAGAAACCAGGATGAGAGAGATGAAGGGGATAGAAGGGGGAAGGAAAAAGTTTAGAGGTGGTAACAGGGTGATGCAGGATTTGTGGAGAGAAAAAGGGATGAGGGAAAAAAATATTGGAGAGCGGTGCTGGAGGAAAGCATAAAAGAAAGAAAGTAAAAAGAGAAGGGATAAAAAGAAGAAAAAACAGGCAGGCTGTGGTAGGAGAAAAATATGACACTCAGAAACCAAAGACAAAAGGGACGAGTGTGATACAGGCACAAAAACGGTGAAGCTGAAGGAAGAAAAAAGGCTGCAAAAAAGGAGACGAGTTGAGTGCAGATCATAGCTCATTTTCTTCCTTTCGACCCTACAATACTTGCCTCTTCCTTTACCAGAAAAAGAGGCAGAGAAGGAGAAAATAAATGAAACAAAGTTGTATATACCATATACACATCCCACTTAAGCTCATCATCTCATCTGCCTCCATTACATAACTCTCCTTGGCACTTTTCACTCACAACTGCAGGAGGATGAACAAAAAACCTCAAGTGGTATTTACGACGTTTCCTTACAATCCAGGTTCACTGGGGAGGGGGAGGAGAGGGACGCCACTATGTGTGTGTGTCACTGTGTGTGCAGGGAGGCCAGGTGACGGACATGCGTGAAAGATGGAAGATATGAGACACCCGCACCCACACACGGTAACTAAGGACATGATACTGAGGCAGACAGGCAGACAGGTAAACGCAGGATGATGAGGAGGATAAGAACTATGCGAAATGTACGAAGACGATAAAGAAGACAACGACGGTAATGACAAATACGAGAAGAAGATGAGGCCGAAAAGATGAAGAGAGACGATGAGGAAAGGCTTACTGCAATTCCGGAAAGAGAGAAAGATGCATGATTGGGAAAATAAAGAGTGATGAGGACCAAAGTCACTAAAAGAGGAAGATAAAGCTGACGTTTAGTCGACTCGTGAAAACCAGAGCGGTGAGACCAAAGCAGCGACAGGTGGTGGAAGAAGAGGTGTGAGCCTGGATAGCAGATGGTTGGAAAGTTATCAAAGCAGAATAATGGATCGAATGACGGATATAACAAGAAAAAAATGTAATATTAAAAAGGAAAATAAATATATGAAGGAGAATCAAAACGGATTGCGAATAAAAAACATGATAACAGGGGAAAGCAGAAACAAGGGTAAAGGTAAGAGAAATGTCATAAGCTAAGTGACTGCTTCTAATTCACCGCCGCTCAAGCACTCACGCAGTTGGGTTGGAAGGAAAGACGAGGAAGGGAGAAAAAAGTCAATGGTGGAGACAGAAAAGGATAAGAAAAGTAAGAAGTAATTAAAAGAAATTAAGAATG
>JACEEZ010021367.1:250000-252500 GCA_016584305.1 Chionoecetes opilio | reverse complement strand
TTATGTCACGAGCCTGTAAAGCAGGATTAAAGGTACAAAGGAAGGGGCAACGGTGATCCAGACAAGAGTAATGACTGTCTGCCGGGAAGATAAAACACAACAGTAAAATGTATCAAATTGTGTATGTATCTTTTTGTTTTCCTCTAACCTCCATTATCACGTGTGTATGTGTGTGTGTGTGTGTGTGTGAGGTAAACTAAGAATCTTGGTGTCTATCGTCCATTTGAATACAAAGATCTATAGTTCTATAGACAAGGCTCGCTACAGAGTCACTTGAGGTGGCTATGTGATACGCTTTGAGGACGTGACTGAAATGTCTGACGGATCATTGGTGGTGCCATAATGGGATTCGAACTCACAACCATCATTGCACTTTTCCTAAGGTAACAATCTTAATGCATCTTAAACCATCGCATTTAAGCAAGTGTAAATATATTTTTTTATTTTTTTTTATTTTTTTATTTTACATTTGTGCCCGTAGCGCCTGTAGGCAGTGGTGACCCAGGGCTCGGATGGTAGGCTCTGGAGGTTCACTTGAGGGCTCTGATGGTTGGTCCTCTCCCGTGGTGGCGCAGGCAGGATTCTTATAGTGAAGCCTGTGATTAGAGGCTCATGCCGCCCCCCTGTGTCCTCCGATGCACTCGCAATCGAAGGTAGAGTTGATAAGCAGGGCATGTGGGTGTTCTTAGGTCACTCGACGGTGCAGAAAGGTTTTGGTTTTCTTCGGGGATCGAACTCGGGTCACCGAGAACGCCAGTCGGAGACGCTAGCCACTCCGCTACCGCCTCCCCAAAATAGGAACATATGACATTAATAATACGAAGAATATGAATGAATTTATTGCTGCTGCGACGACTTGAACAGATCATAACGATGACAATTATAATGATGGTGATGATGATAATGATGATGATGATGATACTAATAATAACAATAATAATGATAATACTACTACTACTACTACTACTCAAAAAATGAAAACATAAATATGAATAATATTACCGACACAATAACAATAATAATAATAACAATAATGATGATGACGATATCAATAATGATAATAGTCTGTCAGTCCGTCCCTCATTTTTCTTGAGCACTGCTTTCCCTAATTAAGCAAACATTTGTATGCTACTTATTCTTGGATCTCCAAGAAGTATAATCATATTTAAAGCCCCCCCCACGACATCTTTAAACACCACCACCCATCATCTCCAAGAGCCCCAATTACCCCCCTACCTATTTAAGTCCCTTCACCCCCACCCACAGCATCAATAACCCATCACTTCCCATCTATATCCACCACTATTTCTCTACCTGTTACCTTCATCACTCAGTTACCTCCCATCACCTATCACTTCTCCCTATCAACACCTATCAACACTTTATTACCAAATACTCTCCTATATATACCTATAATCCCTATTACAACAATAACAATAACATTCCCTCTCACTCCCCAATAACTACAACTACCACCAGTGATCATTATATCGTCTCTCTTCATTCCCAAGATCTTCTCAGCCTCACTCTTATGATCAAATGAGTATCATCCAACACACCCTATCACTACATCCATTCCCGGCCATTCATCACCACCAAGTATACAGAAGCTACAGATTCATGAAATTCGTAAAATGTAAAAACACAATATTTCAGTGTCTATTAGTGCCAGTCTGTTTCAGTAATAATAATGACAGATGAGAAAATACTCTAAAAAGATGAGGAAACAATGAAAAAAGAGAATGAGACATGTTTGAAATGGGTGTGACAAGGGCGGGGCGTGATGGAAGAAGAAAGAATGGTTGAATGAGAGGGATGAGAGAGCTAAAGGAGAGAGACGGAGAGAGAGAAGAGGAGGAGAGAGAGAGAGAGAAAAGACGGAGAGAGAGAGAGAAGAGAGAGAGAAGAGAGAGAGAGAAAAGAGAAAAAAAAAAAAAAAAGAGAGAGAAGAGAGAGAAGAGAAGACGAGAGGGGAGATGAGAGAGAGAGAGAGAGAGAGAGACAAAGAGGGAGAGAGAGAGAGAGAGAGAGAGAGAGAGAGAGAGAGAGAGAGAGAGATGGGTAAAACGTAATGATAATAACTTTATCTCCGTCCCTACAGCCACTAACGTAAATGAAACTTTTAAACGAATGACAGTGATACCAACAGTTTTAGGAGCCAGGAGAGAAAGACGAATGGGAAATGAAAATGGAGGGAGGGAGGGAGGGTGAGTGACGTGTACATAATTAGAAAAAAAGAATGAAGGAGGGAGATATCCGCAGAAACAAATGGAAGTAAGAAAGTATGGTGTAAGGAGAGAGAGAGAGAGAGAGAGAGAGAGAGAGCAGAGAGAGAGAAGGGGAAAGCGAGCCAGAGGAGGAGCGAGCGAAAAGAGAGAGAGAGATGTGTGGAGAGAGATGAGAGGAGAGAGAGGAGAGAGAGAGAGGAGAAAAGGGAGATAAGATAAGATTTTCATCCCTATCTAGACACTTTGCAAGTACCAACAAAACAAGGTTATTG
>JACEEZ010021367.1:240000-245000 GCA_016584305.1 Chionoecetes opilio | reverse complement strand
ACACACATAGGGGACTCCATAGTGTAAGGGTTAGCACGCTCGGCTCACAACCGAGAAGTCCCGGGTTCGATCCCCGGGCGGAGCGAAGACAGACTTCTTAAAACCCGAGCCCCTGTCCACCCAGCAGTGAATGGGTACCGGGTGTTAGCCGGGGGTTTGTGACCCCCCTCCCGGGGTGGTAGCTTCGGCCAACACTAAACACTAGGGATGAATCTATATTAATAAAAGCGAAAGTGTGTCTGTCTGTCTGTGTGTGTGTGTGTGGTATAGGTTCCGCCCCCCGTGGCGCAAACACCTCATATGGCACATTATTGGAATCGGGTTGACCAGGGGAAGGTCATAAGCCCACTTATGAGATGATCCGATCACTTTTTTTTTTTTTTTTTTTTTTGCAGCCTATTAGCGAGAATTGTGAAAACAAAAGTAGGTTGCGAGAATTGAGGAAGCCTTGATGTAGGGTGATGGGTAAGAGGGTGAGTGAATGGGTGGGGTGATGGGTAATGGGTGTGGGGTGATGGGTGAGTGAATGGGTGGGGGGTGATGGGTTGGGGGTGATGGGTGATGGGTGAGGGAATAGGTGGGGGGTGATGGGTAATCTATAATAATATAAGCAAAAGTGTGTCTCTCTGTCTGTCTGTCTGTCTGTGTGTGTGTGTGTGTGTGTGTGTGTGTGTGTGTGTGTGTGTGTGTGTGTGTGTGTGTGTGCGTGTGTGTGTCTGGTATAGGTTCCGCCCCCCGTGGCGCAATCAACTCATATGGCACATTTTTGGAACCGGGTTGAACAGGGGAAGGTTTGAAGCCCAATTATGAGATGATCCGATCATTTTTTTTTTTTTTTTTTTTAGCAGCCTATTAGCGATAATTGTGAAGAAAAAAAAAGTGGGTTGCGAGAATTGAGGAAACCTTGATGTAGGGTGATGGGTAATGGATGAGTGAATGGGTGGGGTGATGGGTAATGGGTGTGGGGTGATGGGTGAGTGAATAGGTGGGGGGTGATGGGTTGGGGGTGATGGGTGATGGGTGAGGGAATAGGTGGGGGGTGATGGGTAATCTATCTATAATAATATAAGCGAAAGTGTGTCTGTCTGTCTGTCTGTGTGTGTGTGTGTGTGTGTGTGTGTGTGTGGTATAGGTTCCGCCCCCCGTGGCGCAATCACCTCATATGGCACATTTTTGGAACCGGGTTGACCAGGGGAAGGTCATAAGCCCACTTATGAGATGATTCGATCACTTTTTTTTTTTTTTTTTTTTAGCAGCCTATTAGCGATAATTGTGAGAAAAAAAAGTGGGTTGCGAGAATTGAGGAAACCTTGATGTAGGGTGATGGGTAATGGGTGAGTGAATGGGTGGGGTAATGGGTAATGGGTGTGGGGTGATGGGTGAGTGAATGGGTGGGGGGTGATGGGTTGGGGGTGATGGGTGATGGGTGAGGGAATAGGTGGGGGGTGATGGGTAATGGTAAATATAAGCGAAAGTGTGTCTGTCTGTCTGTCTGTCTGTGTGTGTGTGTGTGTGTGTGTGTGTGTGTGTTGTGTGTGTCTGGTATAGGTTTCCGCCCCCGTGGTGCAATCACCTCATATGGCACATTTTTGGAACCGGGTTGACCAGGGGAAGGTTTTATAAGCCCAATTATGAGATGATCCGATCACTTTTTTTTTTTTTAACAGCCTATTAGCGATAATTGCGAAAAAAAAGTGGGTTGCGAGAATTGAGGAAACCTTGATGTAGGGTGATGGGTAATGGGTGAGTGAATGGGTGGGGTGATGGGTAATGGGTGTGGGGTGATGGGTGAGGGAATAGGTGGGGGGTGATGGGTGAGGGAATAGGTGGGGGGTGATGGGTAATGGGTGAGTGAATGGGTGTGTGGTGATGGGTAATGGGTGAGTGAATGGGTGGGAGGTGATGGGTAATGGGTGAGTGAATGGGTGGGGGGTGATGGGTAATGGGTGAGTGAATGGGTGGGGGGGTTGATGGGGTAATGGGTGAGTGAATGGGTGGGGGGTGATGGGTAATGGGTGAGTGAATGGGTGGGGGGTGATGTGGTAATGGGTGAGTGAATGGGTGGGGGGAATACATACATTTCTACATCCATGATTTCAGGAAAGTTAGAAGGGGCTATCTGGAGAGTCCATGTTTGGTGGGCCGAAGGCCCACCAAACACAGGTGGTGGGCCGAAGGCCCACCAATAGCCCTCCGCAGGAGCTAGCCAAAAAGTCCGCCCGGAGGGCGGCTTTGCGGCTAGTGATAAATAAAGGTTGATATGGAGACGGGGCCATACGAGCGTTGCTCAGGCCCTGTAAAATACAACTAGATGAATACAACTAGATGAATAAACACATACACACACACACTTCATCAAACCGCATAATTTTCTCGCCCTTTACCGGAAGTTTAAAATCTGAGCAAAAAAGGAGCAAAAATCTAGATTAAAAAGCAAAACATTTGGAAGCACTAAACCTGTCTGATAGCTGAAGAGGCAATAAATCACTTCAAGGCGGATATTGGAGCACTTAGAAGACATGCACACATAAGTACCGACACTTACAACTGCCTGAAAAAAAAGTAAAAATTGCTGATTCGTTTCCTGATTTTGTGGATGCAGCGAATCCCCACCATCATTATCATCGTCATCTTCGTTCATCATCAACTTGATTATCATCATTCTCACGGTCACTGCCACTACGCCGCCTTCTCGTGATAAAGAGATGCTATTATTCAAGGCTCCTTCCGCCGGATACTCCAAGAGATTACTCGATAACAAGTAAAAAAACAAGATTAAAGCTAAACATTGGAAGACGAGGAGGAGATGATTAGTTATGCGTTATAGATCCTTAATCTGTGGTTTCCTGATGCCCACACAGAACGATTTCTTTGACTCAGTGCCCAATACCGCCGCGAGCTCATCCACCTCCTCCTTAGCAGCTGCCTTACTTAGCCTTCTCATCTTGTCCTAAATCTTGGAAGGCCGCGGCAAGTGAGTATAATGTCTAAGAGGGGAAGGGAATGCTAGAGGCGTGAAGGAAGGTGCACATGAGGATGGTTTGTGGAGGAGCACGTACAGTGAGGGAAGTGTGGGCGTGGAGGATAAATATCATAAAGTTACACGTCAAATACAGACTTGAAAGTATAAGCCTTCAAAGAGAGATAAATAGAGAGATACAGAGAGAGAGAAAAAGAGAAAGAGAAGAGATAGAGATAGAGATAGAGAGATAGAGAGAGAGCGTTGTCTTCGGTAGCTAAAACCATCTTGTTTCTCTTAACGCCCTCCCATTTGGCATCATCGTTCGAGGTCTTTTACGCACGCCGCTCCCTTGACCGAGCCGCAACTTCATTAGTGTCTCGCCGCTGTTGACTTTAGCCCTTGTTGCCTCTAGCTTATTTCCTCGGCCACCCAAGGGCTTCCGGGTGATCCTAATGATATACTTGGGTGGTAAGGTTTCGATTGGCACAATATCCGCCGTCTGTGAGTTTCGTGTGAGGCTACTGTGCTTTTATTATTTTTATTTTTTTTACTAGCAGGATGAAGAAGAGGAAGAGGATGGAAATTGAGGACGCGAAATGTTCAATAATTACTTTGCTTGTTTGTCTATTTGTGGGACGCCTTATATTGGATATATTAGGTGAACATGATTTATATATATATTTTTTTTTTTGCTACAGAAAGAAAGAAAAAAGAGAAAGAGAAAGCGAGAAAGAAATTGATACATTTATTTGGCCATGTATATATATCAAAGATTATACATATTGTAATGAAGCCAGGCTCAGAAAAACTACATGGTCCCTTAGTTTGTAAATTATACTTAGAAAAATATGAATAAGGATACCTTAGATTTTGATACATAAATGTGTTGTTTCCATTTCAACTTACTATCAATAATCATCCCTAGAAATTTAAATGCAAAAACTTCATGTAATTGAAGACTGGCTGTGTCATAAGGGAATTGGAAACCATAGAGTAAGTTATATTTATATTAAGTTAATTTATTGCTCATGATCCAATATGAGACTTTGTTTAACTTTTCATTTAGTGTAAGTGTAATATTATATTTTCAAGATTATGTCCTTGAATGAATGAAGATTGGGGTATCATCAGCGAAAAGTAAGAAGTTTAGTTTAAAGCTATTGCGAATGATGTCATGAGAGAGAGAGAGAGAGAGAGAGAGAGAGAGAGAGAGAGAGAGAGAGAGAGAGAGAGAGAGAGAGAGAGAGAGAGAGAGAGGAGAGAGAGAGAGAGAGAGAGAGAGAGAGGAAGAGAGAGAGAGAGAGAGGTGAGAAGAGAGAGAGAGAGAGAAAAGAGAGAGAGGAGAGAGAGAGATGAGAGAGAGAGAGGAGTAGAGAGAGAGAGAGAGGAGAGAGAGAGAGAGAGAGAGAGAGAGAGAGAGAGAAATAAATACAGAAACACAACCTCTTCCGCCACTTCTTCATTGTCTTTCTCCCTATCTTCTCCCACTTCTCCTGCCTACCTTACTTCCTTCGTTCGCTTCTTCCTTCAGCATAACCTTGTTCACCTATCCAATGTATCCATGTCAGTTACAGTTAGCTTGCAATCGTTCACTCCCCCAGTTTATGTTTTTCCCTTGTGTATATATTCATTCATTGCAGTCGATCACACCGTTCCCAGAAGAGCCTCGACTATTGCTTCAATATTTCGCTGCGTCTGTCGCCAATTCAAGCGACAGTAATTGGCCATCAAGTTTGTGCCATATTGGGCCGACCTTCGCTGCCGCCTGCCTCGTCGATTACATGTAGTATAATATTTCACGATCTAGATGTCTTTTCTAACTATCTTCCTTAAATGCTAATGCTGAATATAAGTGATACATTCAATGATGATGTGATGATGATGATGATGATAATGATGATGATGATGAGAGAAATAAAATGTTGTCCTCTTCCGTTCCTGTCTTTTCCATGTATCGTTCATTTTAATTTCCTTCTATCCATTGTTGTCGATTTGCGATGGTTTTACTGTTATTATCTTTCTTATATTTGTATCTTTA